>MNCI01030961.1:308149-410926 GCA_015680685.1 Gnetum montanum | reverse complement strand
CTCCTTGAGCTTCAATCCTCTGAAGTTGTGCTACTACTAATGGTCGAAGAATTGATTTTTTACTAGGGTTTTTCTTGAAGGTTTTCCCTAAGATAACTCTATGTATTTTTAATTTTTGTAGTTTCTTTTAAATTTAATATTATATTGGTGCAAGCAAGTAGGAATAACATGATTCCAAGAAATTTGCATCCAAACAATGTAAAATAACACAAGCCCCAATCTTAGCTTTCATTTCATTTTTCTATCTATGTTGACTTTTGTTTCATTTTTTTTTGCACATTGCACCATCAACAAGTTGTAATGATGTTGACCCTTGTAGCAAAGTGCAAGCTTCAATCCTTAAGAAGGATTTCAAGTTGGTATTTTTATTTTTCCTTTTATTTTTATATTAGTAATGTTACAAATTTCTATATTTTTCCTATATATCATGTATGACAGTGTTGTGTTCATTGTTTTGGATTGTAAAAAACAAAACCTTACAATTTGTAACCTCATCATCCTAAAAAAATTAGAATGGTAAGGGTAGTTAAATGATAACTTTACAGAGCATTATTACTTCTATAATAATGTTGACTTAACATTATGGTAACACCCCAAGGAATTCCTTGAGATCCAATTAATCTATAATAAAAAAAACCTAGGAAATACACCTCTAATGAACAAGCAACCCATGGATGGATGTGAGTGAAACAACAACTTATTAATAAATGAGAATGCACCTCAAGGAGAATAATTAAACTTTGAATGAGAATCATGCATACAAGTACATAAGAAACCATGTAGACATCATCAATGAAAGGGGAACAATGCATCTACCAAGGGGCACCTCACCCCTAGACCCCTCACAATCTAGTATAAGATTTGGCTTAGCACCATCCCAAAACTATCCAATCCTGACTACCTACATATCTATGACCACCATAGAATCAAGGCCATGTAGTTCCAAACATTAAAGGACTTAGAGAGGGATGCAATAGGAGGGAGTCCCACTATTAGCTTAGTCTTGCTAAGTTGGGATGGATTTTCTAACAATTGAGTGTCATCCAAGGATGCCTTAGAGTGTTCCATGGTCCCCAAACCATGGGGATGGCCCAAGAGAACCGTTGCCCCAAGATATCTCTCACAATCCTCCCCTACAAAAAAGAAGAAATTTCCTCAAAGTGGAGCCTAGGATGACTTCAATGGTATACTTCAAGTATGGGTTTGGAACTCTGTGAACTCCAAGGAATCCATCAACTCAATTGACACCAAGCTTAAAGGAAGGTACTAACCCCAACACCTGAGACATCCTTCCATCCAATATCTTGCATGAAATGCAAAGGGCACTTAGAGGAACCTCAAAAACGTTCCCTATTTTGTGACAAGAGGAAGAAGTCAAACCAAAAGGGCCAACATCTCTAAGGCATCCCCTACATCCATTCCTTATCAAGTCTTGAGACTTATTTTCTTGCATAGACCCATACCTATGCAAGGGAACAAGCTCTGCTTGCATAAGTCTAGCCAAGTTTCCTTTTGCATGACATCTTAGCATCCATCAATTTCCTTGATTTTTTTGTCATCAATTTTGAGGGCTCACCAAGGCCATTACCCATGGTGATGGACCTGGAAAACTAGAATCGAGAGGAAGAACATGCTCCAAAAGAGCCATGTCTTCACAATCAACTCATTGTAAAACTATGTCAACGCAAAATCATTGTCAACATGCGGATTAGAGCCTCATGGTGTGGAACAGATGTCATGATTAGGTCGTACAAGCTCAATGTAGTGTTTTTCTATTTTATAGCTTTTTTGACTTGAGTGAGGACATCCAGGAGGTCCTGATCACCTCCTTGTTTAATGCTTTCCTCCTCTTTGATTCGTCCTAGAAGATGAATTTCTCGAGGAGGGGCGACTTCAGATCTGGGTTCAGACCCTTTTTGGGAGGGCGGAATGGACTATGCAGTTATAGCAATGTCCCTCTTTGGTGACAAGGATGTGGACATAGGGGGTGAAGATGTAGGTTTGGAAATACCAGGGGTTGTACTTCCTCTTGACGTCTCACCGGCAAAACGCACTTCCTATTCTTTAGGACAAGAAGGTTGTTCAGCTATCTTACGCAGGATGGGGGCTGTCGAATGGGTTGGCCCCCTAATGATAAATGGGGCTAATGGTGTTAACGGGTGGGGTAGCGTAGTTTTGATAACAGGTGGCATGGAGATGGATGCACATGGAGGGAATCTCAGAATGAATGGCTATTGTGAGCTTCGGCCAGCCACTGGTGCTGCTGGTGCACTATGCTGAGGCACACAGACCACGAATGGATGCTAGGGTGGCCTGGGATCACTGTCAATACTGATGGTATTGATGATATAATTTTCATTGTTGGTGTTGAGGGGGTCTGTGTAGACGTGCATAGATTAGTTCTGAGAGCATACTGGCTTGCTTTCGTCCAATACTAGTTTTCCCTGATCAATCAATATCTGGATGTCATCCTACAATGCCAGACAGTAATCTGTGTTGTAACCACACTATTGGTGATAGACACAAAACCTGTCCAGCTTGAAATCCTTAGGAATTGGGGGCTCATTAGGTAGGGCCAAAGAGAGGTTCCTAAGGAGCTCGTAGTAGCATTGATGTCTCCTAATTCTTTATTTTGACATATGCTTGTGTTGGATGTTCCCTACTGCCAATAGCTGCTTTAGAAGGTCTGAAGGTTTGAGAGGCAGTGGGGTGTACTTTGAGCGATCTTTATGCTCAAAGTTTGATTTGGGTTGTGTAGATGTCTCATGTGCAGGTATTGAAGGTTGCGACGCATTGCCCTGCTTGGGCATGGGGTTAGCTCCAGGTACGGCTAGTTTCTTATTATTCTTGTTACCATTATTACTAGGTTTGGGCTGGGCCTCAATCGCAACAGTGGCCACTGTGATTATTGGGGC
This sequence comes from Gnetum montanum, assembly GCA_015680685.1. Taxonomy (NCBI): domain Eukaryota; kingdom Viridiplantae; phylum Streptophyta; class Gnetopsida; order Gnetales; family Gnetaceae; genus Gnetum; species Gnetum montanum. The sequence goes on along the minus strand of MNCI01030961.1, from coordinate 408,011 downwards.
CTTACCCTTGTCCTTCTTTGTGAAGGTGTTTTTGTAGGCAATGTAGGTCGAGTCTTTGCTTGCCTCGGCCACATCCTGTATACTCTTAGTCTAAGAGAAGGCTTGATTAAGAGTGTTAGGGGCAAGGTAGTACAGTTTAGACTTGATAAAGTCATTCACTTCACCCTTAAAGAAGGCCAGCAAGTGGGCCTCCACGATGGGCTCATGGATTTCTGTAAGGGTTGTGCTCCATCGCTGGATGAGCTTCCAGACTGGTTCCAAAGGATCCTGCTTCACACTCATCAATTGGTCCAACGTAGTTTCTTCCTTTAAGTTATACTTGAAGTGCATCACGAACTTGGTCAGAAGCTCCTCTAGAGTTGAAATGAATGAGCATGGCAGTGCATGGTACCAATCCAGGGCTTTCTCAGCTAGGGACATGGTAAAGACATGAATAATCATGTGTAGCCATTCTTGCAACAGAAGGGATTCAGACCTAAAGGTAATAAGATGTGCATTGGGATCTCCCTTCCCATTGTACTTCGTGAAGTGGGGGAGGGAGATCCCTAGGGGTAACGTCAAAGTAGGGATTTTAGGGTTGAAGGGGTCATCCTAGTAAAAGTCCATGACTTGTACCATGTCAGACCCAACATCTTTGAGGCATTTTATTTCCTTGGTGAGGGTTTGGATAAGTAGAATGCTTGGTCCAGACCCTGCGATGATGTGGACTATTGGGAAACTGTAGAGGTAGATCCCATCAGTGGGATGGTGGGGATGGCAGCGTAACCCATCGATAGTAACATTGGGATAGGCCCCACAAATGGTGTTTCTTGTGCTATCCACCACTTAGCAGGTGATGCTGTTAGAGTAGCAACCATGGGTTTGGCTGTTGGATAGACTTCTTGTGTTGCCGATGGAACAGACCATAGTCCCATGTTGGGTTGTACCATTTACAGGGTTTGGTAGGTCTGAGGGAGAATATAATGAGACATTTGTGACGGTTGTGGAATAGGTGAAGAAGTGAATGGGGTCCACCATGTGGACGGGCCTAAGCCCACCACAATGGATGGAATAGACATGAATGTAGGAATTGAAATGGAAGTTGTGTACGATTGTGAAGTAGGTATAGTATGAACATGTGGCAGGGTAGCTGTGATTGGTGTGTGATGTGCTACAGGAATGGGCTGATGAATGGTTTATGATGGCATAGTTGCTACAAATGAAACAGGGGAATAAGGGTGTTGATACGCTTGGAAGGTGACATGAATACCCATTGCAGTTGTGATTGTAGGTTGTGGGAGCATAGGCATGATTACAAAGGCAACGATGACAGAAAATGGATTGGCCCAAAAGGACTGGGTAGGAGGGATAGGAATGGGATTGGTTTGATCTCCCTCATCATATTGGGAATCAAGTTTCTCTTGTCCATCCTAGAAGACATCATCCTGGTTAGACACTATGTCCTAAAGCTCCCTAAGTCTGGCCAACTAGATTAGCTAGTTTGGAACCCTTTGATTTATCTATGTAAAGGTATGGAAGCACTGGGAGTGGGAAAAAACTCCTTCCCATCGTAGTAAGCGAATTCGAAGCTACGTTTGCCTTTGAACTCGTGTACATCCAAAGGCAAGTTTGCCTGAACCTTTGCACAGAGGAAGTTATAGCACTCATGTTGCTGGGCCAAATCCTTAGGTTCCTAGTTTTGGATCCTGAGGGACCAACGTGTTTCCAATGTCAGGTTGAGTGGTTGTTCAGCACTTGTGATGCCTTGAAGTGTGATGGGAACTTCAACATTGAAGGTATTAGTAGTGGTGGTTGCGAAATTCATTGTTACTAAGATAGCTTATTTTGCAAATGCAAAAATCAAGGAAATTAGAAAGCTAAATAGTTTTGCAGATGAGAAAAACAAAGGAATTGGAAAGTAATCAAAAAGGCTTTATGTCTTGCTGGGCTCTTGAGGAACCATCAAAGTGACCGATCAGTACCACACGATGCATAAACAATTGCAAAAGGATGTCATGTTTACACTAGTCTATGATAGGGTACAGAACGCATGCAAGAGTACCGTAAGACAAGCAAGTTAGCTGGCGACTAGAGACTTTATGTCCTATAGGGTTCCTGAGGAACCGTCGAGGCTACCGATCTACATCGCACGAAGCGTAAACAACCATAGATGGGTGTCAAGTTTACGCTAATGTGTATCAGGGTGTAGAAGGCTTATAGAACTACCGTGACACACAGAAAGGGCACCAAAAGGCCCTCCTTCTAGCTCCAGAAAACTGTAGCAACCAAAAATGTTAGCAACTGGAAAACACTGAGAGGTCGTTGGTCATTGACAGTCTTAACCCTGTTTCCACGAGAGGGCCTTGCTGGATAGAATAGAAATGGGACACCCTAAATGATCTGGTTGATCAGACAGGAACTTAGTCAGTGTTAATATAACCTTTTACAACTAGATAATTTGAAAATGAGACTAATAGTGCAAAGAAATTCTTGAATGTAAAAGGGACGAAAAATAGTGTAAAATGCAATAATAAGTAGGAAACAAAGTAAAATGCAGTTAGAAAAATGCACCACTTCGAAGCTATGACTTTGCTCTATCAAGGTGGATACAATTGGTTGCACAGTGCTGAGAAGTGTAGAGATCCTAAGAGTAACCAAGACGTGTAGAGCAAGACAGCTATTTGCTTGAATGTGGACTAAGGCATTAACAATGCAAAATACTATCAAGGTGGTAGAAAAGAGTAGAAAAAAAAGCCAATTGAGAGTGCTAACTGTTTAAAATGTCAAATAGAAAGCTTACAATGCTCAAGGTTACAGTGCTAACATTTCTGCTTGTCAGCCAAAAAAAATTTTAGCTGACCATATTTTGCCAAAAAGCTAGACCCTGGACCCTTTGAGCATTTCTCATTGGGGTATTTATAGGACCAAGGGCACGCGAAAGATGCTATTTGAACGCTACATGCCTTGGGCTTATATTGACCTATCTATGTTGTACGTGCCTGCATGATCGTTGGGCAAGTCTTCCATGCCATAATTACAAGCCTGCCACGTTGTAATTGTGTTGTTAGAGCAATGGTGCGATTAGGTGGAGTGCATTGATGTAGCGTAATTACTTGCCATGCTTTGCTATGCTTTATAGCGTAGCATGTTTGGCGTAGCGTAGCATCTTGTCACGCTGTGCTATGCTACGCAACATAGCGTAGTTGTCGGTTTGAAGAGAAAATTTGCGTTGTGTCCTACTGCTTGCATTGGAAACCTTTGAAGCACACTGACTATTTATTGCATATTTTCTATGCTATGCTATGCTACGTAGCGTATCATAATGTAGCAGTTGACCTTAGTCACAAAAAATGTTGCCAATCTGCAAATTTTTCCTTTTGCATTACGAAGCTTGCAAACTTGCTAATCCCGCCCTTTGATATGCCTTCTATCACTTTTGTAGAATTTCTATGCCATGCTACACCATGTAGCTTAGCGTAGCATAGTGGACAACATGGCCTGCTTTTTGCCAAGTTTGTTGCTTTCTGATGGAAGGAGACATTGCTGAAGGACTTGAAGTCAAGCGAGGGGACTGACTATCTAGTTTTTGCTACACTATGCTACGCTGCGTGGCATAGCATAGTGTAGCACTACGCTTTTGCAAAAATCTTCTGAAGTTTGCTATGCTACATATCGTAGCATAGCGTAGCAAAAATCCTTGACTTAGAAAACTTGCTGAAGCATTTTGTGCATTCTGAGCATTGCTAGCAATTCCACGCACCGCTCTTAAGTGCGTTGTCGGCTGGATGAACTACTTAGGTGGGTAGGCTAGAGAATCTGTTTAGCCTATGAACACCTAGGGTAGAAAACTTGCTAGATTGGACAGTTTGAACATGAGAGCATCCATCTCCTGAAGAACTACCATAACGCTACGCAAATTGCAAAGACCTGGTGAAGCAAGCATGCCTTCGAATTTTGGGATGTTTCAAATAGGACCAACCTCTTAAAGTAACAAAGTTTCATAATCATAAATAGGAGAAATCAACTCACCTTGAGGAGGTGGAATCATTTCTACCTTTGCCAATAATAAACTCACTAGATGAAATTGAGCTAAATATCAACAAGATGATAGAATGGGTACATGAAAAATGTGGAGAATATGTAAACATTATTAGAGGTATAACCACATAACATAACTCTGACAACTAGAACAAACAGAGGATGCCAAACTTAGAAATAGGATAGAACATCATTCAACAATTGGAAAGAAGGGTTGATGAAAATAAGGATAGAAGCTCAATTGCAAATCATAAGTATCAATGCGATGTTTATTTATACAATCACACCAAAAGCCAATGCCCAGTATTGTCACATTTACATGAGCATTGGGGAGGAATGCTACATCCATATTTCTTATAGAAGTACTGTGTCCAACCGTAGTGGCAAAACCCCTAGTCATGGGTTAGGCCATCGCCAAATAGACCACACCCTTCATATCACCTAAAACCAAGTGCTTATTATGTTTAGGACCCTATTTCTCCAACTAGATCAACATATTCTGCTTCACCTCATCATTATCATGCTCCCAAGTATCATCAACCCATGCCCTCTCCTATAGGATCACCACCTTATGTTCTTTATACTCCTCCTTACTCTTAATATTCTCACCCTCCACCTCCTTCTACATTTCCACCAGTTATATTGGAAGGTTTGACACCACAACACCAACCAAAAAACATCACTTGTGCTACTATTGTCAATAGCAATGGGAGTCATCCATAATGTTGGAAGCATCCTTCCTTTAGGTATGGCCATAGAAAGAGAAAGAACGAATCTGAACCCATTGCATCCTCCAACTTAGCACAACCCAATGATGAGTGGCAAGGTACCCCTATGCCCAATGATTCGAATCATGAGCATTCACATGTGACCTAATCAAGTTTCGAAGATTGCAGGAACTTACATACATTGAAGTCTAGATAGCAAAACCTCAATTTAGCACAGTCGTTGTCCTCTCAACTTCACTTGTGACATTATCACATGATGGTTAAGTGAAACTGAGGCATATGATTTTTATGTGTTTTATTCTTATCTTTAAAGTTTAGTTTTTCTAGTGTAGGAAATGAAAGGCCATATAATGTTACAATTGCTCTACTCTAGCACTTAACTATCTCTAGCATAAAAAATCGCTCCCATCCTTCATGCACATCTTGAGCATGTCCTAACCACTACTGGGCTACTAGATGTTAGGCATCACTAGGTTGCCAATTGTCAGATATATGTTCGGGATGGTCATGCTTATGGTTCTCATAAACTATAGAAAGAACTATAATTGTAAAGTGATAATCATAATAAAAGCTACTAAAATTATTAAAATATTAAAAAAATTTAACACTTAATTAGTTTAATCCAAATGCTACAAGGAATGTTCAAAAAGCTCATCTTTATTGTTGGTCATGCCAATGGCTCAGGTACATTAGCGCTCGAATAAAGAGCCGTACACTCTTCAAACTCCGATTGTGGGCACTTGGAAAATATTCTAACTTTTAAAAAGGTAAACTACAAGAACTTTGCTACAATTTGAATAGGAGATGCCATAAATATAGCAAGTGCACACATATTTATAGTAGGAAATGGACTCTGTATCAATGAGGCCACATCAATGCTTGAAAAGATGTGTCGATAAGGTCACGTCGAAGCGGATACATAAAAGAGGCTTCATCAACATAGCCTAGTTGATGCAGTGACTGAATGCTTCATCATATCCCCACAACTGAGTGAAAATTCATCCTCAAGTTTGTTACAATTTGGAAGGTATGAGGTGATGAGCGACAGACATAGCAAAACATCTCAAGATACCTACTGACGCTAACAATACATCAAGTGCCTAAGTGTACGAAAGGAATTACAAAAATGTGGTGTTCATGAACAACAAAATTGAACACCTTGACAATAATGGACACAAAACCTTACTAAGTTGTTGAAGCTATTGAAGAAGGTCATATAGTGCCTAGTGGTGGTGGTTCTAATGGGCCCTCACTAGATTCAGGTGCATGTGGTGGTTGAGGTGGTGGTTATGGCTGTCCTACAACTGTTGCAACTTCTAGAGGCAACTAGAAAGCTTCCAATAGAGCCCACATTTTTCCTTCTTTACTTTTGGGGTTGTTCATGGTCCAAATGGCTTCTTCAATGTGTGCTAAAATAGGAAGATCCCATAGACATGAAAGTATAGAGAAGAGCTTTTTAAGTTGACGAACTAGGTCGCAAATTTTTTTCGTTCGATGTTAAATGCTCGAATTGATGCTTGCAGCCGTTGGTAGTCATCCATCCATCAGGCCAAGTTCTCCATAATAGAGCGTTTCCTTTCAAAGTGGGTGTGAAGAACTTTGAGTTCCACATTGGTAGTTTCCAGCTTTTGCTTTGTCTCCTTATCTGACTTGAACTTGCCCTCATATAACAAATATGAGGTGGCCACCTACTTCTTGAGGTTTGACTATGGCCTCCTAGCTATGAGCATGGCTAGGTTTTCATAATGGAGATTGGCTAGTTCCATGTATTTTATCATTTTTTCAATCTATAGCTCCTTGAGATGAATCTTAGACTGGTTATAGGCATTTAACCCATCAAAGATGGGTTGCCACACCTCGCCTCCTTCCTTAATCTTTTTAAGGGCTTGATTCATCTTAGCCTTTGCGACTTGGATTTCTTTTTCGTTAATTTATTTTTGTAGCTCTAGTTGGTCCCTATAGTGGTTTTTCACCCATTCAAGCTTGAGGTTCTCATTCTTCCAAGTGGCGATCTCAATGGTTGTCTTCTATCGTAAGGCTTGGACTTCCTCCATTGATAGATTACAATTCTTGGTAGCTAATCTCTTTACATTGGTGTTTACCCTAGCCAGCTCCTTCTGTTTTTGGTGGATAAAATCCTTCATGTGTTGATTTTCGAGACCAAAATTTCATAGGTAATGAACTTTAGCAATCAAGCCAACATTTTCTTGGTGAACTTCTGTCAAGTCCTTGTTTAAATAATAAGAATGGGCTTCCACCAAGGACCTGTCAAATATCGTTGATTCTCACTCGTACTCAATGATTTGAAGCTTAGTTTGAAGATGTTGAAAAGATTCATCTTTGGTGAGGTCACGGTTAAGTATAGTTAGGTTGGCTAGTTGGGCTCTTAGTTGAATAACCTCCATAACCAAGTGTTGGTTGTTTTCCTAAGCTACTTCAAGTTACCCCTCTATGATGAGGCACTTAGCCTTTAACAAGAGCAGCTCCAATTGGGTTGCAATGATGTTGTCCTAGAGATCAAAGACATCTAGATGTAGTTGCCCAATTCCCACTAGTTGGTCCAAAAATTCTTCATGTTGTGCTACACTAAGTCTACCACTCTACGTCTCTACAAACGTCTGCACATCTCTGAGCTCATGTGTGTTTGGTATGGGCACCGTAGGTGCATTGAGAGCCATGGTGATTGTATCAGCAACTACTTATGCTATGACTTCCTGTCCTTGTTGCTACATTACCAAGACAGTTGTGCCTTCACCCTCCTCCAAGTGCATTGAGAAGTTAGCAACATTCCTTGAAATTTCTGGGAAGAATTGTTGAGTCATCGACACAGTTACTTCCCAAGTGTTAGGGTTTGCTCTTGCAGGCAGTTGTGTCCACATGGCTAGAAGCATTGACCTTGCTCTCTCTAGCAGGCTGATAGATCACGCCAGTTACTGTAGATGGCTCAAGGTAGGGTGATACACCAAAGGATCTCCACCACCATTGGTTCTTGGCTATTACTCCTATTGGCATAGAAGTGATTGTCAGATCTCGCGTATCTTCTCTGCAATGATGCGTGAGCCCAACCCTATTGCTTATGTGGATAGTGGAGGTGGTGCCTACACCTCCTCCATTTTTTTTGTGGGAATTGCTTTCTATTTCATCATCTCACACCATGAGAAAATTGGAGAATGATGGAGTGTGTCATTAGCATATTGCGCTATCCCTACCCATTTTCATAGTTTTCTGATTAGGCAAGAAAAGGGTAGAGCTCGTCTTCCATGTTCATTTTTGATGAACTGTTTCTCAATTTCTAGGAAGAGTAACTGTGGAAGGGTGATGGAAAATTTTCCACTTAAGGTGAAACATGAAAGAGTAGAGAAGGTAGTGACTTTGCTGGGTCTTACCATTGGATTTAAGTGGTAAGACACAATTTTGGAGTTCCGCGGTGGTCAATGCGCCAAAATCTTTGCAGTGCACCCCATAACATCACCTAGTCTAGTCCGCTTTCACTTCGGGGTCAGCTTGTTTAAAAATATTTTCCACATCAGCCTCGATCTCAGGCAACCCAAGGGCTTATGAAATTTCCTCTACAGAGTAAGATACATGAATATCTTTGATTCTTACCCTCGACCCTAGATGCTGATTTGTCCAAAAGAGATAAGTTTCCCCCAAGTACCACGCACCACTAGATGTGATGATTGGTCAAATATGAGAATTTTGCAGTTGAATTTTGACTTCCTCTAGTGCACTTTCTTGGAATGGTCTGAAGTTCAACTCTTGAAGGATCATTCGTTGCAGCTATTTTTGCATGATAGCATCAAGGTAGGCCTTGGTCAAGGTGACCTCAAGCTTTGGCACTCTTTCTAGAGTCTCATCCCCATACAATTTTTCTATGGGAACCTCTTCTTTAGGAATATGATAAATAGATTCCATGTTAGGTTCCTCTCAAAGAGGGCTAGTTGCATGTGAACCATCTACGTGCTCCAGAGGTTGTGTGCCTCATCCCTGTCTGGTTCTAGGTTTCTTATCCTGAGGTTGAGATGGTCCTTCCTTCCTTGGGAATCTTGGTTTTTGTGCCATCTATAATCATAGCATAACCATGAATTAAAATGTCTGCATGTTTTACCAAAATGGCAATAAGATACCTTCTCATAATGGCTTGGCTATGACAGTGACACGTACATGTTGTTTGATCTAAGGTGGTAGTTTTGATTAATCCTAGGGGGTGCGTTAAGTTTTTGGTTAATCTTTTGTGTTAAATTTTGATTAACCCTCCTTTCGCTAGGCCCTCACAATGTAGAGCATACCTCTGGTAGAAAAAGAGTGAAGAAATAGATAGATGTGAATAAGCAGTAAGATAGTGATATGCTTGGGAAGGAGATTGGATGTGAAAAACTTGAAAAACTACCCTAGCATTATGAGAAAATGGAAAACATGCAAAGGAATGACACATGTATATATAGGGATCTAGGCATTATGTCAACGGGGCTACATAAATAGGGCTCCGTTGACGCAGGGAGCTACATATACAAGGCCACATCGACATAGCTGTTCAACTATGTTGACACTATTGACTAAGATGTTAAAGGCCCAAATCTATGAGTTTTGACATAAAACAGGAATTAGACAAAAGCTAAGAGACCTAAGAACATCATGGAATAACAAGGAAGGGATGTTAGTGTTGAAAGAAGAGTCAGAGTTAGGAGAATTGCATAATAGGTAACTTGGTGAATGAAGAGCCACACGATGGGCAGCATAAGAACAGTCAACCAACTATATCAACGAGTTAGGAGATTAACAACTGAGACCAAAGGATATGCATGTGAATCCTCCCCATAGTAGGTGTTAGCCTTGTGTGCCCTTGCACATCATCAACATAGGAGTCTGTGGACCCTATATTTAATTAATGATCATCAAAAGTTAATACTCACACCATAAGAACCAACCAAAGGATTTACAGGTTCTAGCAAACCAAGACAAACGATCAAAACATAAAATGGGTAGTGAGGTGAATAATGAAGAGAAATTGAGGAAGGGAATGGAATGTGTGAAATGGAATTCTGAATAGTTGTCACATGAAATCCCTTGTAAAGTTCATGATTAAGTGACCTAGTAGGATCCATCCTCAATCCAGACCAAAACCAACCACATTTAGTGACTTCGCATCAACATTCTAAGACTAGTTCATCCCTTGAAACACGAGAGTGCTATCACAAAACAACCACCATTCCAAAATGGGTGAGACATAGGAAGTTGAAAAAGGCTTGAGTGAGAGGGGACAAGACAAGTCCCATCCCTAGTGCTTGGAGCCCTTTATAGTTGGTCTAAGGGATGTGCTTTGAATTTCCATGTTGGGTTTTTTTGTTTTTTTTTGTTTTTTTTACTAGGAACCATACCATGCCAAGATCCAATAATTTTCACATTGATTTGGTCTGGGGGGTGTGCTTTGAATCCTCATTGTTTGATGTTGTTGTTGTTGTTTTTGAATGATGAGGACCACACCATTGGAGGATGGATTGCTATTTAGCTTCCTATATGAAGGGATATGGAATGGTACAAAGTCCATGAGAACATGTTTGCATAAAAAGGAATAGAAAAGTACAAAGAATGTTGCATTCCATTGAAATCACACCTTGTTCAACTTGTTGGATCCTTCTCAAGTTGGGAACCTACACAAGCAACAAATTTATTATAGTTGTGTTGAATGAAAGGGGGATTGCATGTTTCCACAATAGGGAAAACCATAGAGTATGTGGATGCATGGATGATGTGGACTCACTACCTATTAAATGAAGTGAAAGTATAACTTAGCTTCCTAAAACAAAATGCTAAGGTGAGAACTTAGATATAGTAGAAAACACATCATAAGCATGACCCCATTGGGCACAACCATCTTACCATCGCATCCTGTGGTAATAAGACAGCTTTATTAGCAAAAATAAATAGAGGGAAATAACTAACATAAAATTGAATAGAACAACAAAAGTGAAAGAGTAGGTAAGAAATGTAAAATATACAAATGATGGTATAAAATAAAGATGTGTAAAAAAATAAAGAAAAGACCTAAGAGGCCAGGACAATTATTTTAGTATGGGTATCGATCGGCCCCACGACTAAGCTTGGAGAAGGAGATTTGAAAGATGGAATGTGGCTGACCATTCGATGAAATGGTAGTGACACTAGATTGTGTAGTTCATGGAAGGGTTTTAATTATTTCATGTTGACCAAATGTGTTTTTGTTGGATCTTCAGGTTTGTGTATAAGTAGGGCTCTAGATGGAAAGCTCTCGAAAACAATATAAGGTCCCTCCCATAGCGTTTGAAACTTGGTTTGTTGTGGCACATGTGTGGGGTTCTAATAGAGAACCATATCTCCAAGTTGAAATGTTACCTTATGAATCCTAAGGTTATGAAATTTTTTGTTATATGCCCTATGTACCTCATTTGATGATAGGGTTACTAATCAATTCTCATCTAGCACATTTAAGTTGGTGAACCATTCTCGTTGTGCTAGGGGTAAATCAAGATCTAAGTCACTTGCAGTGGATAGTACTTAGAATTTTTCTTGAATCGAGAGTGTTGGTAGTTTTTTGTACACCAAATCATAAGAGGAGTAGCTAATAGGAAGTTTCCAGGTTGAGCAGTAGGCCCAGAGGACATTGTTAAGTTTTGTGCTCCAATCTCTCCTATATTTTCTAATCATCCTAGTTAGGATTTTGGTAATCTCCTAGTTTCTAACTTCGGCTTGCCTGTTGGATTGGGGGTGATAAGGTGTTGTTAGTTTATGTTCTACTCCTAAATTCTACATGAGTTTACAAAAAGTAGAACCTATGAAGTAAGTGCCATTATCTGAAATGAGTGTACAAGGCACCGCAAACTTGTTCATGACTTGCTGTTGAACAAACTGTGTGGCTGTGGTTGAGGAACAATTGGTGATGGCTAATACCTCTACCCACTTGGTGTAGTAGTCCACCATAACAATGATATACACCTTCCTATTTGAAATGGGTGTGATGGGGCCCATGAAGTCAATGTCCCAAATGTCAAAGGGTTTGAGTGGCTGAATCGAATGTTGAGGTCCCTCCATTTCATCATCATTCCACCATCTCTTTGACATCAATCACAAGAGTAGACAAACCATTGTACATCTCTGAAGAGTGTAGGCCAGTAGTATCCTATGAGCAGGATCTTAATGGCCATGTGCCATCTTGCATAATGGCCCCCACAAGGGCCCTCATGGGCATCTTGGAGGATGTGCAGTTGATCTGCATCGAGGACACACCATTGAACCAAGCCATCCACACACACCTTGTAGAGGTGTCCATTGATTTCCATGAAGTGCTTGGGTCTATGAAGAAACCATTATTTATTTAGATGGTCCAACTCCTTGGGTAGCTCTTATGTAAGGAGATAGATAATGATGTCATGAAACCAATTTGATTTTGTGAGGACCTCCTTCACAATTACTCCAGCAAAGAGGAGTTCATCTAGAAACTAGTCAGAGAGTGGGCTCTCCTCCTCCATGCTATTCCATCATAACCAAGACAAGTGATCAGATACCACATTCTTAGTTTCCTTTTTTTCTACCATAGTAAGATTGAACTCTTGAAGGATCACGATCAACTGTATGAAATAGGAACTCATTATTGGTTTGTTCATAAAGAACCAGATGGCACTATGGTTTGTACTCACAAACACATTGTATCCGAGCACATAGTGTTGGAACTTTTCCAAGGAAAATACCACTACCATTAATTCCTTTTTAGTAGTGGTGTAATTTAGCTGAGCACCCATAATACTTTGGCTTACACAATGGATGTAATATGGGCATTTTTGGTTATCCAACTGTGTGAGCATGGTGCCTAATGAAACACCATAAAATTTCAGGACCCTCATGCTTTAGCAGGGTCTTGGAATTTAGGCAAGGACTTCCACAAGTACAACATCATGAAAGTTTGGTAGAAAAATGTAGGCACTAAGGTTGGACTATCTAGTCTAATAAGTTTTCTCTATCCAGAGCTAACAAGCCCGCTCGACTCTCTGGCTAGCTCAACTAGAGAATTGACCTGATTAATAGTCTACCCAAAAACTATGCTAGGAGTTGCCAAAAGTGTTTGGAATGAGAAAAATATTTCGGCAAGTTTTCTAGTGAAGGATTTTGCTATGCTATGCTATGATGTATAGCGTAGAAAACCTTAAAAGATAACCACTCAAGTGTTCAAGCGAGAGTTAACAAAGTGATTGCAAAGACAAGTCAGGATTTAGTCAACGCAAGGTGCTATGCTATGTAGCGTAGCATATTGTAGCAAAGGAAGAGCAGAAACGGCCATCTTACCGAGTGATTCCAACAAGAAAATGACACTTTGACAAGACTTTGGCCTTCAAAACTCCTTGCCCCACTTAATCATCAAGCCTTGCGCAAAGTTTCTTGCTAGAAAATGGAAAGTTAAACAAGGAAGCATGATACACTAGATGCTATGCTATGCTATGCTACATAGCGTAGTAATAATGAAAAAACTACAAAAAAGTTTCAAATGTGAGTTCAGCAAGTCCAAAGGCTTCCTGACATAAAGGACAAAATTTGTAGTTATTAGCATGACTAAGCCTTAGACAAATGTGTTTCAGCTCCAATGCAAATTTTAGTCAAGACTAGTGGCTATGCTATGCTATGCTACGTAGCGTAGCAAAATGTAGCAGGTAGTTACTTATGCTACACTAATGTATTCAACAAGGTGAGTAGTGAAAAATTGTCTCCACATAGCTCTAGAACTTGTTGATAATAATCTTCCTCACTTTGGCATCTCCTTGGTGGAATCAACAATTTTACTTCATTTTGGATACCCTTGGTCAGCTCCCAAAATAATTGTTCCTATGCTTGACCCTACTTGTAAGGGTAGGGAAGATGTAGTCCCAAAGCATAAGCTCCATTTTTTCTTGCATTGTTAGCACACTGGATCTTGCCACATGTAGTTCTGGTGGTATGGTCACAGTGTAACCAAGTTCACATCCAACTTCACATATCTACACGGTGTGGGCATGTTAGCACCTTGTACATGGCTTCCAAACCCCATTTCTCTCCTACTCCTGGCCCTATAAATACCCCAAAAAAGAACGCTCAAAGGGTTAGCTTGTTTTTCTACATTGGAAAGAGTAGTTGGCTTGTAGGCTTTTTGCGTTGGTTGGTTGGATTCTTGATTGGCTTCTTGGCAAATAGAGTGAGCTTTTTGATGTAGTTGGCCTTTAAGTTGGCTTTCAGAAGGCATAGTTGGAATTTTTTCATAAGATTTCTAGTTACTTTTGAGTTCTCTAGTTGGCTTCAAATATCCCTTTATGAGTCAAGCATTTTGACATCTTAGCAAATAGAGCAGCAAGCAGAAGAACTGTGACTATACTGCTCGATGTAAGAAATGTCTTTTCGACATTGAATAACCTATTGTATGCCTTCTAAACAAGGAAAAGAATCAAATCCATGACCTTGGGGTGGTGCACTTTCTCACCTAAGTTTGTTTTTCTATTTCCTTATTATAATCATTATTTTGCACTATTTTCCCCATTCTACATTTATTGATCACTAATTGATCTCACGTGTCTTGCTTCCGAAACAAACGTTTACGTAAGGTTAAGATACATTGATTAAGTCCCTATTTGATCAATCAGACCATTTAGGATGCTCCACTTCCATTTCTCTCTAACATGGCCATTGCACAGATCCGGGGTAAAATTTTTCACCTGACAACCTCTTGATGTTCCAGCCACTGGTGTTTTCGGTTGCTAGAGTTTTTGGCGCTAGAAGGAGGTCCTTTTGGTGTCTTTTCTGTGTTCTACAATTAGTCCTGCATGCTCTCTGTACCCCATCATACACTAGCATAAATGTGATACCCTTTTGTGGTTGTTTATACATCATGTGGTGCAGATTGGTCACGATGACAGTTCCTTTGGAACCCAGCAGGACGAAAGCCTCCCATCTCCTATCAACTTCCATGTTTCTAGTTTGCGATCTCCCCTTTATCACACAAGATGATTCCAACAATAACTGCTATTTCCACCTTAAGCCGTGAGGCTACTTTCTTAGCTCAAAGCACCATGGGTGCTTAGTAGCCACCTAGCCTGGTGCTGGTGCCATGCCAGTCCCTTAAGATTCGACATTTGTCACCCGATTTCTTAGCATAAGACGTAGAGCATTATGACTTTAGCTATGCAAAGATCCAGGTATATCTACCCCTAGACCACCAAAAACATGAGCATAAATGAAATTTTGAGTTTCTTCATTAGGAATGGGAGGAAGTTTATCCCTACCCCTAATGTTACCATCCCCCTAATGGAGATGTATTGGTGGATCTTAGATCAGCTGCTACAAGTTAGTAAGTCTAGGGAGCGGGACATGACATCCCATTACGATGAAGCATTTCAGGATGGACAGGAAGATCTGGACTCCCAGTCCAAGGGGGGTGGCCAAAATTATCTTACTACCATCCCTCCCACCACAGTCTTTAGGTCAAACCCCCTTTTTGTGATAGCTCCGTTTTTGATCACCACGAATCCATCTCAACCTACATTTTCATTAGCCCTGGGCAATCATCTTGCACCCTCAACGTATCAACATGCTCCTCCCTTAGTTTCATTGCTAGGAACTATCCCTTCTCATTATGTCCTATCCTTGTACCAATCGCTGGTCACACCTACGTTACCCTACATACACACCATGTCTATTTCATAGTTGCTTAGAGCCTCTACTCCTATTTCATCGTCTGCATTTATTCCATCATTAGCGATAGGCCCAATCCCAACCACATGGTGGACCCTAGCCACTTTGCTCCCTGCTTCACAGCACCACCAGATGTCACATTACCCTTACCACCAAGCATACCAAGTCCCACAGGTGTCACAACCAATCACGGGACCGTGGCCCATTCCAAAAGTCATACAAGTGACTAACCCTATAGCACCACCAATGGATGTTGCTCCAATAGCATCATGAACTAGGTGGTGGACCTCACAAGTAACACACTTTGCAAGGGTAGCCCCTACAGCACCCCCTATGAGCCAGGATGCTACCCTTACTACATCACGAATGATGGTTGCTCCTGCAACCCCACAACCGTTTATGTCATCTCCAAGTCTGGACCAAGCATTGCAACTTATCTAAACCCTCACTGAACAGATTAAATGTCTCAAGGTCACTAGTTCTAACATGATGCGGGTCATGGATTTCTACCATGATGATCCCATTAGCCTAATAGTTTCTATGCTTACATTACCCCCTAGGATGCCACTCCCCCAATTCACAAAATACAACAGGGAGGACGACCCTAACATGCATTTAGTCACACTTAGATCTAATTCTTTGTTGTTGCAACAATGGCCACACACCATTATTCATATCTTTGCTATGTCTGTCATAGGCAAATTTTTAGACTAGTACTGCATGCTCCTGCATGCCTCCATCTCAACATTGGAGGAGCTACTGACTGAGTTCCTGACCCACCTCAAGTATAACTTGAAGCCCGAAGTCATGTTGGATCAGTTAATGGATGTTAAGAAAGACCCATTGGAGTTGGTGCAAAGGTTTATACAATGATGGAGCACTACCTTGAATGAGATCCATGAGCCTATCGTGAAGGCCCATTTGCTAGCCATCTTCAAGGGGGTGGTAAATGATTTCATCAAATCCAAGCTATACTACCTAGCCTCGCACTCTCTCAATCAAGTTTTTTCCCAGACAAAAATCATCCAAGATGCGGCTGAAGCTCGTAAGGACCCAACCCATGTTGCGTATAAAAATGCATACATGAAAAAAGACAAAGAGAAGGGCAAAGACCAATAGCAATAATAACAAGGAAGTGGCCAGAACATCAACTAACGCCATGCCTAGCCCAAGTAATGCTGCCCAACCCTCCATGTTAGCACCAGAGGCATCAACCCCACCTAAACCCAACTTTGAGCAGAATGATCGCTCTAAGTACACCCCTATACCTATCAAGCATTCAAAACTTTTGAAGTAGTTGTTAGGGGCTGGGTACATTCAACAATAGCGGATGTTAGAGGAGGTGATCAAACATCATCAGTGGTATTGAAAACTCAGTAGGAACCCCTCCTTAGCTATACCCAATGAGCCTTCAGTTCCTAAGAATATCAAGCTTGAGCAGTTCTATGACTACCACCAACTTTGTGGTCATGACACAAATTACTGTCTAGCCTTAAAAGATGACATCCAATGGATGATTGATTAGGGGAAGTTGGTGCTGGACGAAAGAAACCCCGTCCACCCTAAAAATAAATCCATGCATGTTTACAAGGACCCCCTTGATGCTAACGACGCAGGGTACATTATCAACATGATTTGCATAGATGGTAATCCAAAACCACCACAGTAGCCATTTGTGGTTTGTGTACCTCAATGTAGCATAGTGACACAAACAATGGTAAAAAAGACACCGCAACAACCATTCATCCTTAAGGTTCCTCCTTGGAAATCCTCCCCTGCACCCTTTGTATTCAAAACTGCATCACTGCCCGCACTAATGCCACAAACATTGTTCATCATTAGGGTGCCAAAACACTCAACTACCTCCATCCCACAAAACCAAACTAAAATGGTATCATAGCCTTCCTATTCAAAGAAATGGAAGAGCTTTTAACAAAAGAAATGGCCAAGGAACATACTGCCCTAGGTCTTTCCAAGCCTACCCCTTTGTCCTCCGTGTCTACACCCCCTTCATCACCAAAAGTTAATGCCACTATGCAGGCACGATCATCGCCACCCCACCCAAAGGGATCTAGCCTCAAACCTGAAATTGCTCCCCCTCAAGAAATTCATCTTTTGGGATGAATGGAGGAAGAGAAGGACGACAAATAATAGGAAGGTGGATAGGACCTCCTAAATGCTCTTACACAGGTCAAACAAGCTCTGAAACAAAAGAATATAACCTTGAAGATGTACGACCTAGTAATGACTTCCACTGAACACCACAAGGCTTTGGTTAGCATGTTAATGTCCATACTAGTTGATGAAAACATGCCGGTAGAGGAGAAAGCAATCCATGTGGTTATGCTTCCTTCTATGTCCAAAGAACCATGGTCATCTCAGTTGACATTCCATGATGAGTCCATTAAGGAAGACCCTGAAAAGGGTCAGGTAATGACAACACCCCTGTTCATCACAATTTGGGTCAGTCAACACAAGATTCGAAGAGTACACATTGATGATAGGGTTGCTACAAATGTCATCCTGTTCCCCATAGTGGACAAACTGGGTTTGGTTAACAAAATCAAGCCCACAACAACATCATGGCTAAAGTATTTCAATGAGGTGTGGGTAGTGGTGAAAGGAACTATCTACATTAACTTTGTGGTAGGGGACCAGTTCCCCACAAATGCAACATTCATCATGGTAGAAGTGATGCCTGAATTTAACCTAATCTTTGGGAGGTCATGGTTAGCCCAACTCAGGATCATCTCTTCACCCATACATCAAGAGATCCATCTACCCTATGCGGGCAAGGAAGTGGTGATTTACAGTGACGAAGTGGCTACCTAAGTAATAAAAAATGTTGACATGGAGCAAGTTTCAAAAGTAATACTTCTGAGAATGAAATGCCCATCTCCACTAAAACATCTTATATGGAAAATGAGCTAGCCCAAAATGCCAGCTCAGAAAACAAAACGACGTGGGCTGAGTTGCCTTTCCAAGTGATAGATAGCAACATAGAAGAATACTACAATAAAACCCCTTGACTTTACACATCGCCAAGCCCACGATGGGTTAAGAAGCAGTTGCAAGAATAATCATTACTTGTATAGCATAACTACTCCACTGCTTCCAATGCAACTAACACTTGCAATACATTTATTCTTTGTTGGCTTCATATTCGTTTGATTACATGAAGTGTTTAACTCATTATTTAAACCGTTCACACCATGTCCATTGTTTACATTACACCACAGCCCACTAAGGCCTAAAACTGGAAAAATGTTTCTCTACCATCATCCAAAAGCCTAAAATGGCCTAAAACTACCAATGGCCTAAAATGACCTACAACTAGTGATGGCCGAGAATGGCCTTAAACTATTGTTATAGCTCGAAATGGCCTAAAAATAAAATGAGATGCTCCTAACAAATTTAATTCATAAAAAAAGGAGATAAAGAATAAAATAAAAATAAATATAAAATATAAGAAAAAGTAAAATAAATCTCTTCATATTCCACTTTTTCTTTAATAAATCAATAATTTTTGTCACATTCTTTGTGGGAATTTAAATAAATGTTCAACTGCTATGCTATGACCCTTCGCCTGCTCCATTGTTCCCTATTTCATTAGGCCCCATGTTTTCATCTAGATTTTGCACCATAAGAAAAATGAACTAGTTAGCTAAAGCTATAATAATGACTCAGATGAAATAAATTATCACTAAACCAAAACGTAACTGACCCAAGATGGCCTCATGTCTATTTCAGGAGGTATCCAATCCAAGCCTACTGCCAGGCATTACAAGATCTCCTCTTTCGTAATATCGACCCAATTCCTATCTCCCAGGTCAGTGCTTGCTGCAACTTTCTACTTTTCTATGGATGTCCATCTCAGTGATCCCAGAGAAAAGGTGGCAGTAGTAGTCTCACCCGCAGGAAAGGTTATTTTCCTTTCGGGAGATTCACTTATTGTCACCTGTTGCATAAAGTTGTCGTTAGCCCTAGAAGCACCAATAATGTCGAGGAATACCTCATAAGTATGTAACTTGATAGAGGCATCCTGATATTGGTTATGGTAGGTGACACATTCTAGCTTATATATGTGTTTGTGGTTTTTTTGTGCCTTCCTCCACTCGTAAACTTTGGCACTGTAATCTTTCGAGTTTTAGTTATTCTAGGCTAATAGGTCCATTTGCATGTGCTACTCTATTATTTCACGAGTGTCCTCATTGTTGCATTGCATGACCATCTAATACCTCGCATAGTGAATAATGGTCATGCTCCAACTACCATCGTTGGTGTCTCGGGCCAATAGGAATTCATTCCTAGAATGGAGATTTCCCACCTTGGTAATCAGGTTTACCTTCTCCTTCTCAAGCCTTTGTACCTGTTTCCAGAGGTCTTTATTCATGCATCTACATTCCTACAAGGAGAGTTCCAAGTACATTACACATTAACTTGCTTTGTCATATATGTGACAAGGGACTTCGGTCACCTCTGGTGTAAATTCAGGCATGGCATCGACCTCTAGTGGAAATGCTACTAATCACACATACAAAGGCAATAGTCACAGTGGCATAGTGAAGCAAAAACATTTTAAAGAGTGTAGCATAGCACTTTAACTTACCCAATTTTGAGTCAACCTGCTTTAAATGGTTGATCATGTCATCGACCAACCCCTCCATAAAGGTAAATTTATCAGGGGTCTTAGTCCATGGTCACAGGTAGATTGAGGATGGGCTGGAGGTGTTAATAGTGGTATCAACTACATGGTAAAACATGTTAGATAAAGTGGAGAGAACAATATAAGGACTAATGAATAGCATAAATGATAGTGTAAAGTTCCTACCCAGCAAACCCTTATGGGTGATAGCGTGGGGGTCACCCATCGCCACACTATCAAATATGCGGTCAAACTCACTAGCATCCAAATGGAACCCCTTTGCTTCGAGCTAATCTAATAATGTAGCAACATCCTCAATGATCATGTGCCCCTCTGATACTGAGCTACTCTCCACAAAAGGTTCATCATCAGGAGCCTCTTCCTCATCAACGAGGACTTCCTCTTCATCAGTAGAAGCCTCCTCTTCATTGAGAGGATCCTCTTTCTCACCCATTGAGCCATTTTTTCTGTAGCAGGGGTCCCTTCTTCAATGGTTAAGGCCCTCTCCTCTGTAGCTAGAGCCTCCTCATTTTTTCTAGTGGCCCCTGTTATAGGGGCCACCACCTCTTCTTCTCCTTCTTCCTCTTCTTCCTTGGCTAATAAAGTATAGTTACTATAAGTGAATTGCACTAACTCAAAGCACATGCTATGCTGCGCAATGCTACCTAGCATAACACATCATAGCAAACATTAGCAAATAAACAAATAGAAACACTTACCAATCAGAGGCGGTACTCTGGAAAGTTTGAGTCACAGCTTCTTCCCCCTCTCTTTGTTAGCACGAGGGGTCTCTTCAGTAGGGCAGGACCTCTTGCATTGCAACTTTGTCATCACCATCTCTGCAATGAGGCATTCCCCCCTTGTCACACTGCCAATGGTAATGGGGGGTGCCTCTCCCATGCTGTCCTAGGCCTACAATTTACATGCCACGTGATCCTTGTTCGTCATTGAAAATGACTCCCCAATAGCTTCTAGGGGATCCTGAGATCGGGTAGTATGAAAGACTTGGCAGATCCATGGTTTCAAAATCTAGCTACAATCTTGTAGTACCTAGACCCCATTCTCATAGATTACCAAGAATTCCACAAAACACCATAGGCAAGCTATGAAGAAGGCATGATGCATGTTGAAATGAGATTCAAGCTTCCCACGAAGCTTGACCATTTCAGCCTGCATGCATTTGGAAAGGTGCTTGGCCCAATTGTAATAAGTTCCCTCTTCCATGATATCCTTCATTATCTAAGCTTGCTCAATCCCAATTATTTTTCCTTGGATAGTAGCTTGGGGAAGGCATGGGCATGGGAGATAGGGTAAACCGTTTTGGCCACCCATACCCTGACTTTCTCAATATAGATCCCCTTTCGATTCTCTGCCACCCCTAGCCACTCCTCAATGTTCCCTTGATTGTGTGCATCTTTCTTGGAGTTTTCTCTCATGCGGATACCATTAGAGGGGACACAAAAAAGATCCACAAATAATTGATCATTGACATCAAACACCATGTGCACATAGTGAACACGTGTGTGGAAGCAGTCTGCCTTTTCGGAGAAGGATTTAACTAGGAAAAGCATCTCAGTAGGCAAGACGTTCGGGTTAACAGCTAAAAATAAGTCCATAAGCCTAGCCTACTGAAGGTTATGGACAAGCATGGTTGTCGCCCCATTGTAGAGCCAACACTGGGTCTCCTCCACCTCCCCATACTTAAAAAAGAGGTTGGTTTCATTGCACCCAAAGGTGATCATAGTTACCTCTTGGGATTTTTTTGTCACTAAAATGGTTTGGAAAAAAAAAACAAAAAAATGAGAGGGTTACCAAAAGGTAAACATCACTCAAAAATGTAACAGTGAATTCACACTTTAGGGTACTAGGTTTAAATGGCATGGGAAATGGTGGAAATCCACCACCACGTTTTCGATGGTGAGTGTCTTGAGGGATGCCCATTACCTATCCAACCAACCGCCTTCTTTACACTTCCCATAAAATTGGGAATAGTGGGTTGGATAGGTTCTGAACTCATCCCCAAATTGGCCTATTACGTCAATGTGCACATTCTCAGTGGAAGAAAACTCCTGTAGGGCCATCTGTGCCAATGCCAAGGCATTTGTATCACCATTGAGACCACTCCTATCAATAAAGAAACTAACAACACACAAAAAATGCACATATACACTGTTAATACCTGTTTCTAGAATAGCATGGATTACACAACAAAATACCTTCGTAGAACTCTTTGACCTACATAGTAAACAGTTTTAGGTGGGTTCTGAAAGTAGGTGCCCATGTGATGGGCAACAAAAAATGTGTTGTATAAGTGATAACACTTATACTTAGGAATTTCCCTGATCTAACTTAAGCGTCTTAGTCTTTTTGGACACTAGTTGGAACCTTTTGCCTACTTGCCCCCAATTGACCCATTAGTCAAAAATTTTAGAATCCCCCAGTTTTCCCTAAGCAATAGGGTTTCTATGATTGCAATTGTTATCTCTGCGGATAAGTGTGAGCAAACGATCACACTAAAATGGTTGAGGAGGAACTGTAGGAAGTTGCACGTGCCCTCCAGGAACCAGACCACTTGTTTCTCCACATGTGCATGGGGAGAAGGGACATTAGCCACTAGTGCACTAAGGTAGCATAAGACTCCCACAATCTCTAGGACAATAAGGATGGGCTTTAACATGACCCTACATAATGAAGCGTCAGATGTTAGCACTATGTACGAGTGAAGTTTACACGTAGCGTAGCATAACCATTTGATTACATATACCGTAGCATGGCATTTTCATTGGATATAGCATAGCATGATTTTGCAGTTGCATAAAATTGAAAAAAAAAACATAAACAAACAACAAAAAAATAGGCCTTGTATCATAGCTTAGTCATCAAACTTCACACAATGCAACAACACTTAGATGATATGTAATGTAGCAAATGAACAAGAACAAATAGACGTGCAACAATACAATGATGTAATCAACACATTACTATGACAAGCATGGAAACATGGAAAAATTAACAAAAAAAAAAGAAAAAACAAATTCAGCAACGCAGTAGTATTATAGATTCAATAGCATAACAATGCAACAAACCTAAAGACCTTACGATGTACAGGAATACCATGATAAACATATTACAAACTGCAGACGAGTAAGAGTTCACTATGCTACAGCAGTCCCAACCATAATTTAGCTGTACAAAATAATTTTCCCTGTACTACATTAAAAATGTGTCTCATTTGTCAAATCTTGTCGATGGCCAAACCCTCCTGAGGATTGCACGCTATGCTAACCATGTCCTAAGCTATCCAAACTTGGCCAAACCCCCATGACAAGGTAGTCTCAGCAATGGCAACCAAGGTGATGCTACATGCAGCAATAGCGTAACTTCCATATAACTGCTATGGCCAACCAGCAACAGTGGTAGCATAGCGGCCAAAACAACTACCAAAATGAGTGGAAAAAGACATGGATTTTAACAATAACGATTGTAGAAGTCTGAACAACAAAGGCAATGTAATAACTTACTAGGTAGATGGAGTCTCCTCCTGCACTTCAACGTGAGCTTGGATCAGGCACCCCAAAGTGTCCTTGACTTCATCCACCTTAGTGAGACCTCGATGCTTACGTTTGCCTTTAAGTGCCATCACTTCACTTGCAAATGCTACTGGCTACTATGCTACACTATTTTTCTTTCTCTCGGCACGACTGTGCTATGCTCTAGATGTGGGCTCTACTCTTTGACAACAAAAACCAAAAGTTTACGAGGGGTAAACCCCTATTTATTGCTGACACAGTGAAAAGAACCTGTCATTTTTGCACCTCGAGTAATATGGGATACTCCATATAGTGTAATACCTTCATGTCATAAAGTTGTGATAGCGTAGCATTCTACCTTGCAAATAGGTGAGGCTAACCGAAAATTTTGTGCCACCTTAAATTAGCAACCTACATGTACGAAGCTTGCATGCCATGGTCTACAAAGACCTTAAACTAGTGACCCTCTACAAAACTTGTTAATGGTTTGCAAAGACCTTAAACTAGTAACCTCTACAAAGCCAACCTATTGATGGTGTACAAAGACCTTAAACTAGTAACCTCTACAACACCAATCTATTAACAGTCTGCAAAGACCTTAAACTAGTAACCTTACCTTTACAACCTGTTAATGGTCTGCAAAGACCTTAAACTACTAACCTTAGTTTTCAAATCCCACTCATTAACAGTCAGCCAAAAACTTAAATTGGCAACATCGATTTACCTTTTGACATACACTGTAGCATGAGTACAGTCCACCATGATCTTAAACTGGTAGCTTTAGCACCATTTTGCATTTTAGACTAGATTTCACAATGTTACGATCCACCGTGATCTTAAATTGATAGAGTTAATATCTCTTGCATGTTCAAACCTGCTCACGGTCCGTCAAGACTTTAAACTGGTAACTTGCAAACTTGGCCAAATATTTGACGATCATTGCATATTTCATTATTGCTTTGCAAATATTTATTATTATGTGCTATAGCTACAAACATGTATTACTTGACTAGGCTTCTCTTATCATGGCAGGTTGAACAAGATGGCCATGCAGCATAATCTACACTCACTTTTAACCTTGAGAGGTCCTCATTGCAAGTTTGCAAGATATCCGAACCTAGAGTTGATAGATTGGGATTAATCTATAGATAACATTGTTGTGTCCCTGGAAACATCCCTAGATTGGCCTGAACATTTGGTCCAAGCCTTAGACTTAGAGGCCAGGGATGTGACTAAGGACCCTCTCATCGAAGCACCGGTAATGACATCCAGGGGGAAAATAAAAACACTAAAATTAGGTTCCCTCCTATATTAACAAATGTAAAAAGATGTATCCAAAATACTTCAAGAAAACATCCAAGTATTTTCATGGTCCTACAATGACATGCCAGGCTTAGACCCATGACTAATACAACATAACATTGTATTGGACCCATGTGTCAACCTGGATAAGTAAAAGGTTCGAAAAATTAAAGTAGAAATCGCATTAGCTGTACGCGATGAAATCACTAAGCTATACCAAGCATGCTTCATTCATGTGGTCGATTACTTGGAGTGGGTATCAAACATCATTGTGATCTCTAAGAAAATGGGAGGAATATGAATTTGTATAGACTTCCAGGATCTGAACAAAGCGATGATTAAAGATAACTTCCCACTACCAAGTATCGATTAGCTTATGAACACTACGATTGGTCATGCTTTACTATCCTTCATGGATGGGTTCTCAGGTTATAATCAAATTCTCATAAATTCATAGCATCAGTTGATAACTACTTTGATGACCCCTTAGGGTACCTTTTGTTACACTATGATGTCCTTTCATCTCAAAAAATTTGGAGCAACCTATCAATGAGCAGTGACCTACATATTCATCGAGTACCTCCTATAGAGACTAAATGATTATGTGAATGGCATAGTAGTTAATTCTAAGACAACTATTGATCATCCCACTGATCTAGATGTAGTCTTGAAGTGTTGTCATAGGCATGACTTATGTCTCAATCCAAAGAAGTGTGCTTTTGACATAAAAATTGGATGCATGCTAGGGTTTGTAGTATTAGAGGCTGGAATACGAGTGGACCCTAACAAGGTTAAGGCTATTGTTAACCTAGCACCCCATACTAACCTTAAAAAATTATGCAAGTTGCAAGATAGAATATAGTTCATTAGAAGGTTTATAGCAAGGTTGAATAACAAGTTACACCCCATGCAACACTTACTAAAGAAGGGAGTTAACTTTGAGTGGACAACACAATGTCAACAAGCCCTTGATGACTTGAAGAAAGAGCTTCTACACCTTCCAACTATTTACCCACCATAGAGGGATAAGCCTTTCTACATCTACGTTGCCACCTTGGACACATCCATCATAGCATTGTTATGCCAAAAAAGAGAAGACAACTTTGAAATCCCAGTCTATTACTTGAGTGAAGCATTAATAGCATAAGAAGCCAAATACAACGAAGTGGAAAGGAATTGTCTCTCCCTAGTATTCACACAAGAAAGTGGAGATGCTACCTATTCCATAGCCAAGTGAACATTATATGCAAAATAAATGTACTTCAAGCTATCATGAACAATTGTCAATGAAAGGACAAGAAATAGCTACATAGCTTGCAACCTCACCCATTGATGATCAGGCAACCATAGAACCCGAATTCCCCGATGAACACATCAGCAGTATCAACCTTGTGTTATTGCATTTCAAGGCCACTTTGCATTTTGAAGGTTCCTCAACCACTTGAGGTGGTAGTGCTACCATTGTCATTACATTCCCCTTAGGGGACATGCAACCTTTTGCTTATAGTTTCATGTTCCTTTGTACGAACAATATAGTTGAGTACGAAGGACTCCTTAGGGGTCTCTTAGCAACCCAGCAACTAAAGATCATACATTTGAGTTCGAGGTGATGCTCAAGTTATTTTCAATCAAATAACCAAAGTCTACACCTATAAAGCTTCACAATTACAGCCTTATTGTGATTTGGCCAAAAACTTGTTGAAACAGTTCACCATGATAGACATCTAGCATGTGCAGCGAGAACACCGTAGCCGATGCCTTAGCCACACTATCGTTAAACGTGCCACCACACCTGTTTGCAACTTTACCTACTTCAATAATAGAATGCACAAACCCTATCACCCAAGCAGTACACGTGGCCTTTGTAAGTGCTACCAACACCCAAGACTGATATGCTAACGTAAAAGCCTATGTGTAGAATGGTGAACCCCCACATGGCTTGACACCCCCACAAAGGGATGCAATCTGAAAGTGAACACGATAGTATGTCCTCATAGGAGATTATACCTTATGTAAATGCTCCTTTGATGGAATACTATTAACTTGTGTTAGTGGGGAGGAGGCACAAAAAATTGTTAGCGAAGTTCATGAAGGGCTATGTGCAGGACACATAGCTCCCAAGGCTATGGTAGCTAAAATTAGATGCCTAGGGTATTACTGGCGTTGCATGGAATGGGATTGATTCGCTAATGTCAAGGCATGTGATGCATGCCAACATCATACAAATATTATACACGTTTTACCTACTAAGTTGCACCCTACGTAGATCATGTGGCCATTCCAATGATGGAGACTAGATATCATAGGACCCATAACACCTAAGTCTTTCACAAGACATAGCTTCATCATTACTGCCACCGAATACTTTATGAAGTGGGTAGATTCTATCCCCCTTAGGAAAACTACATGTCAATAGGTTTTCTACTTCATCTTAGACAACATCATAACAAGGTTAGGTCTTCCCATGACTATTGTAATGGACAATGGGCCACCATTTAGTAGTGCAAAAACTAGAACCTTTTGTAGCAACCTTAGCATTAAGTAATCTTTTTCATCGCCATATTACTCGTAGGCTAATGGTCAGGCAAAATCAATGAACAAGACCATCATCAACTTACTTAAAAGAATTCTTAACAATAGTAAGAGGCGATGGCATCAAAAAATCCTCTATGTGCTATGGGCCTACCGTACAACGTGCAGGATGACTACAAGTAAGACTCCATATAGCCTAGCTTATGGATCTGAAGTAGTATTACCTCTTAAATTACAAGTATCATCACTATGGATGATCCTTTCAAGCATCGTGAATGAAGCCCAGAACAATGAGTCAAGGATCATCGATCTTGACTCCCTAGAGGAATAGTGTGTACAAACATTGGGTCGTATCCAATGATATCAAGACAAGTAGTAGAAAAAGCATCATGCAAACCTACATCAATGGTTGATTAAAAAGGGGGACCTAGTTCTCAAAGCTATTCATGAACATGTAGACAAGTTTCCAGCTAATTGGGAAGGTCCATTCATAGTCACAAAAGCCTACAAGAATGGAGCCTTCAAACTAGTAGACATGGATGGTAGAGATTTTTCAAATCCTGTGAACCACTTATACCTGAAGTTGTACTATGTCTAATGTAGAAGCAAGGTAAGCATCCATAGTCCACTATGACTATAAACTGACATCCATAGTCCACCATGACTATAAACTAGCATAAATAGTTTTCTATGACTATATACTGGCACAAATAGTCCACCATGACTATAAAATGGTATAGAACATCTTCTATGATGTTAAAATGGCATAGAAGGTCCACTACAACTTTGAGCTAGTCCATCCACTAACTGCTACGACGATAAACTAGCACAGTAGTTTGCTAAGACCTTAAACTAGCACAGTGGTCTACTAGGACCTTAAACTTGCACATGGTGGTCTACTAGGAGCCTAAACTAGTACATCTAATGGTCTACCAAGACCTTAAGTTGGGTTCATTACACATCATTCCCAACGTGCATCCACAACCATTCAAAAAAGTGAGCGTGCACAATGCCAATGCGGGGTGGAGCATTGCAATTCCAGAATGCAGTTCATGATGACAAGAAAGTGTCCTCTAGAATGTATGTGATGCCACTACCCCTGGCATCTTATTGATCCTCCAGAGATGTCATTTGACATCTTACTGACCTTTCAGAGCTACCACTACCATAGCCCATTGCCTTGGAAGTAGCTTTCATTGTCAGCACCTGCTGTTGGAGTTCTAGCACTATTTTGGCCTAGCCACAAGGTGGCTATCCTCTAGACCCCACTATCATTCAAGCACAAACGATGTTTAGCTATTAGGCCTCTCACCTTATAGCTAAATTTCAGGATGTTTGCCTTGGGCAAGGACTCCTAAGCATTCATATTGCTGTAACTCCTAGCCCCCTCAGTGCTGGCCCCTTCAGCCTGCCACTACCAGAACAGCTACCAGCCTTCCCGCTTTAGATGTTACACACCTCAGAAATAGTGGCTATCACATCAATGATTTCTAAAGCAAGTAACACCTTTGCCTAACTGCATTTGATGGTTACATTTCTCTGGTCTTCTTTCTATTGTGCTTGTAGGATATGGGCTAAGATGGTGTTAGTCAAAGATGCATTTCACCAGGAGAACAGGACACCACATCGTTCTGATGTGACCACTCTGACTAGCTTAGGTACTTGGTAGTGCACATATTTCCATTCCTCTTAACCTTCATCATCTTGTTTCTCACAGGTGCAGTTTCCCTTTCTGCATCTCTTTTACAAGCTTTCTTGATGCGTGTAAAGCCCTCCCATATGCTCAATTGCAAAGTCCATGATACGTGCAATGCAACTCGTTGCATGGGAAGCATCTGTAGGTAGGTCAAAATTCCACATGGATGTAAAATGACTCATCATAAGGAAAAAACACCTATCCTACAACAACAAGGTTGTTGGAAAATAAACATGGCTAAACAGTGAAAGAAAAGTGCCAAAGCGTAACAGAGCTTAAAAAAAAAGGAGCTTGAAAAAAGAGAGTATGTGCCCAAAAAAATGGCACACTAGTTTTTTCACAATGACCATCTCTAAGTGTTTTGATGAGAGGTTAGAAGCCAGTAAAAGAAAATATGTCTATGTGGGCCAATTCCCTCACAAGCACTCTGACGAGGGGCCATGCTAAGTTTCATCTTACCTTTTCATGAACCTATCCCCTCATGTCCATCCTTTCCCCTTTCTCTTGTACAACCATCTTGTTACTCCCAAGCATAGCAAAGTGACATTTGAGAAACCACCAGAGAGAAATGTTGGCAACTTATCCTTCATGGTGTTTTATATTCTTTGTCAACGTCTATCGGGCAGATCCTCAGACGTCAACAAAGAGGGGCCAGTGAAATACCATAAAATTTCAGGACCCTCATGCTTCAACAGGGTCTTGGAATTTAGGCATGGACTTCCACAAGTGTAGTATCATGACAATTTGGCAGAAAAATATAGGCACTAAGGTTGGACTCTCTAGTCTGGCAAGTTTTCTATATCCAAAGTTGATAGGCCCATTGGACTCTCTGGCTAGCTCAATTGGAGAATTGACCTAGTTGACAATCTACCCAAGAACTATGCTAGGAGTTGTTGAAGGTATTTGGGATGAGCAAAATAGTTTGGCAAGTTTTCTAGTGAAGGAGTCAGCTATGCTATGCTATGCTGTGTAGCGTAGCAAACCATGAAAGATAACCACTCAAGCATCCAAGCATTAGTTGACAAAGTGATTGCAAAGACAAGTTAGGATTCAGTCAACACAAGATGCTACACTATGCTATGCTATGTAGTGTAGCATAGCGTAGTTAAGGTAGAGAAGAAAGGCCCATATTGCCAAGTGATTCCAACAAGAAAATGACACTTTGACAAGACTTCAACCTCCAAAACTTCCTACCCTAGTTAGTCATCAGGCCTCGAGCAACGTTTCTTGCTAGAAAATGGCAAATTAAAGAAGGAAGCATGATACACTAGCTACTATGCATAGCATAGAAATAATGCAAAAACTAAAGAAGTGTTTCAAAGATGATTTTAGCATGTCCAAAGGCTTCCCGACATAAAGGACAAAAGTTGTAGTTGTTAGCATGACTAAGCCTCATATAAATGCTTTTCAGCTCCAACAAAAATTTCAGTCAAGACTAGTGGCTATGTTATGCTACACTACATAGTGTAGCGCAATTTAGCAGGTAGCTACTTAAGCTACACTAATGTATTCAATAGCATGAGTAGTGCAACACTATCTCCAGGTAGCTCTAGAACTTGTTGACAGGAATCTTCCTCACTATGGCATCTCCTTGGTGGAATCAACAATTTTACTTCATTTTGCATACCCTTGGTTAGCTCCCAAAACAATTGTTCCTATTCTTGACCCTGATCATAAGGGTAGGGAAGATGTAGTCCCAGAGCATAAGCTCCATTTTTTCTTGAATTGTTAGCACATTGGATCTTGGCACATGGAGTTCTGGTAGTATGGTCACAGTGTAACCAAGTTCACATCTAGCTTTACATACCTACATGGTGTGGGCATGTTAGCACCTTGTGGGGTCATGGACACATGGAATCCAGACCACAATTCTCTCCTGCTCTTGGTCCTATAAATACCTTGGCAAACAACACTCAAAGGATTAGCTTTTTTTTTTTTTACATTGTCAAGAGTAGTTTGCTTATTTTCTTTTCGTGTTGGCTAGTTGGCTTCTTGATTGGCTTCTTGGCAAATAGAGTTAGCTTTTTAGTGCAATTGGCTTTTAAGTTGGCTTTCAAAAGGCATTGAAACACCCTGAAAATTTTGAGGCCTCAACAGTTCAGAAAAATCTTGCGACTCAGGGAAGGATTTGTGACAAGTCATGGCTCAGTAAGTATCCTTTCTGGCTAAGGGTCTATTGTGCCACGCTATCCAACATATTACGCCGCATTATGCAACATGGTGTAACATAGCATAACGTAGTGTAATTCTAGAAGATAGTCCATCGCAACAACAGAGATGGCAAGATTTGAGACCTCGATGGTCCAACAAAATCTCATGGCTTAAGCAACGATCTACAGTATGCCGCACATTTCAGTAAGTTTTCTTTTTTGACTAAGGGCCTATTATGCTACATTACGTAGTCTAGCATAATAAACCCTAGGAGGACTGAATAGAAACAAAGGAAGCATAGTGACAACACTTTAATATTTTGCAGGCTCACTATTTTATGCTGAATTACGCTATGTAGCGTAATCTAGCATGACACAGCATAATACAAGCAATGACAGAGATACCACAATTTAGGCATTGGTAGTTCATATGTCACAATACACTCTCTAGCATATTGCAGCGTAACCAAAGTATAGTTTGTTGCCAAAGCTCTAGCAAAAGTGGTTTACAATGCATTACGCTTCAAAGCGTAATGTAGCATGGCACCGCAAGCTTCAACCACAAACACACCAAGTCAACGACATCTTGTAGGTTTAGGACACGTATCATCTAAACCACGTTTTTCTCCTGACCCTAACCTTATAAGTATTCCATTTGAAAAGGATCAAAGGGTTGGCAAAAATTTCTCTAAACAATGTAAAATTTTCTCTGTGAGCAATTCTCTTTCATTGACAATCGTTGACAACTCTTGGAAAAGATTAACAAGAGGGAAAAAGAGGATCAGCAATCCTAAGAACATTGAAAGTGATTAGCAAGAATCCTTGATTAGAAACAGCCAATTAATGGATATTTTGCTTTGGGTCTAACTTCCTTGTGCCCAAATTGGCTAGAACAAGGTAGATCGACCTTTGCTTGTTTTATCTTTAAATAGCTTGCTCGTTGTTGGCACATGCTTCGTCTAAACCGAAGTCCACTTGTAATCAGTGTATCCAACATATTTTGTTCATACATTAAATCCAAGATCTTGGGATTGCACGCTCTCTAAATCCAGTTTCCTGTGTCCTATCTATATGGATTTCGTAATCACTTTAAATCATTTACATCATTTTCACATATCTTCGAGATTAACGATATTATATCTCCTCATAAAAATCATCATTTTTCCATCCAATTATTACAGAAATTTTACTAATTAAGTAAGTCCCTATTTGATCGACAAGACCGTTCAGGGAACCTTGGATTCGTCTTCTCTAGCACGGCCCTTGCACGGATCTGGGGTTGGAACTATATACACAGAAAGCTGCTTGGTATTTCCAGCATCCGACCTTTTCCATCGTTACAGTTTTCTAGTGCTAGAAGGAGGGCCTTCATATCCGATCCATAGTTTACAGGTAGTCTTGTAAGCTATCTGTACCTATTTTTAGTTGACATAAACGTAATACCTCCATGGTTGTTTACAAGATTGTGTGGTGTAGATCGGTCGCTTCGACGATTCGTTTGGAATCCTAAAAGATAGAAAGCCCCGATTATTGCCTTAGTTTGCCTTTGCCCTTGGGATCTTTATCCTTATTGTCATTACTCCTGAACAATGTAGAGAATGGCTACATCAACCACTGCTATTGACACTACCAACCTCGAGAATCCTTGGACTATGCAAGTTACACCTCCTATGGTCGAGCCGCCAACTAGTCCGGTGCGACCACGCCGCTCCCTCAAGCTTCAAAACAAAGAGCCTGAGGGACATGCTCAGCATAGGGAACACTACAATTTCCTCTATGCTAAACTTGCAGAAAAAATGCCCATGTAACCACAAGAACTCAAAGGAAAAAGAGAATACGAGTTCATGTACTGCAACGGGAAGGAATTTATTCCTTAACATAACACCGTTGTACCCCTGACAAATCAAGAACAGTGGATCCTGGATCAAATGTTGATGGCTAGGACATTGACAGAACAACGAGGTGATTTGTTCCATGATGAAATGCTTCATGACAGGTAAGAAAATCTAGAATCCCACTCTAAGGGAGGTAGTCATGCTGATTTTGCCATGGCCCCTTCCTCCACGACGTCCTGCGTAAATCCATTGTTCATGGTTACCATGCCCTTGACATTATCTATTACTAACCAAGTTCCACACTCACCCCACATACATTTTCTTTCTCTAACTATCCCTCTAGGTGACAACCCATCCCAAATCATTCCCCAGCAGGTGCAATTGCCTAATCCATCTCATCGTGCACCTGCACCCATGTCACCGCATGTACATGCGATACCTACTTCACAATTACAAACAACACTCACCTTCATCCTGACTCACATGATAGGGCCCGCCACTACAGCATGGTGGGTTCCAAACATGCCTCTTGTTGTGCATCCTATGCAGATGTCCCATCTCCCCCTTCATCAAAGCTAGATCCCGTAGGTGCTAAACTTCGTTACAGGATCACTGTTTGTGCCCTCAGCCACACAAACAGCATATCCAATGGCACAGCTGACGGCGGCCGTCTATATTCTGCCACCTAGTATGGCTCCTCCTGCCATTCCAGAAACAACCTCTCCATCCACGGGTCTGGATCAAGCCTTCCAACTTATCCAGACTCTTACAGAGGAAGTTAAATGCCTCAAGGTTGCTGGTTCTGACACAGTACAAGTCATGGATTTTTACCATGACGATCCTATTAGTCCAGTAGTGCCTGTTCTATCATTACCTCCAGGGATGCTACTCCCGCATTTTATGAAATACAATGGGGAAGGTGATCCCAGTGCCCATTTAGTTACTTTCAAGTCAGAATCGTTGCTATTGCAAAAATGGCCACATACTATCATCCATGTCTTTACTATGTCCCTAATAGGTAAAGCTCTAGACTGGTATTGAGCACTACCACATGCTTCCATTTCAACTTTGGAGGAGCTGTTAACTCAGTTTGTTACTCGTTGGAAGTACAACCTGAAGCCGAAAGTCACACTGGACCAGCTCATGGAAGTCAAGCAAGACCCACTCAAGTCTGTTCAAAAGTTTATACAGTGGTGGATCACCACCTTGAATGAAATCCGCAAACCCATCGTAGAGGCCCATCTATTGGAAATCTTCAAGGGGGTAATTAATGACTTTATCAAGTCTAAGCTATACTACCTAGCTTCCCGCTCCCTCAGCCAAGCCTTTTCTTAGACTAAGAGCATCCAAGACATGACAAAGGCTAGCAAAGATCCAACATATGTGGTCTATAAAAATGCCCACAGCAAGGGTCAAGACAAAGGAAAATCTATGACAACGATAGTAGCAGCGGTTGTCGAGGGGGCCAAGAAGAAAAACAATAATAAGAAAACATATGCAAAGCCTACTGAGCCTACAACTAGCTCAAATAATGCCAATCAAGAAGCTCCTTCCACCCCTGAAGCACCTCCACAGCCGAGGCCTAAATTTGAGCGTAAGAATTGCTCAAATTACTCAACGCTACCTATAAATCCTTCAGAACTTTTGAAGAAATTATTGGGAACTGGACACATCCAACAGAAGACGATGTCCAAGGAAGCTTTGAAATTCCACAGGCGCCATTGTGAGCTACTCAAGAACCCCTCCTTGGCCTAACCTAATGAACCGCCACTTCCCAAGAACTTTAGGCTGGAGAAATTTTGCGACTACCATCAATTGTGTGGTCATGACATGGATTACTGTTGGGCATTGAAAGATGACATTCAACATATGATTGATCAAGGTGACCTAATCTTAGACATGAGTAACCTGATTCATCCGAAAAACCAACCCATGCATGTGTACTAGGACCCATTAAACATGAATAATGTAGGGTATACTATCAACGTAGTGGGTATGGAGAGTGATAACCAAGCACATTCGAAGCAACCCTTTATGTTGTGCATGCCTCCTCGCCTGCCTCAAATGACAAGCCTGTCAACATCGACGGGTGTGGCTCAGTGATAACCTTTCATCCTTCGAGTCTCATCTCCTACCTTCGTTCCACACCCCACTACTAGTAAAGCCATGGGCTAGTCCTCACCCATGCCTAGGGCACTCTTCATCATCAGGGTGCCAAATCTGTCAGTTTCTCCTGCTACGCAGGAGCAAATCTCTAAGTCAACATCCCAATCACAACTTAACTAGAAAAGAGAAGGGCGTATGACGGGTAACATAGCCAAGAATCAATTTATGCTAGGGCTCCCCAAGCCTACACCACTTACCTTAGTGCCCTTGGCCCCACCTTCTTCTAAAAAATGGTGACGTTATGCAAACATGGCCACCTTCTCCCTACCTAAGAAAATACAACCCTCAACCAGAAGTCGTTCCACCTTGAGAAATCCATCTCTTGGGACGAATGGAAGAAGTGAAGGGTAACAAACAACCAGATCATGGGCATGATCTCCTTGATGTTTTTATGCAAGTTAAGTAGGCTCTCAAATAGAAAAATACAACACTAAGCCTATAAGACTTGNGTATGGACGTTAGCATGCAAACCATGGCTTCGTGATGCTTTTGGGATGTCATTAACAAGTCTTATAGGCTCNGATGACCCAGAGAAGGGTCATGTGATAATAGCGTCCATGTTCATCACTATCCAGGTTGGCCAGTACAGAATCTAGAGAGTACACGTGGATGATAGGGCCGCTACCAATGTCATCCCATTTCCTATAGTGGACAAACTTGGTTTGCTCAACTAGATCAATCCCACAACAACGACATGTCTAAAATCATTTAATGAGGCAAGAGTGCAAGTTAAGGGAATGGTGCACATCAATTTCGTAGTAGGGGATCAATTCCCCACAAACGCAATGTTCATCATCATCGAGGAAATGCCCAGCTTCAATCTAATCTTAGGGACGTCTTGGTTAGCTCAATTAAGGGCAGTTTCATCACCCATTCATCAAGAAATTCACTTGAACTATGCAGGAGGGGAAGTGATCATCCATGGTGATAAGATGACCACTCAAGTAGTTAACAATGTAGAAATGGAACAAGGGTTGGAGGTTAAGGTCCCCGAAGACCAAACCCCTACCCCAACAGTTGAACAGGATAACACAGTGGCCGATGAAAGCTTGAATTGGGCTAAACTACCTTTCCAGGGAGAAAATGGTAGCGTAGAGGAATGCTATAATAAGCCTTCTCACCTGTACGCGTTGCCAAACCTAAAAAAAATCAAGAAATAATTACAAAGCTAGCAAATGAACACGTTAGCGTAACATGTTGTATTAGTCCACATTGTTTACTATTATGCAGTTTATGCCCTTCCTTGTGTCGCATTATCCTTTTATGCTTAAGATGACGATGGCCCAAAATGGCCTTAAACTAGTGATGGTCCACCATGGCCTAAAACTGGCAAATGTAATTTATCCTTTTACACTTAAGATAACGATGGCCCAAAATGGCCTTAAACTAGTGATGGCTCACCATGGCCTAAAACTAGAAAATGTAATTTATCCTTTTATGCTTAAGATGAAAATGGCCCGAAATGACCTTAAACTAGTGACAGCCCACCATGGCCTAAAACTAGAAACTGTAATCTATCCTTTTACACTTAAGATGACGATGGCCCAAAATGGCCTTAAAATAGTGATGGCCCACAATGGCCTTAAACTATTTACGACCTGCTACATGTTCCGCTTCATCAAAGGTAAAATATTTACTCCAGCCTACATAGGCCAAACTTTTTTTTTGTCTTTTAGTTCATTCCAATATAACAAAATTTTGACTAATATGGCCACGTTACGTGTCGCCCTTACTAACACTTCCACCTGTGTCATCCAACTTCACCTCTGCTTCAAGAAAATCATCCTCATAAGGACCTTCTCCTTGTGGGATCTCTTCATGAGGGCAGTCTTCTCTACACGGCTCTTCCTCACGGGATTTATCGCCACAAGGACCATCATCTTCATTACGCTACTCCTTGTGAAGATCCTATTCATGAGGACCATCACCTTCATTATGCTCCTCCTTGTGAAGACGCCCTTCACGAGGATCATTATCTTCATTACGCTCATTTTCATGTGGATCCTCCTCATTTCGATCTTACAGTTTAACATAACGTACACGTTAGCATTGCCATTGAGATTACACATAATAAGAATGCAATAATCCTACAACTTACTTGTGATGGTGCCACGTCAGCTACGAAAGGAGCCTGTTCTAAGCCAACCCACAAACATTGCATGATCTCATCCTTGGTAAGTTCAGATCAAATGCCATTACCTAGATCAGTTCTAGCCTTAACCTTCCCCTTTTCCATAGGAGTCTATCGGGGAAGTTCAGGGAAAAAGGAAGGAACAATGGTTTCCCCGCCAGGTAGGGTTATTTCCCTTTCTAGAGAGATGCTTACTGTCACTTGCTCCTGAAAATTTTCGTATGCACCAGAAACATCGATGACATCAATAAATAGTCAATGGAACCATGCTTTAACTACAGAATCCCTATAATGTTGGTTGTAGGTAGCACATTCTCGCTTATACACGTGCTTATGATCTTTTTGTGTTTGCCCCCATTTTTGGACTGTCGCGCAGTAATCCTTCCAGTCTTGGTTCTTCTGGGCTAGGAGATTCATTTGCATCCATTGCTCAATGAGTTCACGATTGGCTTGGACATTATTTATGATGATCATCCAATAGCGGGTGTAATCAATTACAACTATCCACCAATTCTCGTCATTGGCCTCTCAAGATAGCAAAAATTCATTACGGGACTCTAAGTCCTCAACCCTACTAGTTAGGAATGTGTTCTCCTTTTCTACCTTATGCAACCTCTTCCAAAGAGCTTCATTGACGTTCTAGCACTCCCATAAAGAGTGGGTTGAGTGTAATGCACATTTATGCATTTCATTGTAAAGGCTGTGAGGCACTTTGGTCAACTCTGGTGAGGGTTCAGGTGCAGTGTCCAAGTCGACGGGCTTCTTGGGATACCATCTAAGGCAAGATCCTGTAACATAAAAATAATAGTGAGACATAACAAAATGATACAATATCATAATGCCAACAATCCTTACGTTATAACACTTGCATACCAATCTCAGGATCGATTTTCTCTAAGTAGCTGATCATATCCTCCGCAATGGCTTCCATAAAGGAAAATTTATCAGGGGTCTCACCCCAATGCTGAGTGGGTGCCACTGACAAGGGCACGATGCCAACGTCAAAAGTAGCTATTACGCAAAAAAAATGGGTTAGACGTAGTGTGATAGACATAAAGGATGATTGCGACATTACGATAATGCAAAAGCTTGCTTCAACAAAACCCTCGATGGTAGTAACATGATACTACCCTCTAAAGAAAGGGCAAATTCACCTACAACAAGCTGCTCCTTTTTTCCTAGTTCATCCGGAAGGACTTCAGCATCCTCTACTTCCACCTCTTCTTCGTGCATAGAAATCTATGTGCCGCCTGCGTTAATAACAGAGGCCTCCTTTTCCAAGATTGGGGCCCCTCCTTCATGTCCTATAGCTATTACCCCTGTTTTAGGGGTTAGCTCCGCTACATCCTTCCCTTTGTCTGCTAAATAAAATAGTCAAACAAAACACTTACAAAAGCTACATGATGCCATGTCTATACGCATCATAACAAATATATAAACTAATTATACATCTCTTTACTTACCAGCTGGGGGATTGTTCCTGTGAAACTTAATTTGCAACCTCTTCCTCTCTAAGTTAGTCGGACCAGCGGACTCCACGGTCAGATGAGGTTTTTTCCATTGGACTAACTAATCCACTATTTCTACTACAAGGCACTTCCCCTTCAACACACTACCAGTGAAAGAAGGGAGTGCTCCACCCACGCTGTCTTGGCCCCACGTACGAGGCACTGCCAAACTCTTAGTGGTAAGTGAAAGTGAATCCCCAATGCGTTCGAGAGGATCTTGCGATTGGTTAGTGCCAAAAACCTGGGAAATCCAAGGCTTAGAAATCTGGTGATGATCCTATTGCACCTAGATTCCATCCTTTTGAACCACCAAGAATTCGGAAAAACATTGAAAGAGAGCTATAAAGAAGGAAAAATGCACATTGAAGCAGGACTCAAGCTTCTTATGAAGCTTGACCATTTCAGCTTGCAGGCCTTCAGCAAAGTAGCTGGCTCAATTATACTGCGTCCCCTCCTCCATAACCTCCCGCATGATCTAAGCCTATTCTTTGGTAAGGATTCTCCCCTGGGGAAGCAACTTGGGGAAGGCGTGGGCTCAGAAGAGGGGGTAAATGGTATGAGCCACCTCCAGCTTGATTTTATCAGTAGGGATTCCTTTCACTTCCTTCTTAATCCCCAGCCACTCCTCTATCTCCTTCTAGTGCTTAGAACTCCTTTTTGAATTCTCCTCTACCGGAAGTCCATTAGAGGGAACACCAAAAAAGTTAGTGAATAGTTGAGCGTCAATGTCAAAACTTACATGTACATTACACACGTGTATACAAAGATGCTCAGCTTCTCTGCTGAAAGAGTTAACTAGGGTCAACATTTCACCCGCAGTAACGTCGAGGGTTACAACCAAAAATAATTCCATTAGTTCAGCTTCCTAAAGGTTATTGGTTAGGATAGCTAGGGCCGTACTATGGCTAAGATAATGTTGCACCTCTTTTATGTCACCATAACGAAACAGAAGACTATTCGCTCTATGCCTGGAGGCCATAACAGTGATCTCCCATTATTCCCTAACTGTAAACATATGACAAGGGTTTAGATAATATAGCAAAATAAAAATATTTCACACATTATTTTCACCCTATAAGATTGTACAATAAACCATCATAGCATAAATTACCGTGTCTAAAAGGTGAAGGAAATGATGGGATTTTCTCTTGCACATCTACGGCAATGAGAGGACGATCTAAAGTCCACTCCTTGTCCAACCATCCGAGCCTTTTGCACTTTGTGAAAAATTCGACATAGCGGTTAGGGTAATGCGGGATTTCCAATTCCAATTATCCCATAACACCAAAATGTACATTGCTAGTAGAGGTGAACTCCTTTATGGCCATTTGGGTCATAGAAAATGTATCTGTATCACCTTGGAGACCATTGTTATTGATAAAAAAACTACATCACAAAATGTAGAAAATCATTTACACGGGTCACGAATTTAGATAAATAGTTACCATAATTATGACGATGTGAAAACACTTACCCACCTACATAATACACAATCCCAGGTGGATTTTGGAAATAGGTTGTAAGATGACGAGCCACGAACAAAGTGTTGTAGGCATGATAACAATTAAACCTGGGCATATTCCAGATCCAAGACAAATGCCTCAAAAACTTGGCACTCTATTCATGGTCTTGCACTTGTACGGTGTCGATTGAGCTGTCCACCAAAAACATCAAGATGCTCTGTGTTGATCAAACCAGTAATGTCTCCAGAATGGCACCGGCTATCTCGGCCGGCAGATGCGACCAAATAATTACGCTATAATTGTGTAACAAAAAATGTAGGAAATCCCATGTGCCTATTCAGAACCAAACCACCTCCTTCTTTACACGAGCATGAGGAGGAGCAACATTGGCCACGGGGACATGTAAACAACACAGAACGCCGATGATGTCCAAGACGATCAGGACGGGCTTTAGCGTAATCCTTTACAACGAAATAGAATTCTATTAGGAATAGCAATATATACTTACTAACAACATAAGAACATCACACAAAATTTTCCTTCATTACGCAAAACTAGGGTTTCTGTTACCTTGACTCCTAGAGGATTGCAAGTTACGCTAGAAATGCACTATGAAAAACTACCCAAACCCTTGCCATTGTGCAAGGTCTGTCTCTGACAACTACGATAAAAATAATACTGCGTATTATCCTGATGTAACATGTAATATTTATGGGTGAGATGATGGAATTATATTCATACTACATAAGGGTATAGTACCTGGACTTCCCCAGTTATGCATTATGTACGCACAACATCGTCCAATATCGCCTTAACCCTTGCAACTACGCAAGGTCAGTTCCCGACAACATCGATAACGGTAATAGTGCAAAACTATGATAACTTAGCTTGTATGACCAGGTATCAATGTCCACCATAATATTCATCTTTGAAATAGGTACAATTGCGATGCGATAACAATAGAAATAACAGTCATGCAGGAGGGTAAAAAAACCACTTACCGAGAGAGTGGAGTAGCCTCCAGTGTTTCGACCCTAGCCTTTGAAACCTGCTGTAAACTCTCCTACACTTCATCAATCTTGGCCAATTTAACATGTTTGTCTCTAATCTTCGACGTCATGATCACAACTGAACAACCTTCACAAAATAGTCTACTTACACCTTGCTTCTGCTTTCCTTCTGTTATAGCCTAGTTCAAATTTGCAATGTCGCTAGTCTGCTCTAAGGATAAATCATTGACTTATAAATGAATTGGTTGAAACTAACTTTTGCATGCTTGATCAATGCAGAATTTTCTCAAAATGCAGATATGTCAGTATGACATGAAGCATGAAGATCGCAACATTAATCTTGTAGATATCATATAGATTACGGTCCGAAAAGACCCTAAACTAATGCGTAGATCATCATCTCGTAATTCGGTTGCATTAACTACGGTCTGCAAAAAATTCTAAATTAGCTATCTCGACACACTAGATGCGTCACATTACACTCTCCATCATAGTTCATAAAAGCCTTACGTTGACATCTAGAAGACTGAGCTTACCACTTTCTCACAAATCATGCATATGGTAACAGTCCGCTAAGACTTTAAATTGGCAGCTCTTTAACATGTACCACTAAAGCAAGAAAACCTTTTATCATTTCAATAGGTCGACAAAAGGCAATGTAACAACCTCCATTTTTGGCAGTTTTTTAGGTCAATTTGCAAATGGACGCAGCTTTACTTGAACCCCTAGCCATAACAAGCCCATACGGGAAAATTGTTAGAAAGCTCAATCACGCACTAATAGGAATTGATGCTTCCCTTTGTGATACAACCATAGCAACATCGGAAGTATCCCTAAATTGGCTAGAACACTTGGCCCGAATCCTAGACCTGGAAGTTCATGATGTGACCAAGGATTCCCTCTCTGAGGTCCCTGTGGTTATGCACAAAGGAGGAAGCAAAACCCTGAAAATTAGTTCTCTCCTTGACCAACAAACACAGAATGATATATCTTGAGTGCTCCAAGATAACATTATAGTGTTCGCATAGTCGTATGAAGATATGCTAGGTTTAGATCCAAGGCTAATACAACACAACATAGTTTTAGACTCGCATATCAAAGCTGTTAAGTAGAAAGCACAGAAGATTAAGCCCGAAATCGTGTTAGCAGTGCGTGAGGAAATCACTAAGCTATATCAGGCTAGTTATATTCGTGCAATCGATTATTCGGATTGGGTGTCAAACATTGTAGTTGTCTCTAAGAAAATGGGAGGAATATGCATCTGTATAGACTTCTACGATCTAAACAAGGACACAATTAAAGACAACTTTCCACTACCGAGTATCGACTAGCTTATTGATACAACTGCTAGACACGCATTACTATCCTTCATGCATGGGTTTTCAAGCTATAATCAAATCTGTATCAACCCAGA
Organism: Gnetum montanum; assembly: GCA_015680685.1. Lineage (NCBI taxonomy): Eukaryota > Viridiplantae > Streptophyta > Gnetopsida > Gnetales > Gnetaceae > Gnetum > Gnetum montanum. The sequence continues at coordinate 365,198 of MNCI01030961.1, read as the reverse complement.
ACACCAACTGAACATGAATTTCATGACCCCCTAGGTAACTATCTGTTATACCATGATGCCCTTCAGGTTAAAAAATGCTGGAGCAACCTATCAACATGCTATGACATACATCTTTAGTGATTACCTCTTACAGAGATTGAACGACTATGTAGACAACATAGCTATCAAATCTATGAGGTCGGAAGATCACTCAGGAGACCTAAAGTTAGTCCTTAAACGATGTCTCAAACATGACCTATGGTTCAACCTAAAAAAGTATGTATTCGAAGTTAAAACAGGGTACATGTTGGGGTTTTTGGTATCAAAGACAGGCATCCGAGTCGACCTCGACAAGGTTAAAGCCATCATCAATATGGCACTAGCTACAAACCTCAAAGAACTACATGGGTTGCAAGGTAGGTTACATTTTATCAGGCGGTTCATCTTGAGATTAACAGACAAGTTACACCCTATGAAACATTTTCTCAAGAAAGGGGTTAACTTCAAATGGACCGAGAACTACCAACGTGTGTTTGACATTCTAAAGAAAGAGCTGCTACATTTGCCAACAATTTTCCCGCCACAAAGGGATCAGCCTTTCTACATATACCTGGCAAGCTCAGAAGTGTCCATAGCTTCGTTGTTGTACCAAAGAAGGGAAAATGGATTAGAAATTCCTATCTACTACCTAAGTCATGCTCTATTTGCATACAAAACATGATACAATGAAGTAGAGCATAGCTATTTAGCATTGGTGTTTGCACTCCAGAAATGTAGGTACTATCTCTTTCATAGCTAAGTCAACATAGTCTATAAAAACAACATTTTGCGGGCGATCACAAAAAATTTGTATGAAAGCAGTAGGATAGCCCATTGGAAAGCCACCACAGTGGAGTTTGATTTACACTACATTAGCCAATCTTTCACAAAAGGCCAAGTGATAGCGGACCAACTTGCAACATCTCCAGTTAACAATGAAGCAGTGATAGAGCCCGAGTTTCCCGATAAATAGATACGTAGTTTAAGCACTGTATCAACAGGCCTCAAAGTGACGTTATATTTCGACAGAGCTTTGACTACCAGAGGTGGCAGTGATGCCACTGTTATTACGCTCTCCATTGAGGATGTGTGTCCATTGGCTTACTGCCTACCCTTCCCTTGTATGAACAATATGGCAGAGTATGAGGGGCTCCTCAAGGGATTGTTGACAACCAGGGAACTCAATGTTCAACACCTGGCAATCTGAGGTGATAAGATGGTCATTATCAATAAAATCACAAGAGTCTATGCCTGTAAAGCTATGCATCTACAGCCTTATTGTGATATGGCTAAAGATCTCCTGAAATAATTTATGACAACTGATGCCTGACACGTGCTGTGTAACGAAAACAGTATAGCCGATGCACTAGCCACACTGGCCTTAAACGTGCCACCACATTTGTTTGCCACTTGGCTAGCTTTAATGATGGAATGTATAGAGCCTGTCATTCAAGTAGCACAAATTTCTTCTCTAAGCACGAGTGAAACGTCAGAATGGTAAGATAACATTAAAGCCTATCTTTTTCATGGTGAATCACCACATGAGCTAACACCTGCATAAAAAGATGCAATCCGCAAGCGTGCCAGGCAATATTTCATCATTGAAGATATTACTCTCTGTAGACGCTCTTTTGATGGACTATTGTTAACTTGCGTTAACAATGACCAAGTGCAACAAATAATTAGCGAAGTCCATGAAGGATTATGTGGAGGACATATAGCCCCATGAGCTATGGCCGCTAAAATCAAATGCTTAGGGTATTATTGGCCATACATGGAACAAGACTACCTGACCAAGGTTAAGACATGTGATACATGCCAATGTTATGCAAATCTAATACATGTTTCACCAACAGAATTACATACCACGTAGATCACTTGTCCATTCCAATGATGGGGACTAGACATCATAGGCCCCATCACACCTAAGTCTTTCGTAGCACATAGCTTCATCATGACCGCCACTAAGTACTTCACAAAGTGGGTTGAGGCTATTTCCCTACGAAAGATTACATCTCAACAGGTTTTTCATTTTATCTTAGATAATATAGTAACCATATTTGGGCTTCCTATGACTATTGTAACTAACAATGGGCCACAATTTAGTAGTACAGAAACCAAATCTTTTTGGGATAACCTTGGTATCAAGTAATCTTTTTCCTCACCCTATTACCCACAAGCAAATGGTCAAGTAGAAGAAACAAACAAGGTGATTATCAATCTACTCAAGAAGATGCTTAGCAAAAACAAAACATGATGGCATGAAAAAATCCTCTATGTGTTATGGGCCTATCATACAACATGTAGAACAGCTACTAATAGGACACCCTACAGCCTAGTCTATGGATCTGAAGCAGTGTTGCCCTTGGAACTAGAAATCCCCTCATTGAAGATGGTCCTCTCCATGGTTATAAATGAGACTCAACACAACGAGTCCAGGATTGTGTATTTAGACTCAGTGAAGGAGAAATGCATCCAGATGCTTGACACCATTGAAAGGTATCAAGACAAGTAGAAACAAAAGCATCATCACAACTTGCATCAACGACCAATCAAGAAAGGAGACTTTGTTCTCAAATCCATTCGTGAACCAATAGGAAAATTCTCTGCAAGTTGGGAAGGCCCTTTCTTGGTTATTAACACATATGGCAACGGAGCATTCAGGCTAGCAGACATCAACGACAACGAACACCCGAATCCAGTGAATCATGTATATCTAAAGCCATACAACATCTAAACGTTGACTCGACTCAAACACAAGGTAACAAATGTCCACTATGACGTAAAATTGACAAAGCTGTACACATCCGCTATGATGTAAAACTGACATTTCTTGCACGCGTCCATCAAGATGCTAAACTTGCAAAGTTTTCGACCGTCTGCCATGACGTGAAAATGGCAAGGTAAGCATACATCTGCTGAGATGCTAAACTAGCATAGACTTGTCCTTGGGTCATGATATAAAATTGATAGCCATAGCATGGTCTACTGGGACCATAAACTATCCCTTCCACCATCTGCTATGACATAAAACTAGCAGGTTTCAGTCTACCTAGACGTTAAAACAGGGACATGGTCTGCTGAGACTTAAAACCAGCAACAATGGCCAACCAGGACTCAAAATTGAAATCTGTCAACAGACAATCCATGAAGCAAGTGAGCGTTATCACTCTTGCACTACATCCCTACCAGATGGAATAGGTAAGGTGTTGGAACAGATGCAACACCACTACCCCATTGGCATCCTACTGATTCCTCGGATATGCCAAAAGGCATGCTTTTGATCCCTTGGAGATGTTGCTAAGACAACAAATCTGTAGTTGCAACTCTTGGGATCAAATTCACCACTTGGGGCTCCAAAGAAACTATGGTCATCCATAGTTTCAGTAGCCTCCACCTGTCGCCACCACCAAATTCTGGCCTAGCACAATCACCTAACTAGTTCTTTGCCTACTCAATTGAGCAAGATAAATCTAGCTATCAATAGTGGCTTCATGAACCACGACATCAACATAGGGACCCTTGCTTCTTGCTATAGTCCCTCTTTCGTGGCCTCTGTTCTCCTTTTTGCTTTGGACGGTGCTTATTTCAATAGCCTCCCCCCCTAGCGATTAGTACGATTTCTTTTGCTCTCTCTTCTTTGTTATGTTTTGTAGGTTACTTGTTACAATAGCATTGATCGAGAACGCATTCATTAAAGGTGAGGTGTCACGGTGTTCTAAAGTGGCTGCTCAGACTAGCATGGCTACTTGGGAGTGCAAACCCTACCTCTCCCTCCATCAGATACCTTACTTCGCTTTCTCCTTCCCTTATCCTTATGAACACCTTTACCCTTTTCTTTGTTTGTACAAGCTGTGAACATTTAATCAATTCTTTCACATCATCATATCCATGAACTGGCATAACATAACTTGCCTCATGGAATGTAATTTGCACTCAAAAAAAAGGGCAAAGCTTGGAAAATGGATGTAAAACAACTCATCCAGGCCATACGGGAGTAACACAACTCGTCTGTGCAAGCCCTTCATATGCAATATGATGACGTAACTTCTTGTAAATACACTCACGAAAGGACTCCTAATGAAATTTTTGTGAAATTTTTATGTTCACATGCTTGAGTCTTCCTCGAACCTCCCTCCACTCACTTTTTTCAAATCCCTCCTATGCTCCTCCCCCGGCCTTCGTACTTCCAAGTTTGACAAAGCAACATTTGAGCAATTGTCGATGGACATTGTTGGTGCCTTTACCTCTCTGGTGTTTCATATTCTTTGTTGCCATATTTTGGGTAAGCCCTTTAAATGTCAACAAAGAGGGGCCATTGAAACACCATGAAAATTTTGAGGCCTCAAAGGTTTAGCAAAATCTTGTGACCTAGGCAAGGATTTACGACAAGTTACGTCTCAGCAACTACCCTTTCCAGCTAAGGGTCTATTGTGCCATGCTACGCAGCACAACCTAATAAACTCCATAGGACAGAACAAGATAAGAGATGCATGACGGCAAGCCTTCAACTTTGCAAGTTTTCTATGTTTCGAAAATCTTAACTTTTGGCATATTACATTGCATTTCCCAACATAGCGTAACATAGCATAATGCAATGTAATTCTAGAAGACAATCTATTACAACAACAAAGATGGCAAGATTCGAGACCTCGATGGTCTAGCAAAATCTCAAGGCTTAAGCAATGATCTACAGCATGCCACACATTTCAGCAAGTTTTCTTTTTCAGCTAAGGGCCTATTACGCTACATTACATAGTGTAGCATAATAAACCCTAGAAGGACTAAATAGAAATAAAGGAAGTGCAGCGAAAACACTTCAATTTTTTGCAGGTTCGCTATTTTACGTGGAATTACGCTATGCAGCGTAATCTAGCATGACACAGCATAATACAAGCAATGACAGAGATAGCACAATTCAGGCATCAACAGTTCATAGGTCGTAATACACGCTCTGGCATATTGCAGTGTAACCAAAGAATAGTTTGTTGCCAAAGCTCCAGCAAAAGTGGTTTACGATGCATTACACTTTAGAGCGTAATGTAGCATGGCACCACAAGCTTCAAACACAAACACACCAAGTCAACGACATCTTGTAGGTTCAGGTCACATGTCATCTAAACCACGTTTCTCTCTTGACCCTAACCTTATAAGTATTCTAGTTGACAAAGATCAAAGGGTTGGCAAAAATTTCTTTGAACAAGGTAAAATTTTCTCTCTGAGCAATTCTCTTTCATCAGAAATTGTTGACAACTCTTGGAAAAGATTGACAAGAGAGCAAAAGAGGATCAGTGATCGTAAGAACATTAGAAGTGATTGACAAGAATCCTTGATCAGAAATAGCCAGTTAATGGATATTTTTCTTCGGGTCTGACTTCCTTACGGCTAGATTGGCTAGAACAAGGTAGATCGACCTTTTCTTGTTTTATCATTAAATAGCTTGCTCGTTGTTGGCACGTGCTTTGTCTAAACTAAAGTCTGCCTGTAATCATTGTATCCAACATATTTTTTTCATAAGTTAAATCCCAGATCTTGGGATTGCATGCTCTCTAAATCCAGTTTCCTGTGTCCTATCTATATGGATTTTGCAATAGCTTTAAATCATTTATATCATTTTCAATTACCTTCAAGATTAATGATATTATATATCCTCATAAAAATCATCATTTTTCCATCCAATTATTACATAGATTTTACTAATTAAGTAATTCCCTATTTGATCGACAAGACCATTCAGGGCACCTCGGATTCATCTTCTCTAGCACGACCCTCGCACGGATCCGGGGTTGGAACTGTATACACGGAAATCCTCTCAGTATTTCCAGCAAGTAAAATTTTCCATCGTTATAGGCATAGTTGGCATTTTTTCCTGAGCATTCTAGTTACTTTTGAGTTCTCTGGTTGGCTCCAAATATCCCTTTGTGAGTCAAGCATTTTGTCATCTTAGCAAATAGAGTAGCAAGCAGAAGAACTGTGACTATACTGCTCAATGTAAGCAATGTATCTCTAGCGTTACATAACCTATTGTACACCTTTCAAATAAGGCAAAGAATCAAATTGATGACCTTGGGGTAGTGCACTTTCTCACCTAATTTTTTTTGCTATTTCCTTATTATAATTTTTGTTTTGCACTATTTTCCCCATTCTGCATTTATTGATCACTGATTGATCTCGCATGTCTCGCTTCTAAAACAATCATTTACGTAATGTTAAGATACACTAATTAAGTCCCTATTTGATCGAATAGACCATTCAGAGCACCCCACTTCCATTTCTCTCTAGCATAGCCCTCGCATGGATATGAGGTTAAATTGTTTGCCTGGCAACCTCTTGGTGTTCCAACCATGGACATTTTTGGTCGCTACATCCAATGCATAGTTAGATGCATCCTTCATGATGTGAAATGGTCTAGACCAATCAGGGGCTCATAGAATTGGAGTCCCCACAAATTTTTTGTTCAATGTTTGGAATGCAAATTCACATTCCCCAGTCTAGAAAAATGAGGCATCTTTCTTGGTTAGATCCACCAACGACTTGGTGATCTTTGAAAAATTCTTGATGAAGCACCGATAGTAACCAGTGTTTCCATGGAATGACTAAATATCCCTTATAGTTCTTGGCTAATTGGTAATTCCTTAGATAACCTTGATTTTCTATGGATCCACCCTGATCCCTTCTTGTATGATTCGATGATCCAAAATAATGCCTTCTTGGACCATAAGATTGCTCTTCTACCAGCTAAGCCATAAGTTAGTTTCTACACATCGCTTCAAAACATACTCAAGGTGATCCAAAGCTTGCTCGAATGTTGCTCCATAGGTGGAGAAGTCATCCATGAAAAGCTCTACACCATTGCTGATTTGTTGTTGGAAAATGCTGAGGAAAAGACATTGGAAGGTTGCGGGCACATTACATAGGACAAAGGGCATCTTCCTGTATGCGAAAGTCCCCCAAGGACTCGTAAAAATTATTTTGGCTAGGTCCTCTGGTGTAATCTAGATCTGGTTATAGCAACTATAACCATCTAGGAAGCTGTAGTAATAATGCCCTGAAATGGTATCCAACACCTACTCCACAAATGGAAGTGGAAAATAATCCTTAAAGGTTACCATATTTAGTAATCGAAAATCAATATAGACCTTCCATTTACCATCCTTTCTTTGTATAATAATGAGTGGGTTGACCCACTCACTATTTGCAATGGGGTAGATGAATACCACCTTCAACACTTGCTCAGTTTCATCCTTAACAATCTATTTAAGTTTGGGATTCAATCATCTTTGTGGCTATCATCATGGCTTTATGGAAGGGTTGATATAGATCTGATGTTAGCATACCATAGGATCAATCCTCATTAACTCAAGGTATGACCATGTGAAGGTAGTCAACCACTTGTTCACCATCATTAGCAACTTCTCCTTTTGCTCAGGAGTAAGAGTGACATTGATAATTACTAGCTTACCATTTTGCAAGACTGCATATTGCAATTTGACTGTTAAGGGCTTTAGTTCTAGGGGCTCCTATTTAAAGCTTTCAAGGATCTACAACTTTCGCTAATTGGTAGCATCATTAGTAGTGGAAAGTTGTTGATGGAGCTATTCCAATTCATCTATATTCCCTATATAGGTACATACGAGGCCCTCAAAGGGTTCCATGCATAGGGTTCCACTATCATAGTTAGTGGTTAGCCACTGGGTGCCTTCTTGATTAGTTGCTACTGCGTATAGGCATCGTTGGATTTGTAACTCGGTGGCACACCAACTGCATGCTTAAATGGACATCCACTCAACATACTAGAGTTGTTGCACATAGTTGCACCTAGAATTGTTGTATGTGATGCATGGGACATGCTTCTTCTCAATCTTCCAAAAATGATTTTCCTTGGAAATTTCAAGTGAGAGATCTTGGAGTCCCAAACATACATCCACCATGCTAAGGCATGCCTTTCCCATTATAATTGGGAAGTCCCTGTTGCAGTTATTAACACAGATCACTAGGAAATCAGTAGGGCAAGACCACCCACAAACAGTGGTCATAATATCTTCTACCAATCCCAAGGGGAAAATGATGGATTGGTCTACCAACTCAAGCTAAATGTTGCTCTTCTTCAATGGAGGTAGGTTCTAGGTCTTGTACATATCATGTAAAATCAGGTTGACACTTGACCCTGAATCTAAAAGAGCTTTGCATGGCTGGTTGCCTGCCACCTAAAGGTATATGAGAGGGCTTCCTAGAATAGTTAATTTCCTAGGGAGATAACCTGCCTTGATCCAATCTATCACATGTGTTAGCATGATGGTTTGCATGTTGGAAGATGTTTGGTTTGAAGGTTGCTTGAAGGATTGAGTATCAGAGGTAGTTGGAGATGCAGGGGAACTAGCTGTAGATGAGTGTGAGGGTGTGTTTAGGTTATTGAGCTAGAAGAAATAATTTTTCCATGGCTTTGGTTCTAACCTACTTGGCTAAGAAGCCAGCTGTAAATTAATGGCCCTCGTGCCATTACACTACTACGGCTATGGAGGTATTTCTTCCTACATGGGTAGAGAAAGAGGTAGTTGAGCTGAGGGCTGATGGATAGGTATGGTTGAAGGAGGTGGCAGAGGATAGTGTAGATGTGGGTTTTCCCTCTTGGGTGATGGAGATGGGGCCCGAAAGTATTCTAGAGGGTAGTAATGATTTTGAAAATTTGCATGACTATAAGAGTCCCATGGGGAGATTGGTTGCTAAACATAGTGCCCATAAAGATTTAGCTATCGATAAGGGTACTGCTACTTTGGGGGTGGCATCCTGCATGACTACAGGTGTTGCCATTGTTGGTAGTGCTCATATAGTTGTTGCAAAGCTCCACTTAGATAATATCCCTAATGCTGGTGGAACTACTTAGAATTTCCTTAGCGATAAGGCAATCCCCAAGGTGTTGCCCTTTTGCTAAGATATGATTTAGAGCATACACCCTAGACTCTTGCAAATGTGAAACTACGAGGCAACATCCCTTAGGATGTTTGTACTATCATATGTCACATCCATCGTATTCCTCAGTGTTCGAGTCTTCAACTTGTTCTATTATAGCAACCTTGCCCTTACCTTTGTGGTAGGCATGTTCAACCTCTTTTCTCCTTCATCAATTCCGATCATTACTTTGTTCATTGGATTCTTCTACAATTTTTAGAACACTTTCAAATTTTTCATCTAAAGAATTCCACATCTTATCCATCTTGGCTAAAATTTTAGAAGTGAACTTTTGTATGGGTATAGTCTTCTTGTTCACTACTGCATCCAAAGATGACTCCTCCTCATCTTCACATAATCAGACCTCCCTCTTCTAGATGGAAGGGTCTTGATTATATTTCTCCACACTTTCATGTTTCCATAGTTCTTCCTCTTTCTTGGCTACCTGCTCAATTAATCATTGAAGTTGATGGGCCCATAACTTGGATAACTACCCTTGTGCATAAATTCCAAGGGTCCTTCTTGTTTCGAAGTGGAGCCCATTTATAACATGGTGGAGCTATTCTCACTGAGAGTAACCATGACAAGGGCATTAGTGCAATAGGGAGTAATATATGCTCATGGTTGCATCCAAGGGCTCATGGCTACCTTGTTTCCACCCTTGAATCTATAAACTCATATTAGAAACTCTAGAGTAGGTTTGGTATTTGTCATTAAAGAGCTCTAGAATCATACTCCATCAACTAATTGATTCTGGTTCCAAAGATTAGTACCAACTTTCTACTTCCATGGTGAGTATTTAGGGGAACAACTTGAGGTTTTTCCATTCATTTTTGATATTATGCAAGGTGCAAGCATCATGAAAGGCTTGCAGGTGAGTTTGTAGATCATAGTTATATCCCCCATCAAACTTGGGAATGTTGTTCATATCAAGGCTCTTGATCTATCTATCTTGTAAATGCCTGGTAGGTATGTGAACTACCTCTACTATGTTGAGCATGCTTTGAGTGGCAAGAGTTGGTTCATTAGGGTCATGGTCTTGATAATAGCCATGGTGTCCATGACAGTCTCTACTACCTCTCCTTTCATGTCAGTGATCCTCCTGTGACTGCACACGTTCTCAATAATACCGTCCTTGTCGACTCCCTCGATCATCATCATCATTGTCCCTCCTACAATGGTTGTGGTCATATTTAGAACTTGATGAAGCTAAGGTGAAAAGAGGGGAATGAAGACAGCCTCAACCATCATGTCCATCTTCACCTTCGTCATGATCTCCTCTACTATATCCTTCACCATCTTGGAACTCCCAATCACTTGAACCTTTATTTTGTATGATAAATTCGATGTTTTGAAGTGGGGGCAGAGATGTAGAAGAATGGGAACTATGAGGAATAGGTTCCTCATCATCATGTTGGATCTGCAGGGAAAATGGATTATTGGATTGTTTTCCCTTTGTCCATTCCTGGTGTTTGGCCTATTGTAGGTCCCACTTACATTGTGCCTCGTTTGAATGATAGTCCCGATAATTTTGATCCTCCATTATATACTACTCAACTTGGTCCTGAATGCTCAATCTGGTGAGAGTTTAGAGTAGCATTTTGGGACCCAATCAATCAGGGACCAATATAATATTACCCTCCATGTTCCACCATCACATCTATGCATCTTGATGTAGGATGAAGGTGAAGTTTGGCATATACTTATTCGAATGAGTATATACCACCTAACATTCCTAGGGCACTGGTAGGTTAGATTTATCTTGCTTGTGAGAAGAAGACATATTCATGTTAGACAACAAATAGCTTGGTGTTCCTTACTCTTACCTAAGTCATTTAGTGTGAGTAGATTTTGATGTAACAAGTCCATTCTGAGGAGGTGAGGAATGAGCTTGCTAAGGCTAGATAGTGCACTGAAGACTAATAGTCCCTGGCATTGGTGCCAATGATGAGCGACAAGGTACCCCTATGCCCAACCATATGGATCATGAGCATTCACGCATGACCTAGTCAAGTTCTAAAGACCACAGGCACTTACGTACATAGAATTCTAGCTAGTAAAACCTTAGTTTAGAATGGTTGTTGTCCTCTCAACCTCATTTGTCATATTCTTGCATGATGGTTAAATGAGACTAAGGCATATGATTTTTATGTGTTTTCTTCTTATCTTTAAAGTCTAATTTTTCTAGTGTAGGAAATGAAAGGCCATACAATGTTACAATTGCTCTACTCTAGTGCTTAACTATCCCTAGCATAAACAATTGATCCCATCCTCCATGCACATCTTGAGCATGTCCTAATCACTACTAGGCTACCAAATGTTAGGCATCACTTGATTGCCAAGTGTCAGATATATGTTTGAGATGGTCATGCTTATGGTTCTCATAAACTATAGAAAGCACTGTAATTGCAAAGTGATAATCATAATAAAAGTTTCTAAAATTATTAAAATATTAAAAAATTTTAACGCTTAAGTAGTTTAATCCAAATGCTATAAGGAATGTTCAAAAAGCTTGTCCTTATTGCTAGTCATGCCAATGGCTCAGGTACATTAGTGCTCAAATAAAGAGTCGTACACTTTTCAAACTCCTATTGCAGGCATTTGGGAAATATTATAACTTTCATGAAGGCAAACTATAAGAGATTAGCTACAATTTGAACAAGAGATGAAATAAATGCAATAGGTGCACACATATTTATAGCATGAAATGGAATCTACGTCAACAATGCCACCTCAACCCTTAAAAAGATGCATTGACAGGGTCACGTCAATGCGACCACATTAATGAGGCTTTGTTGACATGGCCCAGTCAACATAGAAATTGAATGCTTCATCACCCAACACTGTGATGCAGCTTCCTCTTCAAAATTAGCCCCTCTTGTTACCTTATCTAGGCTACCAATCAATACTCCAACCACCATGCAACCCAATGAATATGACAATGTGAAGAGGCATATCAATCCTTGTATACCATTTCATGGTCATGGGTGCCATAGTGGATCAGTTCCTTATCACATGACCACATCTTATAAACTTCTCCACTATGCCTACTTTAATCACATGTGTGAACCCCAATTTGGGTACATTCCTACCACCACACCAAAAGACACCCGATGGTTTGGATATGACTAGACCCCAATATTTCCAACATGCATGATCCAAACTTTCCATTTATTAATTCTCATCATGGTCAAAGGTTTAGTCATGGGGGATACCCCCCATTTTGACAAGTAGAAGTAGTAAATTTTTTTCCTTTTCTTTAGTTTTACAAAATTTTTTTCAAATTTTTTTTCTAATTTCTTATTTTTTAATTTTTTGTTATATTTTTTATGGGTAATCTCATCTATGAATAAAACACTCATCAGTTGAGGTGTTGTTCTATGCTATTGAGTCATAAGGGACTAATTATTTGGACAATGAGCCTACAACATTCACCGACCCATTCTATTAATAAGAGGTTCAACTCTGGATATGATGATATTCTTGTTATCATTAAAACATAAAGTAAAGTTGTACTCATTATGCTTAGAGCGAAGAGTGATGGACTAAGAGGGAATGGTGAGGGTGTGACATTAAGGGGACTTGTGGATTCTCTTTGGTGACATTTGTATGTGCTATCATGTAGCTTGGTTATACTAAGATCCTTGTAAATCTAACGGAAAATTGAAGTAAGAGTTGTGATAAAGGCACTCAATAAAGGAACTCAATGCTATTTTTGGTGATCCCACTAGAAAAACATACACTTATGCCTAAAGGTTTGCAGCTTCTTCAGATAACTTTTGAGAAAGAAAAAGTACAAAAAGTGGCTGAAAGAAGAAAAAGATAAAAAAAAAAGAGAAGTAGAGAATAAGAAAAGTAAAGGAAAAAAATAAGAAATGAAATAGAAAAGAAAAGACCAAGAAAAACATGCCACAAAAAAATTTGAATCACTCCTCCCTTACGCGAAATACCAAGTGATCGTAGACCTTATTGTCATGATGCTCTTATGGTTATCTATCATTGGATGAAATAATGCAATGTCATTGACCAGAGGTATGGAAATGGTCTAGATCTTGGAGTGAAAGGCTAATGGTACCTTAAGCATGCACAAAAATTTGGATGCATTGTGCCTAGAGTAGGTTACCTCACATCTCGATCTCTACAATCCCTTCTACAATTCCTCTCATCTCATTGTCCAAGAATTTCTAACTTATGTCTTGTGTGGCATAGAATTCATACCTCATCATCGTGGTATTTAACATGTGTGTGTGTTGTTGCATAGGTATAGATTGCATTTAATTCTTCTAGTACCTATGGACATTTTATGACATGATTAAGCAAGGGCATTTTAGGTTGGAACCTGCTTTGGGGAGGACCCTCTTGCGTGACTTTTGTAATTTGTACTTGTTTCACACCACCACATCATTTTATACCCCCTAAGTACTCCATTGCAAAATATATTATTTCCTTTATCATAATTTTATCAAATGTTCCTTAGAACCATTACATGTCCTATTATGTGTCACCTAAACAAATCAGGTTTGACATTAAAATTTTAGGGCAACTTCCTTGAAAAATTTCTAACTCTAGAATCACAATAAGCAATAAATTAAACATTTATTAAAGGTAATGACTAAGGTATAAGATAACAAAATTTCTTTAAACAAACTTACTAACAATTGGTCCTTGCATGATTATAGATGGCCCCTAAAAAACAAGAGCAAGGAGGACCTTCTCAAGGTGCAACTAAATGCTTGAGAGGAGGCAGAGGCCAAGGACCTCATCCAAAACATGTAGAGTAGAAGGCACAATCATTCAACATCCATTATGAAACTCTTCCCACTGCACAATCTAGCTAAGAAAAATGTGGAGAGTTCAGGGCCAAAGCCTATGAAGAGAAATGATAGTTTTTTGCAGCATGGTATGTCAAGGCCAATCAAGTGTTCCTGCAGCTACCATGTCTATGGGAAGTGTCAACTCCATTAAATATTGGGACATCAACATGGATGGCTCATGATTATCGAATAGAAGAGTAGAAACTTTAGGCCCTTCTTCAAAGGTATTAATTTCAAAATCTTGGAGTGTAGGACAAAGGAAAGGCACCCATGGAGAATCCATCATCACTGGGAACCAAAGGAGCTCCACAAGTTTTGTATTTTTTTTCTATGTCAAAATTTTGTTTTATCCCACACTGCGACATGAAACATTCCTTGGTAGTTCAATAATCCCATACCTATCCACTGTTTGTAATTGAATAAACTTGTTCCTCACTTTGTTTGACTGGAAGATGAGTTTTTATTCAGTCATGGAAATATGATGAATCATGGTATGCCAGGTCCCAATATCATGTATGTAATATTGAGTACATGATATCAGGTATGCAATATCTCAGCCTAGATATGATATCATATACATGATATTGTGATTGCTATGTTGGCCTATAAATATAGCACTCAAGTGCATGGGGAGGAATCTTTGGTAAGTTTTTAGGGTCAAGTCTTTCTTTCAGTTTTTAGTTTTTTCCCAAGTGCATGCCCACAGTGTGATGCTTCTAATTGTATGGAACCTTTATTCTGGTGTGATGTACTTAGACACACACACAATCAATAATAAAGATCAAGATTTCTCCATTATTGTAGCATTCACTTAGTTTTTAATTGTTCAATTGTTAATTATTATTGATTATTTTCTTAGTTAATATTTCTTTATCATCATTTACTATTCTTGTTGTTAATGTAGAATAAGTATGTCTTAATCATGAACATTTAAGTGTAACTACATGGTAACCCAGTGGTGTATCAAGTAGTTCTTCAAGTAAATGTGTGCTTGGTAATCCCAAAAGTAGTACACGAAGTCCAAGATGCATATAGATGATTAAGGATGGATTCTCATCGCACTTAGGCTAGTTTAAATTTTATTTTTCATTCTCTATTAGCATAGGCTCAAGTATTTTTGAGCACATACAGGTCCACCATATAGGGCCACCAAGAGAAGTGATAATTTGTGTAACTGTAACGTTATTTATTCAAGGATGGACCACCATCCCAAATGCTTGTAAAATATGCTCCAAAGACGACATCTAGCCATGGAAGAGGGAGTCTAGATCAATACCTATAACTCAACTCTACCACATAGCTGGACATAACAACATCACCTTTGGTTTGAAATATTAGTCTACCATTGTAATTCACATGGCCATCGCAAACAACCTTCTATCAAGACCAAGCTCATTAAACTAATATGTTTGAATTTCAGGCTACATTCCACCATTGATCATTTGTGAATAAGATTTTTGGCAATTAAGGAACCTAAGAGGAAGAGTTCTCAAAATTGATCCTATCTCAAGAGTTTTCACTGAAGGACATACCATCATGACATACCAATATCACTAGGAATACAAAGCATCATGCCTTGGAATCCTCAGTACAACATCATTATAAAACAAATAGAATTTTCCATGGGGCTTTCAATAAAATTACACATCAAGGCACCAAGGTTGTTCACAACATAGAGAGGAGGTGCTTCAAGGATGAGCACAAGGAAAAAACTATATATAAAGTTTAACATTATCACAGGGTGTGGCATAGGCCTACAATAAGGAGATAACTTATTCACATAGGGAAATAGCATATAACACTTGTATGTGTATAAACTGTCAAAATTGAGTACATCACAAGATTACATTACAATCTAACACACTTGAGCATAGGAATATATTTATTGGGCATAATACATGGAATTTGGGAATCCTACCTAGGCCTAGAAGGCTATAGGACAAACTACCCAAGGTGATCCTAAGCTAAAAGCTATATCATGCTATTCTAAGAAAAACCTATCTATCTCTACATGTACATGAAAAACTATCACATTGCACTACACATACATGAACTATAGCTCTACACTACATGTACATGAACAAATGGCACACTTCCATCTAATGAAAATGAACTAGGACATGAATGAAATGATTGAATAATATGGGACACCAACCAAGAATCTACCACCTACCATAGTGGGACCTAAAGGCATTGGCCACTCTTGGGCCATCAATATCTAGCATGAATAGGAATACTATTCTATCCCATCTACTAACCTAGTATTCATAAGGTCTAGGACGGACCATCATCCTTTGTTAGTGCTCACCTAGAACTGAGAGGCAAACAAATCATGATGTGCCAGCTGCTCCACTACAACAATGGTACTAATAAATCCACAATCCAATGTTGGAATTCCAAGACCAAGCAACCAATTCATGAAGGCCTCAAGAGCATACATCTTTCCCATAGACATAGTACTCATAAAATCAATTGAGGTTACCACTAGCCACATCTTTATACCTATGTTTCCTACAAAGCTGACACAATAGCTTAGAAATAGAGAAGTTAGTAGAAACATGATCACCACATCAACCTCATATACAACATCTAAGCATGATCACGTAATAGAGAAATATCAGTCGCATAACATCATAAAGAGAAAGACATCAATCATGCAAAATATTGATGGATTAATTAGATACGCTCACAAAAAAGAGTATATTATGAGGCACACCCAGAAATAGAATTGAAACACTCTCAAAATTCCAAGATTCACATACAACAAATGTTCTCAACCATTGACATGGGTTTTTATTAGGATCAAAATCTCAAAAAATTCATAAGAAGCATGGGCAATAGAGATTCATTATCTCAACTCAAAAATAAGGAGGAAGACCAAGGTCTAGTCAACAAGAGCTCTCAACAAAGCTCCAATTCTTTCTATGGAGAAGAACATCAGAGAGGATGTGTCCACAAGAAAGACTCTCATGAGAGAGGTGAGGTCCTAATAGAACCAACAATAGGATGACCTACTCTAGAAGGTCTCCAAATCAAAATGACCAAAGAAATGTCACCAATCAAAGAAGTGATGCCACAAAACCAAGGGCAACACAACCATCTCAAACGAAGAAGCACAACGCACAAAAAGGTCTACAATAAGGGAAATCATGCCCAAAGCACAAGAGGTTGTCAAAACAAGGACCACAAAAATTTGGCCTTGGGATGACATAAATGGCATCAAAAAGCATCCTCAACAATCCCAACAACAAGTTGTCACACCGTGTAGAGCAGAAAGCGTTGCATTACGAATGATAAGCATGATGAAAGTGACACACATTTAGAATTTGAAAATGCAACCAACAAAGACATGCCTACACAACTAGACAAACATACAATTGCAAACATGAATGTATGAAGTCTACCAGTAGTGGTCTTGATCCACCTAGAACAAGGCTTATTAAGAGCACATGATCAAAGGCCCTCCATCCTGAGGTACTTGGGAACCATCATGTCTAAATTTGTAATTCCCATACTCATTGTATCTAGGATCAGTGTGAGTGCAATGATAACACATCCAACACAAGTCAATTAATTCCATCTCAAAACATGTCATCTAGGTGGAGACCAAAGTGAAGACTAGATCCAATTCATCCCAAATTAATTATTGGAGACTAGAGGTAAGAGCTCCTCAACAATAATAATTTATAAGTTGCCAATAGAAATCTCCTATGCCATATCAAAGTAACACTGCAATTGGTCCAACCACAAGTAAACTAGTGAAGGACAACACCACCACATAATTATATACATCCTCGAGGAGAACAACATACATTAGTTTCTCACAACATAACAGCAGCCCCATAATGAAGAGTGTAAGGATCTTATCATAAGGCAACTCTTCAAAGAACACATAAGGAATGATCCTATATCACCTAGATATCTATCCAAAGTGATCATAAATAGAAAAACCTTAATGGTATAACACAAGCAAAGGGCATACACATATTGCAACATGATTACAAAAACACTTTGATACCATCTGTAACAACATTACTCCAACATTGTCTACCATCATAAGGAATTCCTTGAGATCCAATGGGTTTGGGATGGAAAACCTAGTGAATACACCTCTAATGAACAAGTAATCCATGGATGGCTGCAAATGGCACTACAACTTGTTAATAAATGAGAATGCATCTCAAGGAGAATGACTAAACTTTGAATTAGGATTGTGCATACAAGTACATAAGCAATCCTATAGACATTATCGGTGGAAGGGGAACGATGCATCTACCAAGGGATGGCTCACATCTAGACCCCTCATTATCTAGTACAAGGTTTAGCTTGTCATTACACCAAAACTATCCAATCCTAGCTACCTAAAAAACTATGACCACCATAGAATCAGGGCCATGTAGTTCTTTAGGTGAGGGTAGTATGACGAGAACTTAGAGAGGGGCACAATAGGAGGGAGTCCTACTACAAGCTTGGTACTACCAAGCTGGGATGGATTTTCTAACACTTGAGTATCACTCAAGGGCAAAATGTTCAATGGTTCTCAAACTATGGAAAAGACCTATGAGAACCACTACCTTGAGACATCTCTCACAACTTTAGTTGGTTTTCATATATAGTAGGCAACATTTCAAGTGGAAGATCATTATGAAAATTTCTTTTAAGATCATTTATTTATCTACTTGATAAAAAATTTTATAAGGTATATGTTGTCAAATCTTTCATCTTATATTACATATAATTCGAGTGTAAAATAAAATATTTTAAAGATATATAAGTTTGCCTAAAAATTCATGTGGTTTACTCTTGCATTGTAAATTCACTTAGA
Organism: Gnetum montanum; assembly: GCA_015680685.1. Lineage (NCBI taxonomy): Eukaryota > Viridiplantae > Streptophyta > Gnetopsida > Gnetales > Gnetaceae > Gnetum > Gnetum montanum. Next base: position 346,592 of record MNCI01030961.1, on the reverse strand, counting down.
TTTTTGTTAATACCTAATAGTCAAAAAATGGTTAAATCTTATTTTGGGAATATAAAAAAGTACTAACATAGTTACAATAAGATATAAAATATTTAGGAGGGTTTTGTTGCTTCATTAAAACTTTGCAAATTAATTTTCCTACTTAGTTGAGTGTTTTGTTTCTCATTGAAGACATGGTTTGAACTATTAACTCTAAATAGTAAGAAATTACTATTCAACTAAAAGTTATAGTGAGAGAAAAACAAAACTTATGAAAAATAGACCAAAAAAAGTTTATTTAGGATTGCAAAATGATTTATAAATTAATTTGGCCTATAGGCCTTTACCAGAATTTGGTAAAGCTAAATTTTTGTGCGTAACGTTGACCAACTTTGATTTTTCCATGGCCCATTTCAGCAACTTTGTGCATAAGGCTTACGTGTAACTAAAATCCCAGACAGGCCATTTTCATAAGGCAAATTTATGCATAACACTATTACGTCATGTTATGAAAAGTTACGTTATTGCATACTTCTCTATTTATGAACCATTCCTTTGCCGCCTGCATTCAGAGTCTCCTCCTAGAACAATTGGTTGTTTGTGTCCACGTATTGGAGTCAAACAAACTGTTATTTATATAGGAGGCAATTGTGGGCGATGCTGAGCATCTGGAACAGCGCAGGAGTGTTCAAGTTTGAGGTTGCAGGCGCGTTGCTGCTGTCGCGCTGGTTCTGGGCGGCCACGAGATTCGTGAATTGAAGGCTCCCATCCCTTCAAATTCCGTCGGTTCCAGACGTAATGGGGGAGCCGTTTGGCGTTCACGTGTTGTTCGGCGTCCACGCGGAGGGCCCCCGCGGAGCAGATCTCACGCGGCAGCTCTGGTGTTTCTGCCATAACCAGGCCAGAAGCTGCTCCGTAGACGGAATCCGTTTCCTAGCCGTGGAATTGGCCAGCATGGATCTGGTCCGTCCCCTGATTCCGCAGTGGCCCAAGCTCTCTGGACGTAATGGCAGAGCCGCCCTTGCAGATGTTCGTGGATCCTCGAGATTTGAGAGACTGAGATTTGTTTTTATTTTTTCCTTTTTCTTTTCTGGGTATCGATTTTACGGTACGTAGTAGTAGGTCGTATTACCGCTGTCAAATCAGGATCAAGATCCTCAAGATCATCAAGACACTGCAGTAGCTGCTGCCACTGCGAAATTTGAGGTGTGAATAATTCGGACGAGGAAAGGGCGCAGAATGGTGTGCTCTCTCTCTCTTTCTCTCTGTAGGTGTTTTCTGTAATTTTGTTTTTCCAGAAGTGGTTGGATGCCGAATTTGCAGTTTTTGCACAGTGAAGTGAAATGAATGAATGATGATGAAGATAATATTATAAAGGATGATAATACTATAATATCATTCTTTACGAAGCACGCGGCAGCCATTGCAGCTCATCTTCTTCGCTCGGTGCCTTCCTGTAACGCAATTCGCATCCGTTAGTGGAAAATACCTAAAGAAACAAGAATTCTGTGTGGTCCTCGAAAATGATTGAAGAAAGAAATCTCAATCAATAGAGGAAGAAATCTTTGGGGCAAATAATTGAGGAAGAAATCTTTGGGGCAAATAATTGAAGAAAGGAAAGAAATTTTACTCGAAAATGATCGAAAAATGTCCAAAGAAATTTTACTCAAAAGTGATCTAAGAACTCGAAGATAATCCAACCAGAAATTTTCTTCTTGAAGCTCTTCCAAGGAAGAGAAGAGATTCTGTCGTCCTCGAAAATGATTGAAGAAAGAAATCTCAATCGATAGATGAAGAAATCTTTGGCGCAAATAATCAAAGAAAAGAAAGAAATTTTACTCGAAAATGATCGAAAAATGTCCAAAGAAATTTTACTCAAAAGTGATCTAAGAACTCGAATATCCAACCAGAAATTTTCCTCTCGAAGCTCTTTGAAGGAAGAGAAGAGATTCCTTATTTAAGAGGAAATCGGTGAGGGGGATAATTGCATACTTGTCGGAAGAGCAAGCGCTGGGGTCAGGCTCAGGCTGGGACATGAGAGAAAGGTGAATTGTGCGAGCATGCGGAAAATGTTATTCGATGCGGTGCCTGCGTGTGTGTCCGAAGGAGACCAATGGCGGAGCAAGCACAAAGCAGGTGAACGAATGATGGGTCGTCGTCTGTGCTACGGCGGCAAAGTTCTGCATGCTACTGCTGAGAGAACAAACAAAGAAGCATCATCTCTCATTCATGTGCTTCTGGTGCTGCTGCTGTTTTTACCTAAAAAACATCAGGCGCATTTGCTTCATCTTTGTCAGTAGGCGTGGGCCGGATAGTGGGCTCTCCTCTCCTCACATCTGTTGTCTCATGCCGTCACTGCCTCTGCCGGGCTACCCCTGTCCCTACCCGGATTTCATGCCTGGATTAAATGTTGAAGTGCCTATGTTTTCGCTGGCCATGTGTTAAATACGTCTTTTTAAATACATGCTTCAACCAGCAGAACTGACTTTACTTCAAGTGCTACGCCTGCTTCGGATCTTGTATCGTCACTCCAACGATTTAACGTGAGAGAGCTGTCTGTCGAACTTTTGATAAATTTCAGAGATGCAGAGGTGAGTTTCTATGTTTAATTTAATATTTTGAAAATTAATAACTACTGCGTAGCTTAGTGTTGATATACAATGTGTAACTTTTTCAGGAGGCCCAGCAAGCAGAAATCACAGGACAGATATGGCCAAGCTGAGAGAGAAGATTTTGGTCAAGGCTTGCATGTTTGCCTGTTTTGCAGCAGCTGTCCATATCCGGAAAGCCAGATTCCCATGTCCTGGTATAATTTTTTTTAGTATTATTATTATTGGTGGTTAAATAAGTTCAGCTGTTTCAGTGTAATTTCAATTATTGTCTGTGTGTTACATTATTACCATCTCTTAGGAGATGTATAAGTATTTTTTTTAATATTTTAATACAGGCACCATATTTTGATCTATTTTTTTAACATCACCACATCCGTGACTTGTTTTGGTATGCTTCTGATATATCACCAACATGTTTCACATATTTTAGTTTTGATTTCATTTTGAATGTTTAATATATAGTTGGTTTGAATTTTAGAAATTTACGGGGTGTTGACTACAGAGATGGTGAATGGATCAAGGAATTTGCAGCAGTGAAGAAGACCCCCAACTACTCCTCCGTCACCCAAAGGAAACAACCCCAGCTAATTCTCATTCTCTGATCCTACCCACATATTTCTTGCATTTCATTTCTATAATCTATACCACATGGACATCCTACTTTTATTCACCTTTCTTTCTTTACTAGCTTCCTCTGGGTTCATTGTAAATACGAAATACCCTATAATGAATCTTATGTCATGATTCTATAAATGCCAAAATTTATGAATTATAATGCAAAATGCTAATTGAAGTTCCAAAGTTTATATAAAATTACTGAAGTGATTTACTGATTGATAACCTTTCCTACAAAGCATCAAGTGTAGACATATGGACAGTAAATTGGAGTAGTAATTGAGGAATAACACCTGTAGGTTAATGTAATATTAGGAAGCTACCTTAAACGAACTATTTTCATTAAATGAAGCCTCTAGATGTAGTCGTTAAGCATTTGCTAGAAGCATTTTAAAACTACCATTGAATTAATTCAAAAAATCTCACCCATGTGCTATTTAGTGATGTCAAAGGTTTTTAGAATTAATTTCAAAATAAAATGTTTAATTATGTCCAAAGCACAAAGAATTTGGAAGACACTCAAATTTCTTTTAGAAGGCTTTGACATGATCATCATGGCTATTGAACACCTCATTAAGAAAATTACCCAAAATTGATATCTGAATTTGAGCTTCTAACATAGATATAGCAAATTTAGACAAGATGGTGAATTTTGTGGGTGTCCTATGAACCCTCTGCCAACTCATCCAATGAAGGCTATAGATGATGGAAGTTGAATTTTACCTTTTCTAGATCGCATATTTGTCCTAAAGAGATGTCAAATTTACTTTGTACTCTTGACCACTTTACCACTTTAATTTATATAATCATATCTTATATAGTAAATAGATACCAAGTTTTTGTTAAAAGATTGAAATGCAAATATGTAATGCATTAGGATTCTAAAAGAAGCCTCATCTTTTGGAGCATACTTTTTTGGTAAGGCTTTCTAAAGAAAAATAATTAACAACTACACAAGATTGGTGGAGGGTTCAAGAATGATCTCATTCTTTTCTGTCAACTAATTTTTACCATTTTGAATGTTAGATCATTTATAACTATACATTTTTAATTACGCAAGTTTGTACATTGATCATTTCTGTTGTATTACAACATGTTTATGATCATTCAATAAAGCATTCCATGGTCGCTGCAGCAGAAGATGACTGGCGATCACTAGCTTAGTTATATATTTATAATATATATCTATAAATTGGCTGATAGAATCTTATTAGTTTACAAGTAAAAAGTTCTTTGAGTAAAAAATTTCACGACTTCTGGACGAAAAACAAAATTAAAAAACCCAAATTTTCATGCCTTCTGGATGAAGAACAAGAGTTCTCTACCTTATTTTTCCTAAGGATGGGTTTTCTGAAAAAAAATTCCATGAATTAGTGTATGCTCTCACGCTCAGCCAAATTTATGCTCTCACTCTCAACAAATTCAGCCGAGGGTGAGAGCATACACTAATTCATGGATTTTTTTTTCAGAAAACCCATGCTTAGGAAAAATAAGGTAGAGAACTCTTGTTCTTCGTCCAGAAGGCATTAAAATTTGGGTTTTTAAATCTTGTTCTTCATCCAGAAGTCGTGAAATTTTTTACTCAAAGAACTTTTTACTTGTAAACTAATAAGATTCTATCGGCCAATTTATAGATATATATTATAAATATATAACTAAGCTAGTATAATAACAAAAGGAAATAATGTGAAAGCAAAATAGTTTGATGAAAGAATAGATAATAGGGAGAAATTAGCATAATAGTGACTTTGGAAATCTCCTACCTATTATAAACATCATAGCTACAAAACAAAAAGCTATGTCTGATTAACTACAAGGTATGATGACACAACAACAAATTGTATAGAAAGTATTAGAGAGAAAAAAACAATGGTTAAAACTCTAACCTCTAAATCAAAGTAAGATATTATATGTGATATGATTGTGAAGTAAAAAATAGTTTTTGAAACAGATCCTCAACATATTGAACCTTTGTCTGACTTGGTGAAGGAATAAGTTGAAAAAAGAAAAAAAAAATTAAATCAATATTTTTTCTCTCTCTAAAAACATTCTCTATAACAAGTTTCTAAGTTTGCCATGAATTTATTAATACATAAATATTTTTAATACCGCATTTTTGTAATCACAATATTCTTTTATGGTATAGCCATATTGTTAATATTTTTGGATAATCCCTCTTGAGATTTTATTACCATTTTATTATTCAAATAGAATGTTAAGAACTAGTACATTGCTTTGGTTAGTAATGGATCTTGAGTTTTACATATTTACATATGGATCTTGAGTTTTGACCTTGAATTTATGTTGCAAGTTTTATTTTTGAAATTTTTCAAGTCCAAATATTATTGTATAATTATTTGAAAAAGATATTTTTGAATTGTTCAAGTCCAAATATTATGATTGCTACATTTATTTTTCATTTTATATAAAACTTTATAGCCATGTGGAACTAACTATAATATACAATGCTTTTACTTATAATTTTGAGAGCATTCTACTTCCAAATACTTTCTTCTTAATTAAAGTTTTTTATTATTTACCTAGAAAGTGTAATCTCTATTAATTTCACAAATTAGCAATTTTATTTGGTCAACATGCAAATTAATTTCCACATGTGCACAAAAGTTTTCTAGTCAATAAAACATTACTTTTAATTCTATTTCTGAATTTTCAATTAGTATTACATTATATGTAAAAATTAAAAATTGTATCCATAATTGATCCACTTTGATGGTATAATTTGTAGGTACCTCTTTGATTCATTATTTCAATCTATCAATAAAAATGCCAAAGAAAGCCAATGCAGGAGAAAAATCTTGTTTTACTTTTATATTATAGTAAAATTAATAACATTATATATTTTTTTCATCCTTTATTTTAAAAACTATTTCTTTGTATAATTTTGGATGATATTAAGTAAAGAAGAATAAAAGTCAAGTTTTATAGGTTTGCTCTATAATTTTTCTTATTACACCCCTTCTATAGGCCTTGCGTATCATATTCTGATTATTATTTATATAGGTGTGTGTGGTATTTATGGATTATCATGATAAGTTAGTTATTTATGATGTTGATTAATATGTTATGATTCTTTGGCTCTTATAATATGTTTATAATGTCTTTACGTACTTAACTAATATGATTATATACACTAGTCATGTATGTTGTGTTAGGCAAGAAATGTAGTTGGCAAGGATGTTGGATTGGGACACAAAAGCAAAAATACACAACATTACCCAAAAATAAGATAGAAATAGGTATACAACATGATCATTAGTCCAATTAGAATTTTATAACTCAACATTACCTATTAGAATCAAACCCATGACCTCTAGCTTCCAAATTAAGTGTCTTACCACTTGGCTTAACACCTCATTATTATGTGTTTATGCTTTATGTGTAAGCTTAATACTTATGTATTTGAATTGTAGAGTTATGTTGTATGATGCATGGATCTGTAGTGTGTCTAGGATGGATCTTCTAAGTTTAAATATATTTTTATTTAGAGTCTTAGTATGTTTGTTATGTATTTTTGAGTATGTAGGATATGAGTTGAAAGGAGAAAAGGAAAAATGAGCTTATGAAAATATTCTAGATTACAAAAAAGTGAAATCAATTTTAAACATCATGTGAGAAAAATTAAAGGTGGCGAAATACAAGTAAAAGGTAAACATACATAAAAAGTATGTGTGTGTGTATAACATCTATAAAAGTTATAAGTATCATAGTTTACTACTTTTAGCTTTCATTTATTTCTTTTGCTATTTTTCTATGCACACTATTTTTTTCACTATTCTTATGAATAGAAATTGATTTTAGTCTTGCATCTTCCATTTTTTTTTTAATTTCAAAGCGTTTTTGATTTTTATTTGCTTTGAACTTAGATTTGGGACTATTGTAGTTGTGTATACATGGGTACAAGAGTTTTTTAGAGTAAAAAAAAGCCTTGATATATTTCTAAGAGTTTTATGGTTGTTTAAGACTTTATGCTTTGGCAAATTTAATTAGTGGATTATCTTTACCTTTCCTCTATATTTTTGCATTATTTAGTGTATGCAATCATGTTGTGTAGGCATGTAGGATGAATAAGTTAAAGATTGATTTTTGAATTATAATTTTTTGAGTTTGTAGATATTTGGTTATATTTTGCAAATTATGCATGATAAGATATTGGGCAATTTGAATAATTGGAGATGTCTATAAAATTAGTTGTGATGTTAAGATGATTAGCACAACTTTGAAATTATATATTATGAGCATGTTTTCTATTTTGTGTGTTCATGGGGTATTTAATTACATTTTATGATAATTAAATAATATTATTTTTTCATGTTATTAATAAATTATAAATACACAACTTTATCTCTTTAAGCCTAATTGAGGAAAAATTGGTGTCAATGGAATTGTCTTTTTACTTACTTTCTAATTATGGGGTTTATTTTATCTTTTAGCATCTATGTTTTTTGAGGTTATGTTAATTGTCATTTTTATGAAATTATATTTTTTTTCATTATGCATAATGGTGGTGAGAAATTTTGTTAGGCCATGTTATGGTATTTTTTAATGAAGAATGTGTGTGCCTATTATTATATTCACCTTCCTTAGATCCTCTAAATCAAGTGACCTAGCCATTTCAAGTGGCATAATATTAATGCTAGCTCATAGATCTAATAGGGCATTCTCAACATTCTATTCATTTATCCTAATTGGAACTGTAGGAATCCCTAGATCTTCATATTTTGGAACTTCATGGCTTTTTATAAGATGAGCCAAATTATCAACCAAATAAACTTACCTAGGAATTTTTTCTTTTCTTTTCTTTGTACATAATTCCCTTAAGTATTTAGCATAGATAGATGTATCTTTTACAACTCGTTCCAAAAGAATCTACAAATATAACTCATTAAATAATTTTTTCTATATGAGATTTGATTGTAAATTTCTCTTGTAACCTTTTAGGGAAAGGAGGAAAAATTATCTATCTAGGTAAAAGACAAGAGGTTAAAGGTTTTTCTATTTCATTAATTGGTTGATTACTTCCTTTCTTATTTAATACTTGTTGTTGAGCCTTTTCTTATATCTAAAATTCTTGAAATCTAACCTTCTTCTGGCATCTAGGCTCAATAGTCTTTTGACTTTTAGTGGTGATGGAATGCATTTTTTTCTTACCTTTTCTTTGAGATGTAGGATTTGGCTCATGTTGAGAAGGTAATTCGTTCTTTCTTAGATCTTTGAATTTTCTGCTTATTTCATTCATGAACTACCTACTTTCCTCAATGAAGGAAATAAGACTTTGAGTGACTTTATCCAAGTTTTCACTAGTTTGGATCTTAAAAGGTCTAAAATTATTTTGAGGATATTATTATTGGAAAGGTGGTCCTTTTTGGAAGGCGATGGTTGGCTGGCCCCTATATTTTGGAAAAGCCTTTATAGATTCTTGTACACCTTCATGACAATATGCTAAGGTTAGGCAAGTAGTGCCATCATGTTGTTGGCTACCACAAAGGCTACATACTTTACTTTTCACCACATGAGCATGCTCTTTTATTAACCATGTTAACTCATCTAATTTTTTATTTAATTATTTTTTTTGTTGGGTCGTGCCTTGTATGATGTTAGGTTTGACCATCTCTTACTCAAAACTACTAATGAATTGATTATCCTCTAGCCATCCTCTAGTGTTACATTCAATATATTTCTACCACATACAAAGCCAAGATTTTTCCTATAATATGGTAATAGGCCTTTTATGAGCAGTGAGGTAGGCTTACGCTCAACCATATAAATCACAAGCATTCACAAACAATCTAGTTGAATTTCATGGATGGTACTAGTTGTGGCATCTAGATCACTATGCTTTGATTGTAGTTCACCATCTTCCTACTTGTACTAGTGTTAGCATTGTCACATATGGTTAATTCAAAGTGAGGAATATGATGTTATCTAATTTCTACGCTACTCTTGATGACAAAAAAAGAGATAAATTAATTAAACTAATGAGTAATGGAGAACAAGATCTAAACTAGCCTCTAGTGAGGAGTATCTATGCTTAACCACCTATACACATCTTGGACTTCATGAGGCTACTTCAAGGATCACCAAGTATACATCACTATTTGTGCCAAATGATACACCTCTAGATTACCAAGTATCTACACTTAAATGCTCATGACTAAGGCATATGAATTTTTCTTAATAATAGGAATAGTAAATAGCAATAGCAATAAATGGAAATACTGAACTAAAGAAAGTAGTAAACAATTAATAATTAAACGAAATAATAATCTAAGTGGATGTTGCAATGATGGGAGTAATTTTGATCTTTATTACCGGTCATGTAACATGTCCAAGAACGTCACACTCGAACAAAGGTGTTGTATGATTCCAAACATTACATTGTGGGCATACAATGGGAATAACAAACTTTAAAGAGAAGAAATTGAAAATGACAACTGTCTTCTACTAGCTATTGGCACCAACTCCCCTCATCTAAGTGTTCAAGTGTCATATTTATAGGCAAATCTAGATGAGGTGATGTCTGGTACATGATGTTGCTTATTGGCTCTGACTTCAGGTATGCAACATTGGGGCCTTACAACGATGACTCACCATACCCCCATGACTGAATGAAAACTCATCCTCAAGTCAAAAAAATGAGGAAAAAGTTCTTTACAAAATATTGGATAGGTATGGTATAACTAATTGACTCAACAATGAATCAAAATAATAAACTCTTTGTAGGCCACAATGGTGGATTAGAAAAATGGAACACATTATTACAAATCAAAAGAAAACAAAATTGAAAATCTCATGTTGTATTCAAAGGTAGTGGCACTTCCATTGGTTGCTTCCCTTTGTTGCAGGCCTATTAAAATTGGTAGTGATTGAGCAAGGCCTACAACTTTTCTTCCTTCATCCTTTGGTCATGCACTATCTAGGCTACTGTGCCAATGTGTGCTAGTGTTGTTACATCCCAAGGACATGGTAGTTGTGGAAATATTTGATTTTCCTTTACATACCATGCCACAAATTATCATCATTCTTCTTCAAAAGCCCTAGCTTTATCTTTGAGCTAATGATAATCTATTAATCTCTAAGCTAGGTTTGAGGCTACATCCTATTATCCTTGAGAATTGGCTTTGACCACCTATAACTTTGAGTTTTCTACCTACAACTTTTGCAAAGCATCTTTTTGATCCATAAACTCTTTTTCATACAATGCATAGGTGGTTGCCACTTGTTTCTCCAACTCACTTTGGGGATGACTTGCTATTAACATGGCAAAGTTGGCATATCTAAGGTTAGCCAATGCCATGAACTCCTTTAGATCCTCTATCTGTAGGTCCTTGTTTTTGACTTTTGCTTATTGTAACAGAGCATAACTGTACAAAATGGATTACCACTTAGGATTCTACATTAACAAGGAGTTGATGTGGGCTTTGTCCATCTTGATTTCCTTTTCATTGATCTATTTATACATGCCAGCCTAGTCGTGGAAGTGCTCTTTCAATTTTTCATGCTTTTGGCTTTATTTTGCCACATGCTAATTTTAATTGCTAACATTTGATAGATAGTGTAGACCTCTTCAATGAAGAGGGTTCTATTCTCCCTAGCCAATCTATTAATATCTTGTTTGATCCTTACCAATTGTTCCCACAACTGGTGGATGCTTTCTTCTAAGATGTTTTTTTGTTTCTCAATAGTGATCAACCTAGAAATTTCTGTAGTGAGTTCCTTATTCTCCTCTTGGATGATGGTTAGTGCCTTTTTATACACATGAGATTGCACATTTGCAATAGAGGCATTCCAAACTATTGTCTCCTTCTCTTTTTCTATAGTTGCTTTCTCCTCTATTAGCTTGGTAAGCTCCTCATTCTTGAATTTTTCAAGCTCGTCTAGTGTAACAAAATGGACAAGATCCCATTATTTAGCTCACAAGGTAGCTAGCTCTTCTTGTATCTCAGCTTCTATATGGTCTACCCTTACTTTTTCCATCACCAAATTCTCTTTCATGTTGATGAGGTTCAATTGAGCAATAGTGACATTATTGGGGATGTTAAACAAAGTGGTCATTACTTGGCCCATCTGTAGCAATCAATCAAGCACATCCTCATACACTATAGGAATCATCGTAGTCCTAGCCAACATTTGTGCATCTCTAGTTCCTACTAGATCTATCAAGGACACAATAGGTACATTAAATGACTCTTTGATGAGATTGGTGATCACCTTTGCTATGCCTAGCACATCCCTGTGTTGTAGCATCATAACTATGGTACCTTCTCCAGTTTCCAATGTCACTTGGAAGGATGTAGCATTCCCAGAGATCTAGTGCAACCATTGGGATCCCTCTCCTCTTGACTGTATTGAGATTTCTCTCCATGTTGGATTAGCTAATACAGTTGGTTGTATGATGTCATTCATGACTCAAAAGAGATTGGCCTCATTCCTACTTCCCTAGTTGACTATTTCAGTGATTCTCTCTAGATGGCTCATGGAAGGCCTATAATCCTATGGTAGGGATGGTGGAAAATCTTGTGCTTGTGGACGTTGTTTAGGATCATGTTGCATCTCTGTTTGTGAGTTTTCCTCCTTCTCTACTTTTTATTCTTCGCTAGGATCTTTTCTTAGTGTTGTAGTTTTCAAGAGTTCTACAAAGGAGGCATGCTGAGCCTTCCTGGGAATATCGTTGGTGTATCCCAAGATTCTAGCCCACTTGTACATATTTTGATTAAACAAGGAAATAGAAATGTTGGTCTTGCTAACTTCATTTCTTTGAAGAACCATTGGATTTTAGTGAAGTAGTACTAGGGAAGGTTGATTGCAAATTTTCCAATTAAAATGGCACTTCCCTTGGCCACATAAGTGGAAATTTGATTCAGATCTTTTGTGGGAAACAAGTGATATGTCCCAATATTGAAGTCAATTTTCTCCTCTAGAGTTATTTAATTGTATGACTTGTTCTCTTTACCATATGCTTGTCTTAGCCATAACTTCTTTATTTTGGGGTCAAATTTGGTTGACAGGTGAGCAACCTTAGCCCTTTCATTGGGTAGGTTGAGAACTATAGTAATGTCCTTGACAGAATAAGAGACAATCACCTCGTAGATGTTAATAGTGGTGCCTTTGTCCTTATTATGCTAGAATCGGTAGACTTCACCTAGGTACCATTCACCACTATTTGACAAGATAGGCCACAATGGAGATGCTTTGAGTTGTGTCTACATCACTTCTGAAGAAAAGTTCTTGAATGACTTGAAGTTCATTTTCACAATGTTCGAAGTCAATGTGGAGTTTTCCAAGGTGATAGCAAGGTAGTAGGGGGAAACATGCAACATTTTTCCTATTTGGAAATTAGTAGTTCTACCACCTCTCCTTGGGCTAATTGCCTAGTAGTAGGGGCCTCTTGGTGAATATTGAAGGATTGGACCTTTTGCTTAGCATGTTCCACCTATTCACCTTGCTAACCATGGCCACCATGTGGGTGCTTAGTGACTCTCTATGAGGGTTCACCCTAAGCACCTCTTTTTGGGCCCATTTATAATCAAGCAAAAATCGAGTGTTACTAAAGTTATGTGTATTATCATCAATTGATTTATACCTTACTTGTAACCTTAGTCCATTAAGTTCATAATGCATATGATTGCAGGCTTAGGGAAATTTTCAAGAAAAATCCCCAAAAAGTGTCTATCTTCTTTTATGACCCTTCACAACTAGTTCCTTTTTCATTATATGTGGCTCATAATAATGGTTATGTGCCTGTGTGTTGGAAAAATTGGATTTATGGCATTATCATGAATGATTTTTCATTATCATTTCCAAGGTTTTCAACATTTTTAACCTTATAATACATTTTGGGAAATATCAAATTTTAGCAAATCGGTGCAAGCCGCCCCCCCCCCCCACGACTAAGTTGAACATTTTAGGTTTAGATAGATTCAAATGACATGAAAATCAAAGTGGTAGAGAGTTGACTATTGCAAGTGGAAGATGGAGGCATAGAGCTCTAAGTCATGAAGAAAAATTTCAATAACTCCCCTAGTAGCAAATTTGAAAAATTTAGTTCTGAGTACCACAGTTGTCACATTTATACTATTTTTGAGACTTGACATTCAGTATGCGACATCATGTACATGATGTTAGGTTAGGTCCAATGTCTAGGTCCAAAAATTTGCATTTTATGGGGCCAATGAACATACAAAATAAAGCTCTAGGATTGGTTGGAAGGTTTGAAGTTAAGTTTATCATTCTGGGTAACTGAAAAATTAATTTGAGGCACTAAAAGTTTGATAAGATGAAGTCATCAATGTGAGAAACATGAAATTGAGCAAGAAAAAGGTGTTGAAATTGAGGTAATGGAATAGATTATTTTCATAATATGAAAAATAATAAAATATAACAAATTGAGTTCTTGGAAGGTGAAAAATGGTGTGATTATGTTAAACAAGTATGAGTCACAAAAGTGACACAAGTGGGCCCTCCCCAAAGTAGGCTCTAGCCTATTATGCCCTTGTGTAACCACTCCTATAATGTGTGTAGGCACTAAATGGGTTGAATGTAATGCAGACCTAGGAAGAAAAACACACATGTTAAAACCATTGAATTTAGATAATAACTCTATGTGAGATAAAACGACAAGTTATGATTATTTGGATAACAAGATGAGATGAACGATAGAAAGGATTGTAGAAATAGGAACATGAGGTGGCTCATCATGGTCATAATGAAACCTTGTGTATTATTAATTATTAAATAACCATGTGTCCTTCATTCCAAGATTCAAACCAAGTCCACACCATATTACAATGACATCGCATTGTTTCATTACATTAGTGAACAACCATAAGACTATCAAAGTTGTAAGGAGTAACATCACTTGGTGTTTTGTCCAAGGGAGCAATTGATTATGACATAGATATTATATATTTTCTTCTTCTTCTTTTTGTTTTATTTTTTTGGTGGAATTCTAAGAAGCTACCAACCTTTAATCATGGGTACATTTCTTTCTAGTGGGACCCACAAAATTTTATTTAGTGCTAGTTGAAGTTTCTCTTACCTCTATTTTTCGTTAGATCTTCAAGGATATAATTACAATCTCAACAACATGATAGAACATATAGAAGTGACCAAAGAGAATCCAGAAATCCCCTTGATGTCACACCCTTTACATTCCACCTTGGTTCTGCACTCTTCTATTTGGACACAATGATTATGAAGTTATTTTTGATTTGGGTAATGGAAAAGAATACTATTTTGACTAGAGCAAGGACCTCTTATTAATTGAATGGGCGGATGGATGTCGTGGTCTCAATGTTTGAATAATCAATCTCTTATGACTCGACAACATAAAGAAAACATCACCTCAATGGGAAACATGATCATTTTATTCATGAGTGATATTACAAAAGAAAATGAAAACAACAATGAGAAAAAATTGAAAGAAATAGGATGAATTAGGTCAAGAAATATGAAAATAACAGAAAATTGTAAAATAAAAAGATAAAAAGTCACTTAAAAATTTAGAATATTAGAATGGGAGATAACCCCCATGACTAAATGTTTGTCCATGTCAAGGATTAATAAGTGGATAAGTAGGATCCATGCATATATGAAACATTGGAAATTATCCATACCCTAGCCACTAGGTGTCTATTTGTGGTGTGGTTGCTAGGCAGGAAAATTTTTGGTCACACATTTGATTGTTATATGTATGGTGGGTTAGGTTTTGAGGTGTATTAACATTATAGAAGGCTAACCCATGAGTGCACCCTTGATCATAAGACTATATGCATGGATTTATTTGTCTTCCCATGCTTATAGATTCATTAGTTGGATTTGGGATTAAAGTACTAATGGATGGTGGACCTAGGGTATGGTCGGAGGCCATTAGTTGAGATAGGAAATTTGGTGCACCAAGTTGGCCTTGTGCTAGCTTAGTTGATGTAATAGGTCCATGCATGGTTTTCTTTAGCTTATGGCCTTTCCTCTAGAACCAATGCTTTCAATGTTGTGGTTGGGACCCATTGGTGTTAGCATGTCTATGCACATTTACAGCACAAGTGGCAATAATTTGTTGATATTGTGGAGCTAAACCTTCTTGAGTTACTGGTGATGGCATATATGGAGGTAAATTATGACAATATTGAGGGTATGTTGGATGGTAAGAGGCACGAGGTGGTGAACCTTCAAGGAATTTCATGTATTGATGGTACTTAGGAGAGTGATAGTGATGATTAAAAGTAGAGGGTGTAAAACTGGTTGGCGAAATAAGGTGTTGAATGTAATATCCATGCAATTTTAGTGGATATGGTTGATTTGGTGGTGGCCTCCCCCATGATTGTGATTATTCCCACTATGGTTGATGACCATGTTGATGCGAGTAATAAGTCCCCATAGGATGGTACAATTGGTTGTGGGATTGTCCATAATTACCTTGTGGGAAAGGAAATCTCTTGGTCATGTGCTTCTGCACAAACTTTAGATTTAAGGCACTTGACCAATACTCTTGTAGATGCAACAAGACTAGGTAATGACTCTTTTGATCATCATATATTCATAGGTGGTATCCATTATCTTTGTCTATGGTTGAATCTTTAGCCTCACTTTTGTCAGCCACTTGTCTCGTTTGCTGAAAAGTGTTCCTCATTATTTCCTAGTTTTGTGTCCTTTGTTTATTGTGATTGCATGGATTATGTTGCATGCTCTTTTCCATGATCATCTCAATAAGAGTTGTGACATTTTCGTTTATCCATTTGGAAATCCAATTAAACTTTGCTTCTAGATCATCAATAGACTTCTTCGTCAGCAAGGTTTGTTGTGGAACCACCTTATCGAGAGTAGTTTCATTCTCCTTACCATAAATTTGGACCTTCTTTGATTGAAGAGTTGAGTCCCATTGATATTTCTCAACATTCTCTTATTTGCATATCTCTCCTTCTTCTTTTTCCACACACCCTATTAACTCTTTGAGTTGATGGCTTTGCAGCTCATATAATTTTCCTAGTGCATACATACCAAGGATTTCCCATGTTTCATTACAAAGCCCATCTATGATGTGGTAAAGTTACCTTTCCTTGGAGAAACCATGTCCTAGGAATCTATTTAGTAAGGCATAATATCTATCTAAGGCCATGTCCAAGGGTTTGTGTTATTTTTGTTTCCACTCTTGGATTTTTTTCCTTAAATTTGACACCCTTGCATAGGTTTGGTATCTCTTGTTAAATAGTTCCACCATTATAGACCATCATTGGATTGAATTTGATCTCAATGATTGATACCACACTTCGACTCTATCAATCAGTGTCCTAGGAAAGAGCTTAAGCTTTTTCCATTCACTTTCAATGTTTTAATAAGCATAGGCATCATGGAAGGCTTGTAAATGCTATTGCAAATTTGAATCATAGCCTCTTGGAAGTTTAGGGATATTGTTCAGGTCAAGCTTAAGTACATGTCTCTTTTCGTGATGCTTGTGAGGTATCTTAATAGCCTCTATGATATGCATTAGGCTCTTAGTGGCCAACAAGGGTTCATCATCATCAAAAAAATTGTGAGAGAAATTTCTATGTTCATGGTGACTTCTTTGACTTTTCCTATGGGTTTGATTCTAGTTTTTATTCTAACCTATTAATGGAGCTTCATCTCTATACCTACATTCATCTTCATTAGAACTAGATGTTGAAGGAAAAGAGGAAGATAAGGAGCTAGAAGAATTTCCATGGCTTCTATGGTGTTCCTTGGGGTCCTTTGATTTATCATTTCTGGGTTTCAAGGAGGTATTAGGCCTTGAGGCCTCCCCTAGTCTAGGACCAACATCGTCTTCTCCAATATTATCTACCTTATGTGAATTTTATCCTTGAGTGTCGTCAAGGTGATCATGATCATAAGAAATCCTGCATAAGTTTATCACTCCAATCTTCTTCATCGTATATCTCAATAGTTCTCTAATGAATGTGTTTACTATATAATGCATAGTCACTTTCATGTGTGAGAGACATTATTTTTGGTTTATGATATGTGTGAGCTAAGAGTTTCTGAAAGATAAATCATTAATTCCTTTACAACAATCATGTATAATATAACTAACCTAGGTAACCAGCACCATCCTTAACAATGACATCAATGATGAGTGGTGAGGTAGCCCTACGCTTAACCATACGAATTACAAGCATTCACACATGATCTACTTGAATTCCATTGATGGGACTAGTTGTGGCATCTAGATAGATATGCTTTTATCATAGTTTGTTATCTTCCTTCTTGGACTAGTGGTAGCTTTGTCATGTATGGTTTAGTCCAAAGTAAGGCATATGATGTTATCTAATTTCTATGCTACTCCTGATGACAAAAAAGAGATAAATTAATTAGAATAAGGAGTAATGAAAAACAAGATCTAAACTAGCCTATGGCAATGAGTATTCATGCTTAACCATTTGCACACATCTTGGACTTCATGAGGCTATTTATGGGATTTCCAAGTGTACATCACTAATTGTGCCAAAAGATACACCTCTGTATTACCAAGTATCAACACTTAAATGCTTGTGATTAAGGCACATACATTTTTCTTAATATCAAGAATAGTAAATTGAAATTGCAATAAATGAAAATGCTTAAGTAAAGAAAGTAGTAAATAATTAACAATTAAAAGTAATAATAATCTAAGTGGATGCTACAAGGATGGGAGAAATCTTGATCTTTATTGCTAGTCATGTAACATGTCCAAATATGTCACACTTGAACAAAGGTGTTGTATGATTACAAACATCACAAGTGGACATGCACTAGGAATAACAAACTTTAAGGAGAATAAACTAGAAACAAAAACTATCATCTACTAGCTACTAGCTCTAAATCCCCTCATTTGAGCATCCAAGTGTCATATTTATAGGCAAACCTAGATGAGATGACTTTGCATATGCGACATCAAGGCTCTGACATCACATATTTGACATTAGGGCCTTATAATGATGACTCATTAGCCTTCTACAAAGATTTGGAGAAGTTGATGGGATGCAAATCCATGATTGGAATTTTTTAAACACAACCCTTTAAACCTATTAAAAGCACTCTCATAATCCTCATTTCCTTGTTGATTGAAGCTCACTAGCTACTTCCTTAATGAATACAACCTATCATTGGAAAGAAATATTTGGAGAAAGGTAGCCTTGAATTCATTCCATGAACTAATTTGTGTCCTAAGGATTTGTAGCCAAAAATCAGCTTTATCCTTTAAGTTTGATTTCAAGGCAATCATCTTAGTTCTATCTCCACTTTGAAGTGCCAAGATTGCTAGTGTGGTTTCAAATTCTCTTATATCTGACTAAATCTTCATCAATTTTCCCCCTAGAAATAGGTGATAAGTGAATGTTTTTTTACCTCCATGTGTCTACCTTAGGGAAAAACTAACAATCCTTGATGTATTATTGATGTTCTTTAATTTAATAAATTCTCAAGAGCTTGTCCTTGGTAAGCCTATCCAACTAGAATATTAGAACCTATACTACTAAAGGAAAAATGAATTAAGCCAAAAGAACATGGAGGAGATCTATGGTATGAAGGATACCCAATTGTAAAAGTAGTAGTTGCTTTTGGGGTTACAATTGGACTTGGTATGGAAAGAAAGGCTACTGATGTAATTGGAATTTTCTCATTTAATGTATTCATCGATTAAGTAGTTCCTTCCATTGTTGTTACATTACTTAGTACTTTGATAAAACTTACATTTTGAGAACCTACTACCATAGTTGAACTCATGGTTTGCATTAGAATAGTTGAAATATCAAAACGAAGGTTAAAAGATGTAGAAATTTTAGATTGTTTCCTTTCCATTTCTTGAAAAATTTTTATTGAATCTTCCTTTTTGTTATGGTGTTGCTTCTCAAAAGAAGTTACAGGGATAATACTAGGTTATCTTTGTTTCTCTTGATTTGATCTCAAATTGGTTCAAGTACGTTTATAAAAAATAATGGTATTGCTAGGTGGCTGAATTCATGTTGGATTTTTAGGTTGCTTTGTTGGTTTCATTTAATAGTCACATTCCTCCTTAGCACATTCATGGATAACCAATCCTAAGACTTTACAAATTGATTTAATTACCAATGAAATGACTACCTTGATTGTAAATTTTTTAATAGTTTCTTCAAGTTGAGAGATAAGAGGGCTAATTCTTGGAATTGTACCTTTTCCTTGTTTTTAAAGTTTTTCATACAAGAAAAACAATTAAAATAAAACATTTCTAAAACTACTTAACAAAAGAAAATATTGCATACCTATTTAAAAGTTCTAAATCTATAAAATAAACCTAAAAATATACATAACCCTTGATTATTATTAACTCGACTAGTCTCCTTGCTAACAATGCCAATTTGATGAGCTAGCTAAAGTTTGGTGCTAAATTAGCTTTGTTATTATCTTCATTGTAGAGATGTCATATTGTCCATGAATAACTCGTGATTCGTATCCTTGTAGGAATGATTCAAAGTCCAAAATATCATCAAGATAATAAATAATTAGGTCTAGATTCAATTGAAACTCCACACTTATCATTTTCACTCATAAGTAAAATCAAAGTCCTCACTGTAACTTCTAATCTTAAGTTCAAAGGTGGAAAGAATGATTAAAACAAATTCAAAACATATAAAATCATTAAAAGATTACAAAGGAGATGTCACCTAATATGTGATCTTGCTTTTTTGTCCATAAAAAGTAGCAAAATTCATAGCCCTATAAAATATCAAATGGTCATTGGTTGCCACAAAGTACCAATAATCTTACTTAATGACTTTCAATTCAAGAACATAAGAAGGGGTTCCATTTGGCATGGGTTTCTTTTAAGTTTGAAAAAAAGCCCTTATTCATCATTGAACTTGTTCATTTATATTGAAGAAGACTTAAATAAAATAAGAAAAATCATTATTTAGGTAGTCTATTTGCACCAAATAATTTGATATCAGTCAGTTGCAAAGTTATTGAACTATATTGCAATCTTGGTTCTCTTTGATGCTTGATTTAGATTGCTCCAATGAGTCAAATTGATATCTCCATTCCTTCACAAAGTACTTTCTCCCAAAACTTGATGTTATCAATCCATGTTGTACTAGCTACAAAGATTGACATATTTTGGATCAATTTCTACCAATCTTGCAATGACCTATGATAAGTAAAAATTAATAAAGCAACTATACTTATTGGTACTTATTGTAAAAATTGATGATCTTCAATATATTAAAAGAGTAAAAAAAAAGTAAAGCTTAAAGCAATCAAGAGTTCAATGGTAGATAGTCCTAAAATCAAGAAATTTTTTCTTTACATATTTTTTCGTTAATATGTACTTATTTTCAAACTTATGATATACTCTAAATTTTCTTGTCTTATTACTAATGTTGCGCTGGGATTCAATAGCCCCCATAATTTAACATTGTTATGTTTATCTTAAGTTCTTCTAAAATATCAAGTTAGTTATATATCTTAGATATACCTATAGTCAAATTCTTAGCCTAACATTGAGGTGTTAACCTAGTCATAAAGACTCTTCATGTGAAAGATCCAAGTCATGGATTTAATTTTGATGGAAAATGTTGACTTATATAAAAATTATACCTATATTTCAATTATTTTGGAGTTTAAACATCTCCCTTTCCACAAAATTATTTTGGACTACCAAAATTGAAAATTTCATGGTTTTTTTAGGGGATATGACCTTTGCTACACTAGAGGCACCTATGCTTAGCGTTGGGGAGTTTAACCCCTGAAGCCTCAACATGGCTCCTAGAGCATCATTGTGGTTCATGTGGCCCCAACGTTGCTCTTAGAGTTCAACATGCTCAGCATTGATCCAACAATCCCAACATTACTATGGTGGCTCCAGTATGGCTCTTGTACCTCAATCATGGACCCAACAACCTTAGCATTGATCTTGCATCCCCAAGGTTTCTCATGCAACCTAACATGGATCCTATAGGTCTAGCATTGCTCCTAGAAGGCTAGCGTGGGTGGAAGAAGCCAATGTGGGTAAAATTCCCATTTACTATTTTTGGTAACTAGAATGCTTTTGGTACATTGGGGGTATCAAAACTTACCATACATAGAAACCATGCTAGATTTAAACACCTGCAACACCTATACATTACATCAATCTATCAGCAACTAGGACAAAACATTGCAGAAAAAGTTATGGCCATGAAACCTATATAAAACAAGCTTTAGCACCAAGAAAATACTTCCAACTTTTTCAACATTCCACCACTTTTGAATTTCAGAGCTTTGAAAACCCCATCCAAACAAAAATATTTTTGTAGAAATTTTAGTGTGGAACCTATAGCCATTTTGACAATTGTTTCATCCCTTTAGATTGTGTGATATTTTGTGATTGTTGAGAAACCTAGAGATCAAGACACCTATAGTGGATTTTTCTTGTGGTTCAAAAATCACCACACATCTTACCCCCTTG
Organism: Gnetum montanum; assembly: GCA_015680685.1. Classification (NCBI taxonomy): domain Eukaryota; kingdom Viridiplantae; phylum Streptophyta; class Gnetopsida; order Gnetales; family Gnetaceae; genus Gnetum; species Gnetum montanum. Next base: position 324,938 of record MNCI01030961.1, on the reverse strand, counting down.
AACCACCAATGCTATAGATATGGTGAAGGGACTAGCAAAGTGTTGTAGTTTTGGAAGTTGTGGAGCATCTAGATCATGGAGCTAACTATGGCATCCATGGCTACCGACTTCAATAGATTCCAAATCTCATTGAAGTGCATTTTTTGCATGCTAGACACATTTTTACACATTCCAAACTCTTCTTTATTTTCAATATATTTATTGCACTAAAGCTCAACTTCTATTTGTTGTGCAAACTAGTTTAATTTCAGTATTAGTTTGTGAACTTTAAGTTAGATCTATATTGCATCTTATTTTTATTACCCCTACTTATACTTTGTATGTTTCTAGGTGATTTCTAAGACTATCCAGGGTACCTCAAATCCTACGTTAGGAGGCCCTTGGGATCCAAGTTTAAAGATGTTTAGCCTAGGATCTTTGGGTTTCTAGAAATTGAATTTTCCAAATGCTACACTATTAAATAGATATCTTACAATATGTAGTTATCTAGTTATGATTTTAATCATCCTTTCCATTACATCATTCAAAATAAAATAAATAAAGTTATTTGGGTTTCTCAGGAGACTCCTTTCCCTTAAAAAAAATATCATGTGATTTCTCAAAACTATATAAAAGTAATGAATTCCTTTCAAGTTCCTTCTAGATGTCTTTTAATAATTTCCATTAATAATATATTGAACTAAAATTTAATTAGGTTGATATAGGTCCTTAGAAAAAATTAGTTTGTACAAAATACATTAGTAGAAATATGTATTAAGTATAATAGATGTTTCCTCTACTTATGCAACTTGGTCATCAATAGCTTAAAGAGTTCATATAAAGATTAACAAGGTAGTTATTTTATTTTGAAGAAATCTATTCGGCAACCTTCTAATAATACATGTTATTTATCTTTTACTACTTATAATAAAGATAATTAGCATATTTTATTTTCATATTGCTTATTATTTCATTTTCTAATTTTAATTTTAAGGTGATCTACCATCATTCTTACTTTGCTAATTATTATTCTTATGGATATTGAAATAACTTATGTAAATATTCTCCTTCATCATGGTTACCACCTCTAGTGTTTTGCTAGTGAAACTGAAGCTTTTTCTCTTTTATTTTACTATCTCTTCAAAACCTTTTCTATAATAAGTGCATATGCCTATTTTGAATTTATTATTATATTAATATTTTCAATATCTTATTTTATAGCTACAAGTTTTCTTTATGATAGCATCCATACTATTGATATTTTTAGAAGATCTCTTTCTTTAGATGTTATTATTATTTTTACTATTAAAATATAATGTTAAAAGTTGATACATTGTAACAACATCCAATGGTATCAAGTTAGCTTCTAATAAAAGTAATACATATAGGGCTTGAACTTTTACTTTAAATTCATCCAACATGAATTGTTCTTGAAATTTTTCAATTTTTTATTTTAATTCCTAATCAAGACCTAGACCCCATACTACACATTCACAAAGTATTGTAGGCTATATAATTATTTGAAAAGGATGTTTTTAAATTGTCTAAGTTTAAATATAGTAATTGCCACATTTATTCTTATTTGTATGGAAATTCTTTTAACTAGTTGCAACATTTTGAGATGCAATATTTTTACTTATAATTTTAAGATCATGCTACTTTCAAATATCTATATTTCTCAACAATATTAAGATTTTTGTTATTTAGCTAAATTTTATTGTCTTTATAACTTTTATAAATTAACGCTTGTTTTGGTAACATCCATATTTATTTTTCTATGTTCATAGAATTTTTCTAGTTAATATAATATTATTTTGAACTTTATTTTTGAAGTTTCAATTTGTGTTGCATCATATGAAAATATTAAAAGTTGTATCCATGAATAATTAACTTTAACAATATAATTTGTAAGTAGTTATTTAATACACTTTTCTAGTTGACTGAAAAAAATTGTGAAAAATATTGATAATAGAGGATAGTATTAGATTAATCTAATGTTATAATAAATCTAACTAAATTGTATAGTTTCTCAATATTTTAATTCAAAAATAATTTCTTTCTATAAATTTTGAAGGATATTAAGTAAATCATAATCATCTTTAAGTTTGATAAGCTTGTGTAACATCCCAACTTCTCAATGCTCTTTAAATTAGTATTAATTTCTTTGATTGGATCTAGTTATATTTTTTTTATAGCTATGTAGATATTTTTGATAGATGGTTTGTATGAGTGCTTTGAAATGATTTATATACTAGCACTTTTAGATGATTGTGAACTTATATTTTGTTAGTTACATAATAATGATTGGATTCCCATGATAACATGATATGTTATTTATGCTATCATTTTATTTATGCTTTATGATATATTAACTTAAATAGTGAGAGTTAGGAAATGACAAGGGTTTCAATGATAAGGGTTTTAGTTGTAAGGGTTACAGTGGTAAGGTCTAGCACTGATATTATGTGCAATGCTGCCAGAATCAATAAGTGATGCTTAAAGGGGAATTGCCACTTCTTTGCATTTCTATGAATTACCTAATGATGTATATGAATCTACTACATAATAAATTTCTATAATGTATGTTTTTATGTAAATTCTAGATTATTTACATTTTTCCTTGAGTTTTTTAGATGATTTAAATTTGGTTTAGAAAGATCGAGGTTTGGATGTTGTTCATGCTCATTGTTTGTTAACTTATTTTTTTGGTAAAATTTGTTGATTAAACAATGGCTTCTAAGGTCCTTGATATTGGTGTTTTCAATAATCATCATTATTTATTGATTATTTCAAATTGAAATCCATATTTAAATCAAACATCTTCTAAATTTTGAAAGGTTCTTTGTTTTTTTTTTTGAATTATTGAATCTTTCATTAATTTTTGAAAAATTTGAAAGGAATATTATCTTTGGTATTGGGCCAATTAAGCATTTTGAAACCCTTGCTGTAGCTAGTGGTTTTTGTAGAATTTGATCTATGATTGAAGTAGATCTTGATTCAAAAAACTTGTCCAATAATGTACCAATTTCACTATGGGAAATCATATATTGTAAAAAAGAAAGATGAAGACTTAGATGGTTTGGATATGTACAAAGAAATATTTTGATAGCCAAACCACTTAAAGGAAGACCGAAAATGATATGGAAAAAAAATTGAAGATGATTTGAAGAAATTTCAAATAAATAAAAATCTAGCTCTTCATAGAGGCCGATCAAAAAAGAGAGCTCATGTAGCCAACCTCATTTGTTGTGACAAAATAAGGATGATGATAATGATTAAAAAATAAATTATTGTAACAAAGTTGATAATCCTAGATGCAAAATAGAGAGGAATTTTAACATTTTACTTGGCTTTCCTTGTTTCCTTTTATTATTTTTTTAGAAATAGAATAATTTATAAGGAAGAGTTTGCTAGTTAGGGTCACACTTAAGGCACCATTATGTTCTATGTAAGTTCTATGAAAATATTTTTTTTACTATGTACCTAACTTAGGGCACATGTAGGAAATAAAAGGTTCTATTTTCCTTTTATTTTTTTCAAAAGATAGGGACTTGCAATGAAGTACTTTGAAAGTGTTGTGTTGGCTATAGGTCTTGGTGCACATATGGTTTAAAAAATATTTCATGCTTTGACTTTCTTGTAGTTTCAAATTAATATTTTTTCTTTTCATATTCATATTCAAAATTAATATACTTTCTATAGTTTAATTTTTAAGAATTAGTATTTTCTTAGCTTCCAACTTAATATTTTTTTATTGTTTTATGTGAACATTTTGTTTCATTGTGTTCTAACAAGCTTTTTTAAAAAGGGTAAAAACATAAAATGGTGAGAGAATGACATTACCTATGCATACTTGTGGATTTGCTACACTTTTTTTTCTTTGGATGTAGGAATCCTGGGAGAAATTTTGGTACATTTAATAATGGTAGAACATATTTATCATATGTTTTATAATGATAAAATATATTTATGTCACCAAAATATTATTAAAATAAAATAATTTAGGCTTGGAGCTCATTACAAAGGTAAAAAAATAATTATAGCAAGACCAAGCACATGTGGTAGTAGCTTACAATAAATTATTTAACAACATTAACAAAGGTAAACAATGAAATCTTAGATCTATGTTGTAATGAGGGATGTACCAATCCTTTTTGTAAATGATTCCATTGTTGGTGTTGTTTTTATATCCCAGCAATCTTAATGTGGGATGTACTTGTGAAAATAGCTTGCAACCTTTTATGTCCTCACCCTTAAAAATATAATTTTTAAATGAATTCAATATATGTAATAGAATAGATTGGAGAAGCACACATTTGATTAGAAAATTTTCTAACAATAGCAACCATCTGTCTTGGATAAATAAAAGTAGTGTAGTTTCTTATTAATTTTTTACTTGAGTTATACCTATATTCTACCAAAGTTTAACTTGGCTATATACCATAGAGTACCTATAATCATAACAATGAGGTGTTAGCCTAGTCGTATGGGTCTTACCTTGGTAGCTACAAGTCATAGGTTTGATACTACTAGGTAGCACTAAGTTATAAACTTCTATAAATTTTGTGGTGTGCTTATGTTTCACTTATTTATGGTTTCATTACTTCTATTTCTAATGCTCTGTTCAAACATTTCTTGAGTTCTCCCTCCCAAAACTTTCATAATTAACTTCTCTAAAGTATACTTATTAAAAGCTTATTAATTGAAGATAACAAGAGATTAGTGTACTATTGATGAAGAAAAACATTATATAATTTTCCCTTTATATAACAACTATATTACATATTATTATAATTCATTATTTTAATAAAAACTATCAGTTTTGATGAACGGCGAGGTACCCCCTACGCTCAACCATACAAATACGAGCGTTTCACACATGATCCGATCGAATTCCAAGGACTAAGTGCTTATGTGCCCTTGTGGAACAAGGATGGGTTGATTGATTATTTTCTTTCCAAACTTACTTGTATGTCATGATTGTATGATTAAGTAAGCTTGAGGCACATTATTTTTATACCTTTTATGTTTTTATGTCTTATGCTAATAGGAAAAGAGAGAGATAACTAGGTGAATAATTTAAATTAACTACTCATTAACTAATTTCTAACTAATCTTAGCCCAAACATCTATTCCCACTTTCCATACACATCCTGAACTAGTGCAACACTGCTAAGATTACCAAATGTTAATCGTTGCTGGTTACCAAACATTACATGCATTTTCGAAGTGGTCGTGCTTATGTAATTTAATGATTTTCTTAATTGATCAAAATGAATTTCTATGATAATACCATAAATTTAAAGTGCATAAAATAAAATAAAATAAAATAAATGCATAAGAAAATAAAATAAAAGAAATTCTTAAGAAAAAAAATCTCAAGTGCTACAAGGATGAATCAAAGAGCTTGTGCTTTTTTCTGTACACAAGGTGTGCTCAAGTACATAATGATTGAATCAAGATCTGTCCACACTTAGACCTCCTATTGTGGGCACTTGGAAAATATTCTAACTTTCAAACAGACTACAAGAGTTTTGCTACTTGACTACTGAAAGACTTCTTTAATTGTGCACCTGGGAACTGTATTTATAGGCTTGGGAGAAACTACTCTAATAATTAGAGTAATTGATCTAATAATTAGAATAACTACTAAAATAACCACTAGAGTAACCTCTCTAATAATTAGAATAATTGTTAGAGTAACTACTAGAGTAACCACTCTAATAATTAGAATAACTACTAGTGTAACTACTCTCATCATACCCCCACGACTAAATAAAAACTCGTCCTCAAGTTCTTTACAAAATATTGGGAAGGTATGGGATTATTGACTAATTGACAACTAATGGTGGAATGGGATGATAGAGTCAACCTGCCCAGTGAATAGATCAATAAGCATATTACAACATTAGTGTTCATAACCATTATGGTGAACACTTATACAAAAATGACATCCAAGCCTTTATTTGGTAGCTTGAAGAGAAAAAAAGAGAGAGAAAGAAGCTGGAGCATGCTGGTACCAGTTCCAAGATTGTACCTTCCATTGTTTATCCATAGCCATGCCACCAAACTTGCTTCTTTCATAAATGTTCTAGTTCCGATCCATCTTGAGTGCTTCCTCTAAGCCCAGTCCATTGTTTGTATGATCACCATCTGCACACATAACATAATCACAAATAAGTAAGGATAGATAATCCACAATGCAATTAATACCTTACCTTGATATTTAGCATATTGGCTGAGTTGTGGCTATGGTAGAAACTAGTTTGAAGATTTATCACTGGCAACTACCCAAGGTGTAGGGGTTAAGAAATTAGTAAAATAATAAAAATTGAAAAATTTGTGCCAAGGCCCCCACGACTAAGAGCGAACCTCTGGTAGCTATAAGATAGAAAAATATGAGGAATAAGAAAGATGGGAAAAAATAACAATGGCAACGCCAATAAAATAGATGTCATGGATGGGGATGAAACAAGAGATGATTGATTATAGGAAATGTTTAAGGAAAAGAACTTAACAAATGNCAAGGTTGTGTAAAGTCCCTTGTGTATTTCATGTTTAAGATGACTGAGTAGAACTTCATCCCAAATCTATACTTAAACCAACCACATTCAATGACCTTGCATCAATACTCTTGGCCAATTCATCCCCTTGAAGCAACAAGAATGCCTTCACAAAGAGTGACCACCATCCCGAGGAGAGCAAGATGGAGAAGTAGGAAGTGAGAAAAGGCCTTAGTTAGAGGGAACCTTCAAGCATGGGTAATATGTCTTTCTAGTTTCATAACTAGTGCTTGTAGTCCATATTGCTTTATTATGTCTAAGGGACATGCTTTGAATTCTCACTTTTCTCCTTTTTTTTTGTGAGAACCACACCATGCAAAGACTTATTTTTATTCACTCAACTTCTTGATTTTTGAACAATGTCAGAATGGCAGAAAACCCAAGAAACAAGCATCCAAGCACCCAATAGAATGGCCAGCACAAATGCATTGAATCCCCTTGAAGTCACACCCTTTTCATCCTTTGATTCTTTCCTTGGTTTGAAAAGTACCCAGCCATCAATTCATTAATAAATTTACTTAGAAAAAGGGGACTGTATAGTTCCAAGCCAAAGGAGACCATAGAGTTGTATGGATGAGTGGACGATGTATGACTCATTGCCTATTTTAGAAAAAGGACCATATCTTAATATCACCATCATAATTCAAAGGTAAAAATCAAACATTAGCAATCAATATGATATAATGTAATCCACCATCATGAGCACTTATTAGATGATGAATAAACGTAAATCAAACAAATAAGGAAATAGTAAAAACATGAGTAATGGTATAAAACAAAAATAAGAAAAGTTGGAAAAATGTGTAAAACAAAAATTCAAAAAGAACTGAGGGTCGAAAATGGTTAACATAGGTGGCTATCTCCCCCATGACTGAGTTGAAAGGAGGAGATCTGAAATAGTGAGCAAGGTTTTCCATCAATAGAGGTAGCATGTCTACTAGCTATCCTAAGCTCATGGAAAGGTTTGGTTTGTTGTACATTAACCAACATTTTCTTGTCTGGGCTCTCAGGTTTGTATCTTGTCATGGCCCCTAAAGGAAAAGTTGCATAGATAATATAAGGTCCTTCCCAAAATTTTTAAAATTTAGTACATTGTGGCACATGTGTGGGATTCCAGTAGAGAACCTTATCTCTTGATTTATATTTAACTTTCCTAATCCTTAGGTCATGACATTGTTTATTGAATGCCTTGTGCAACTCGTTAGATGATAGTGTAACTAGTTAGTTTTCATATAGCAAGTTAAGGATTACTAACCATTGTTTCTATGATAGATCAAGGTCAAGGTTGAGGTCACATGTCATGGATAGTGTATGGAGCTCAGTTTGAATGGGAAGTGTTGGTAATTTACTATACACTAACTCATAGGGAGAGCAGCCTATAGGGGGTTTCTATGTGGAGTGGTATGCCCAAAGAGCATTGTTCAGTTTAGTGTTCCAATCTTGCTTAAACTTGCTAACAGTTCTTGTCAATATGTTTGTAATCTCTCTATTGGTAACTTTCGCTTGACCGTTCACTTGGGGGTGGTATGGTGTAGTCAATTTATTCTCAACCCCTAAGTGTTGCATTAATTTTCGAAACGTTGCACCTGTGAAGTGGGTACCATTATCTGAAATAAGTGCACGAGGCATACCAAACCTATTTATGATTTGTTGTTGAACAAATTATGTAGCTATAGATGATGTACAATCCTTAACAGTAGTTGTTTCTACCCATTTAGTTAGGTAATCAACAGTAACAATGATATAGGCTTTTCCATTGGACATTGGTGTCATTAGCCCTATAAAATCAATTCTCCAAATGTTGAAGGGTACTAACGGTTGGATCCATTGTTTTGGATTTTCCATTCTAATTGACATTCCCCCATCATGTTGATAGTGCTCACAAGATTGGATGAATTGATGGGCATCCCAAAATAATGTAGGCCAATAATATCTTGCAAGCATGATCTTGATGTCCATTTGTCTCTCAGCGTAATGACCCCCACAAGGACCCTTATGAGTGTCTTGGAGAACTCACAGTTGATCTATATCAGGAACATACCATCGAACCAAGCCATCAAGAAACACTTTATAAAGTTGCTCATTTATTGTCATAAAGTACTAGGCTCATTGAAGAAACTATTGTTTCTTCTTAAGGTTTAACTCTTGTGGTATTTGTTGGGTGAGGAGATAGGTAAGAATGCTACTATACCAGTTTGTCTCTAAAATTTTTGATGTCATCTTTTGATGTAGTAGCAAAGATGCCTGTGTGAACAAGTGATCAACATTTGGTCTACCTTTGCTAAAACTTTTGATGTCATCTTTTGGATAGGCAAATTTTTCCTATTCATCATCTCTTTGAGTGGTGACACTTCTTCATCCTCACAAAATCTTACTCCCCTCTTTCAAAGGGAAGGATCTCAATTATACTTTTCTACACTTTCTCTCTTCCATAGCTCAGCTTCTTCCTTAGCAACTTGCTCCAATAGTCTTTGAATTTGATGGAACCTAAGCTTGGATAGTCTTCCTTGGGCATAAGTCCCAAGGGTTCTTCTCCTTTCATGCCTAAGCCCATCTACGAGATGGCACAGTTGATCCATTTCTGAATAACCATGGGTAGGACAACCATGTAATAGTGCATTGTATCGACCCATGGTAGCATTCAAGGGTTCATGTCCTCCTTGTTTCTAGCCTTTGATTTTCTTTCGTAGGTTGGACACTCAAGAGTATGTTTGGCACTTATCGTCAAATAATTCTAACATAGTACTCGATCTACGAATAGATTCCAGTTCTAAGAACCGGTACTAGCTTTTCACTTCTTTAACTAGTGTCTGCGAGAACAACTTAAGTTTTTGCCATTTGTTCTCTATGTTTTGTAAGGCACACACATCATGGAATGCTTATAAATGATTCTAAGGATTAGCATTGTATCCCCCTTCAAATCTTGGGATATTGTTCATATCTAATCTCTTAATCCTACTATCTTTCTGATGCCTTGTTGGAATTCTAACAACCTCAATTATGTCTAACATACTTTGAGTAGCAAGGAGGGGTTCATTGTGATTTTCATGTCCATGGCATCTATGATGGCTACGTTGTTTCCTACTCTTCCTTCTTCTATGTCATGACTCTCTAAAGTGTCCTCGTCCCCTTTCTTGGTTGTTTCATCTATGACTTCCACTTTGCCTACCTTTATCCCCATGGTCTTTTTCTTTATGACCATGTCTGGATATTGAATAAGAGGGTGAAGGAGATGATGAAAGTGAAGAAGAAGAAGAACCATCATCATGAAAGTTTTTGCTACCTTCTCTTCTACGGTCTTGGCCCTAATCATGATTGTGATTAGAATGTCAACCTTTATCATGAGTTCGTGTCCCTTTTTCAAACCTTTTATGCCCATGGGTATCAGAACCTAGGTTATGAATAGTGGAATGAAGGTCCTGATACACAACCCCTTGGCTGAAGTCAAGGGGAGGAACATCATTGTGTCGACAACTGCCTGAGGCAGGTTCACCACCCTCATTTTTTCTTAAGACATGTGGGACATCCTGTGACCACTTGCCCTTCAAAGACTTATGATGTCTATCCTATTGCAAATCTCTTTGATGTTGTGCCTCTATGGTATAGTATTCTCTCAAGTTATGATCTTGCACAATGTATTCTACATGTAAGTGCATCATGCCAATTTGTGTGAGGGCACGAAGAAGCATGCTTGGGACTGAATGATCAAGAGGTAACACTAGGTTACCTTCTATGTCTCACCAACGTAGTTGTTCATTTTGATGGAGGATAAAAGTGATGTCTAGTATATACTCATCGGGATGAATATATACCACTCAAACTTGTTGAGGAACTCGTAGATCAATGTCATATGTATTACATCACCAATTGTTTCCTATTTTAGACCTAGGTGGTGGGGTGCTTTCGTAAGAAGAAGGAGACATACTTGTGTGTTCAGTGTTCAATGTATTCTTGTTTATTATTTTCTCAATCAACCTTAAGAGTTCATTCCAACTATGTGAATGATTTCCTATGTTCTAATTAGCAGACAAACAACTAAGTCCCTGGCAATGGCGCCAATGATGAGCTGCAAGGTACCCCTACGCTCAACCATATGAATATGAGTGTTTCACACATAATCTAGTCAAATTCCAAGGACTAAGTGCTTATGTGCCCATGTGGAACAGGGATGACTTGATTGATCATTATCTTCCCAAACTTACTTCTATGTTAGGATTGTATGGTTAAGTAAGCTTGAGGCATATGATTTTTATATCTTTTTTGTTTTTATGTCTTGTGCTAATAGGAAAAGAGAGAGATAACTAGGTGACTAATTTAACTTAAATACTCATTAGATAAGTTCTATCTAATCCTAACACATACATCCATTCCCCTTTCTGTAGACATCCTAAATAAGTGCGACACTACTAGGATTACCAAATGCTAATCGTTATTGGGTTACCAGGAATTACATGCATGCTTGAAGTGGTCATGCTTGTGTAAGTTAATGATTTACTTAATTGATCAAAATGAATTGCTATGCTGTTAACATAAATGTAAAGTGCATAAAATAAAATAAAATAAAATAAATGCATGAGAAAATAAAATAAAAGAAATGAGTAAGGAAACAAATCTAAATTGTTACAAGGATAAATCAAAAGCTCGTCTTTATTGCTGTACACAAGCTATGGTTAGGTACACAATGCTTAAATAAAGATCCATCCATACTTAGACCTTCTACTATGGGAAGTTGGAAAATATTCTAACTTTCAAACAGACTACAAGAGTTTCGCTACTTGACTGCTAAAAGACTTATTTAATTGTGTGCCTCGGCACTATATTTATAGGCTTGGGAGCAACTACTCTAATAATTAGAGTAATTGCTCTAATAATTAGAATATCTGCTAAAATAACCACTAGAGTAACCTCTCTAATAATTAGAATAAACCACTAGAGTAAATGCTATAATAATTAGAATAAACCACTAGAGTAACTGCTCTAATAATTAGAATAACTACTAGAGTAACCACTCTAATAATTACAATAACTACTAGACTAACCGCTCTCATCAATTATGTTACTTTTTTATATTATAATTAGTATAATTTTTAATTTTATTTTACTTTTGCTTTATACATTATTTGGTTCAAGCTTGCAGCATTTGTATAAATTAAACCATCTACCATCTCCGTTGATATGTTTTTACAGTTACATATTGAAGATCTCACTACAGTTGCATGCAAATTAATTTTTGATGATCCTATGCTTGAGAATCCAATAGGTGGACTAACAAGAAGGTGAAAATAAAAAATAATGAAAAAAAATCAAAAGAAATGAACGTGATTTATTTTGGGCTTGTTTAAAACCTTGAATTAACTACTATCATTTTGTTTGTATTGAGGCACAAACTTGGCCACTATTATAACCCTTTAAAAATTTCATGGGTGTTATTTTTAATTTTAATTAATGAAAAATAATGGGCTTTGGAAACAAGAATGTCAGAATCTTTCTTGAATGGGATGCTAAAAGGCATGTATGTAAACATAAAAAATCTAAGCAACCACGAATTCAAATCATACTATGGATGAGCTTGTGCGGTGATTCGACAGTAGTCTAGGTTCACTACATTCTTTTGTATTGAGTTGCAATAGCTTTTTCTTGGATTTTGAAAAGCTATTATCGAATATCAGAAAAGAAAAATGATGAGAGGGTTAAATGTAATTTCCCATGACAGAATCTTGAAAAAGAAAATTAAAAAGTTTATGAAAAACCTGGTAGATTTGCAGAGATTCTACCGTGTTGTATTGTAATGGAAGTAGTTGAAGATTTTTAGAATGTCATGAAATGTTATATCATGGACCTACACATGAAGAAAAACTAGTTTATTACAAAGAACTTCTTTTTTTGTAGCTAATTTCTCTAGAGATCAATGTATCTTACTTTTTAGCTGATGGTAGTAGCTTGTTTATGCCGATCCATTTTCCCAAACCGATGATGGCCGTTGACACCCGGGTCTAGCACTGTTGATAGAAATTATATATGATAGAGAAGAAAGAGTGATATCTAATGTTCAAGGAACCATGCGTTCCATTGTAGAAAATCCTGATTGTTGGGTAGTCCAAGTAGGGTTATTTTAATAGTAAAGAATATTTTTTCATGCATCATAGAGACATTGAGTTCATAGGTTTCAAATATGACCAAGAAAGTCATGGGGAAAATCAAATGGATCTTCAGTATTTGTAATCCGAAAGAGAACTCAGTCAATGGAGATGTGCCAAGATTCTTTAGCAGCATTGTGCCTATGATGGATGTAATTGTTCAAAGCACTAGTACCTATGTCACTAAGCTTAATAATCTTCTCATCAAGCTTTAAAATCAAAAGGAGCTATGTCTTTTTGGTGTAGTGGAACATGAATTCTTGCTTTCATTATCACTTGGAACCTTAATCATCCCACATAGTAGGGTCCCTAGAGGATCTGTGGATGAGCAAAAGCCTAAACTCTCCAAAGGAATATACCTTGGCTTAGGATATTTGAAAGAAAATAACATTAACATAGTGTTAAAGCTACCAGAAGAATGGAAAGTAAAGTTACCACAGAAATCCTTTAGAGAGTTGAAGGGTATAGCAACCAGTGAGTCACCTTCTTGCTATGATGTTCTCTAAGATGAAGTTGGGAGACCAGGATATTATCTTTCCTACCTAGATATGCCACTATTCATGGAGAGGGTTAATAATGTCCAAAGCAGAGAGCATATCCTCAAGCTCAAATATCAAAAGAAGTTACTTCTTTGACATGTAATGGAATAGGAGTTGCTACTCCATCATTTTAGCAAAATGATATTGACTCAATGTTGGGTTGCAATTTGAGGATAATATTGGTATCTATTTGTCATGGAATTTCAAATCAGTTGACTCTAGCATGTAAAGCAGCTTGGTAGAAATCCAAAGGTCATCACTTGTGATGAATCATGGTTTGTTGGGCCCCCGATATCAGATCTTCGATATCAATTACATGATATCACAACCTGGATAAAGATATCGAATACATGATATCGTGATTTCTATGTAAGCTTATAAATATAGCATTCAGGCACACAGGAAGGGAGTCAGTTGTTAAGTCTTAGGGTAGAGTCCTTTCATTAGTTTTTAGTTTGTTTTCAATTCTTTCCCTAGTGCATGCCTACAGTGTGATGTTTGTAATTGTACAGAACCTTTGTTCGAGTGTGACATACTTGGACATGCACACAATTGGCAATAAAGATTAAGCTTATGCCATCATTGCAACATTGACTTAGTTTTTAATTGTTTAATTGTTGAATTATTATTTATTTCTTTCTTATTTAATATTTCTTTTATCATCATTTACTATTTATATTGTTAAATGTAGAATGAGTATGTCTTAATCACAAACATTCAAGTGTAACTACTTGGTAGCCTAGTAGTGTATCTAGTAGTGCTTTGAGTAATGTGTGCTTGGTAATCCCAGAGGTAGTGCATGAGGTCCAAGATGCACACAAATGATTAAGGATCAATACTTATCACACTTAGGCTAGTTTAGATTTTATTTCCTATTATCTATTAGCTTAACTAGAATTATTTTTGACTATCTCTAGGAGTAGCATAGCATTAGAAACCACATCATACACCTCACTCGAGACTAAATCATTTATGACAAAGCAAACACTAGCCTAGGTGGGAAGACAACAAATTGCGATCAACATGTAACTATCTAGGTGCCACAACTAGTCTGTTTGCGTAGTTCAACCAAATTGTGCATACACGCTCATATTCATATGGTTGAGTGTAGGGGTACCTTGCCGCTCATCATTGGCACCATTGCTAGGGATGGTGCTAGTTATCTAGATTAGTTATATCATCCAAGATTACTGTAATAAAGCATTAATGATATATCTTTTAAAAAGAAACTAATTGCAAATTAGTCACACATAATTTACAACAATGTCTCTCTCACAAGACTACAATAACGTAACAACTAGTGAGGTAATTCATTGGAGAACCAATGAAATATATGACGATGGAGAAGTTTGGAGTACTTAATCTTATGCGCGAGTCTCATATGTTCATGAACACCCCAATGATACTCAAGGACTCTTGTCATCCAACTTAGACACCTTTAGTGATGATGGGACATCCCATAGAATGAGGGGACTTGTAAGGCCTTGGACCTTCTCAATAATTAACGAGAATTTATTCGGGGATGATTGGGAGACTTAAAAAAGTCATGACGAGTCTTCCTATTCTTTCTCTTCCTCTGCACCTTCAATGTCAAGTCATGACATAGATGACCATTTCTCAAGGGGTCAGCATAGAAATAAAAATGAAACCCATGGGCAAAGCCAGGAATGCCAACATGAACAACATCATCCAAACTCACCAACTCATAACCTACTTAGTGATGATGAACCCCTACTGGCCACTAAGAGCCTAATGCATATACAAGAGGCTATTTGAAAATCCTACAAGCATGGTAAGGAAAGTCATCTACCCAGGCTTAATTTGAACAACTTTCCCAAGTTTTCAGGAGGCTATGATTTAGAACTGCAACATCATTTATGAGACTTCTATGATGCCTGCACATGGAACAACATTGATAAAGGGTGGAAAAGACTTAAGCTCTTTCCTATAATACTTTTTAGTCAAGAAAAAGTATGGTATAGGTCTCTAAAATGAAAATCAATTTATCATTGGCTGAAAATGGTATAACTCTTCAATGAAAGATATCAAACTTGTGCAAGAGTGTCAACCTTGAGGAGAAAAATCCAAGAATGGAAACAAGGGCAACATGAACCCTTGGACATGGCCATAGAAAGATATTACTCACTATTAAATAACTACCTAGGTCATGGGTTCTCCAAGTAAAGGCTAATGTATCACATCATGGATGGGCTTCGTAATGAAACAAGGAAGACCTTAGGGATGCATGCCCTAGGTCAGCTATATGAACTATGAACCTACCAATTCCAAGAGCTTATTAAGGGGGTAGCAAAAGAAGAAGGAGAAATAGACAAATGGGAGAATGTTGAAAGATCTCAATAGGAGCAAAATCTCAAAATAAAAAAGGTCCATGAAGAGGATAAATCAACTTGCCTCACAAAGGTGGAATCATCTTTGCCAATACAACAATTGCTAGAGGAAATAGAGGCAAAGATCAATAAGATGATAGAATGGGTACATGAAAAATGTGAACAACATGCTAACATAATTAGAGGCAGAACCATGCATGATCACTCTGACAAATAGAACAAGCACAAGATGCCAAATCGAGAAATAGGACAGAACACCACTTGACAATTGGAAAGAAGGGTTGAAGATAATAAGGATAGGGGATCAACTAGAAATCATAAGTATCTATGTGATGTTTGTCTATACGATCACCCCAAAAGTCAATGCTTAGCACTGTCACATTTACATGAGCATTGGAGAGGGATGTTACATCCATATTTCATGTAGAAGTATCCTATCCAAAGAGAGTGGTAGAATCCCTATTCATGGGGAAGGACACTGCCAAACAAATCACATGCTTCATATACCCCGACACAAAATGTCTATTATGTTCAACACCCTATTTCCCCAACTAGATCAACATCCTCTACTTCACCTCATCATTATCATTCTCCCAAGTACTATCAATCCATGCCCTCTCCAACAAGATCACCACCTCATGTTTCTTACACTTCTCCTCACCCTCAATATTCTCATCCTTCACCTCCTTCGAGCTCACCACCAATTTTGCTAGAATATTTTTCACCACAGTATCAACCCATGAATGTTACTTGTGATGCTACTATCAATAGTAGTGGAAATTCTCCACAATGTCAAAAGCATCCTTTCTTTAGGCATGACCGTAGAAAGAGATAGTACAATTCTAAACCCACTTCATCCATGATGAGTGGCAAGGTACCCCTACACTCAACCATATGAATACGAGCGTGCACACGCGATCCGGTCGAACTCCGCAGACTAAATGCCTTAACACCACAAGAAATACTTGGGGTTAATCGTTCGTTGTCTTCCCATGCTTGCTTGTAAGTGTCATGGTGTATGGTTAAGCAAGTCTGAGGTATGTGATTTTTTTGGTATTTTTCGGTTTATCTTCTATGCTATCAGAGGAAAGGGTTGAGAAACTAACTAACTCTAACTAATGTCCTAAGTCTAAATTAACTAGCGTCAGCATCCGTTCCCACTTACCGGACACACCCTGAACTATGCAACTGTGGCTTACCAAACGCTAATCGTTACTGGGATC
>MNCI01030961.1:268275-307798 GCA_015680685.1 Gnetum montanum | reverse complement strand
TCTTTATTTCCGTACACAACTTGGGTTCAGGTTACAAGCTGCTCGAATAAAGAGCCGTTCACTCTAGGACTCCTACTGCGGGCACATGGGAAAAATTCTAACTCTGGAGTGATCAATCTGCCAGAGCTTCGCTACTTCTAGCCAGGATTGGGAAATGAAGGGAGTGTTGCCTCTTATTTATAGATATGATGACAGGACACAATATCGCGTACGCGATATCGCAGGGTAAGACACGATATCGCGGCAGCCGCGATATCGCATACGTGATATCGCATCCCATGCGATATCGCGGCACATGCAGGTCACGTCTCATCAATCCACCAACTCAACACAAGCCCAGTGCTATGATGCATCTTCCTCCTTGAACTTAATGCTTCCTATTACCTTATCTGGACCACTAATTAACACTTCAACAACCATGTGGGACAATGAATATAACCATGTAGGGAGACATATTAATCCTTGCATATCATTTTACAATCATGGGTGCCCTAGTGGGTCAGCTCCCTATCACATGACCACATCTTATAATCTACCCCACTATGCCTACTTTCATCAAGTATGTGAATCCCAATTTGGGTACATTCCTAACACCACATCAAAAGATACCCAATGACTTGGATATGACCAAACCCGAATGTTTGCAACATGCATGGATTCAAAATTTTCATTTATTAATTCTTGTCATGAATTAGTAAATGTTTTTCCTTTTCTTTGATTTTCAATTCTTTATTTTCTAGTTTTTCACTTTTCAAATTGTTGTTTTTCCCTTTTTGAGGGTAATCTCATTGGTGAATAAAATACTCATGTGACTTGTCAATTGAGGTATTGTTCTGTGCTATCAAGTCTCAGGGGACTAATTATTTAAATAGTGAGCCCACAACATCTACCCACCCATTCTATTAATAAGAGGTTCTACTCTGGGTATGATGATATTCTTGTTATCATTTAAACTTAAAGTAACTTTCTACTCATTATGCCTAGAGCGAAGAATGATGGATTAAGAGGGAATGGCCAGGGTGTGACATCAAGGGAACTTGTTGATTCTCTTTGGTGACATCTATGGGTGCTATCATATAGGTTGGTTGTATTAAAATCCTTGTAGATCTAATGAAAAATGGAAGTAAGAGTAATAAAGAAACTCAATGCTATTCTGGAGGGTCCCACTAGAAAGACATGCACCCATGTCTAAAGGTTGGTAACTTCTCTAGAACACTTTTGGAAAAGACAAAATGCCAAAGTGACTAGATGAAGAAAAAGTAAAGAGAGAAAAAGGCCATATAGGAAAAAAATCAAGCAGAACATGTCGCAAAGAAATTCCAAATCACTCTTCCCTTGGACAAAACACCAAGTGATTGTACACCTTGTTGTCATGATGATCTTATGGTTATCCATCATTGGATGAAACAATGCAATGTCACTAATCAGAGGCATGGACTTGGTCTTGATTTTGGAGTGAATGGCTAATGATACATTAATCACACCCCACACTCAAGATTCATTGTGCCTAGGGTCAGTTACCTCATGTCCCAATTTTGGCAATCCCTTCTATGATTCATTTCAACCACTATCCAAGTATTTCTAACTTGTGTCTTGTGTGGCATAGAATTCATACATCATCACAGTGGTATTTAACATTTGTGTGTTTTGTTGCACTAGTGAAAATTGAATTTAACCCTTTTAGTGCCTATGAACATTATAATATGTAGTTACGTAAGGGCATGATAGGTAGGAACCTACTATGGGAAGGACCCACTTGCATAACTTTTGTAATTTTCACTCACTGAACATTACCACATCATCTTATACACTCCAAGTACCACATTGCTAAAAATATCCTTTCCTTTATCATCATTTTAATTCCACCATTCTTGTGTAGCACTACATGTCCTTTTTCCTCACTCCATTCATGAACTTCATTGTAAAAATCCACTTCATTATAGTTTTAGTGCGTTTAGGTCTCTTCAACGTTAACCTAGATCTTTTAAATTAACCTTAAATCCTTCATTTTTGCCCTTGAAAATTCAAAAATTTATGAATTTTTCCAAGTACCCTATTTTGGAAGGGACACAATATCAACTACTCTGTATTGGGTCAGATGCGATATTGGGTTTGCGCTAGTGGGTACGTGATATCGCATCTACAAAATCTATATATATGGACCTCCCACACATGTTAACATCATTTTTCATTGTTCATGCAAGGGGAGTTGTTGCAATTTTCTTGCACAAATTTTTAAGCTTGTGCACCTACCATTCAAACATCAATACGTTTCTCATTAATGCTCCAATTCTCATTCCGATCAAATTTGCTTAAACTTGGAGTGTTTAACTTAGTTGTGGGGGAAGGGTACACTCTAAGTTGCATGCAGTTTCTTCCAAATTCATCATTTCCTGAAGGATATCATAAGGTCTAAATGACCTTAAGAAATGCAAGAAACATATGCCAAATTAATTTTATTTCTTCACCCAAACCATGAAAATTATTTTTTGGGGTCACCTAATCAAATTGGGCCCAATATCAAAATTTTTAGGGGAATTTTCATGAAAATTTTTAATGTTTAGATCACACTAGGTAAGAAATGAATTTATTAAAGGTAATGAATAAGGTATAAATCAAACTTTGCAAATGGCCTTACTAACAGATGGTCGTGTTGTGATTGCAGATGGCCCCTAAACAAGGAAAAAAATGAGGACCCTCTTAGGATGCATCCAAATGGGCAAGGAGAGGTAGAGGCCAAGCACCTCCTAAAGAACATGGAGAGTGGGAGGCATAATCATTCATCATTCATCAAGAACCTTTTGTTACTACACAATCTGGGCATGCCGAAGGTGGAGATGGTAGGGCACATAAATAGGGACAACATCTCACATTGTCTCTAGAATGTGTTCAGGTAATTTGGGAAAGGTCCACATCAACAACAGTGATCATGGAACTCAATTTTGAATCTTTTACCAAAATTTCCCCTTAGTTTGTCAGAGATCAACTTAAAGGATCTCCACTGTGGCATATTCTCTTAGAGAGTGGCGAATGGTACTTGCAAGAGATGTAACAATTTTGGCACAACAAGGAAGAAGGTACCGCCAATAATATTGGTGGGATCTTTATTGATTTCTCTACCAAGGTCATTTTAGAATTTTTAAACCTTCTAAACATAGGACCCAAGGTTGCTCACCTATCCACTCGCTCTAATGTTGATACGCAAAAGATATGGTTAAAAAGGATGTACAGCAAGGAGGATAAAACATATGGAGAGCTCACACTTGAAGAGAAGATCTATTTTAAAATTGGCACATATCAAATTTTCCCAACAAAAGGACTCAATAGGATTTCCACCTATGCAGCTAGAGGCAGTGCCATCTTGATGGGCAAGGTTGATGTCAACCTACTCCATCTATATCTCACAAAAATTTTAAGGTTGTTTGAAGAACATAAGACAAGGAAGTTTGCATTGCCTTTTTCTTGCCTAATAAGGAAGCTATGATAACATGCTAGAATTCTAGGGTACACTAATGATGTCCCTAGAAAGGCTTAAAATGCCTCATTTGGAAAATTTTAAAGCCACCAGCACCAAGGAAGGATGTTGGTGAAACACTAGAGCCTGAGCAAGAATATACAGTTGGGCCCATGGCATCTCAAACAGCTAGGCCCAACTAACTTCCAGACATAAGGCCCAATCAACAATAGGAAATTGGGCTTAGCACACAACCAGTAGGCCAACAAGACCAACCACCATCACTTCCACGAGATTATCAATCGTCGATGAGCCATCTCCAGGCCATCGTTGAATTAGTCAGTTGGGGAATTCATGATGAGGAAAATTTGCTCAAGATTATTAATGATGCCATACAACCCATAGTCTCAATTGATCACACATGGGGTAAGGTTTCCATTCAAATAGGAGGATGGGAATCACACTGGTCACAACAAATCTCTAGAAATGCTACATCTTTTCAAGTGTAATTAAAAATTGGTGAAGGTGGCATAGTAGTGCTTATGTAACACCAGGATGTAGCAGGAGTAGCAGAAGTGGTCACAGACCACATCAAAGAATTGTTCAATATCTTTATTGTGCCATTGGTTGATTTTACAGGAGCACATGATGCTCAAACCTTGGATGGTCCCTCAATGACTCCTGTAGATCATGAGGATGTTTTAGATCAATTTCTGTAAATAGGAAAAGTGATGATGTTCTTGTTTGACATTCCTTAAGATGTCATAGCAACACAGTCAGACCTCATCTCTACAAAAGGGAAGCTAGTCAAAGGTTAGAGTCGAACATGCATAGGAGGAGTTGAAAAGACTCCAAGAGAAGTTTGTCACCTTGCAAGCTACATAATGGGATCCATCCAAATTCATCCTTGTAGACCAGCTAGAGTAATTTTGGATGGATTAGCTAAATAAATCGTTAGAAGAGAATAAAAGAGTGGTAGGGGAAAAAGAGAAGGTTGATTGGGATGCTTCAAAGGCACAAGCTCAAATATATGCACATGCCAAAGCACTCAAGGCCTTTGGATTAGAAAATAAACATCTTGTCACCGAAAATCTCTAGTTGACCATAGTAGAAAAATAGCAGAATGTTCTCGAGGAAAATTTTCAACAAATATAAGAAAAGTTAATAAGAGTCAACTAGGATATGAATCACTTGGCTAGAGAAAATAGAACCCTCTCAATGGAGGAGGTACATGTAATTCATCAAAAGATGGAGATTGAAATAAGCATGTGGTAGAGTGAGGCCAAGTGACATGAGAAGCTCAAGGAGCATTTTAGAGATCATGTGGGCATGTACATGAAGGTTGTTAAGAAAGAAATTCATATGGCTNGGCATGTACATGAAGGTTGTTAAGAAAGAAATTCATATGGCTAAAGACCATATCAACACTCTTAGTACTCATAACATTGATTGGTGGGCCATATTGGATACCTATGCCTTCACCGACCAAGCAGAACTAAAAAGCCAAGATCTACAGATACAAGATCTTATGAAGTACATGGAGTTGGCAAAGCTACAATATGCCAACTTAGCCATGTTGATAGTAGGATGCTCAAGGATAGAATTAGAGAAGCAGGTACTAGCCACTTACGCTAAATATGAAATAGAATTTGCTAAACACAAGAAGATGCTGGAAAAATTAGAAGTAGCAAATTCTGAATTAGAGGTGGTCAAGACCAATTATCAAGGGTAGAAAGATGTTATGGTGGACTTGGCTCAATGGCTCATGGATTACCAAGAATGTAGAGACAAAGTTAGAGCCTATGAAGAGGAATGATAGTTGTTTGCAGCTTTTATGTCAAGGCCAATTAGATGTTCTCACAACTACCATGCCCATGGAAGGTGTCAATTATATCAAATATTGGAACATCAACATGGATGGCACATGATCCCCAAACTGAAGAGGAAAAAATTTAGGTGCTCCTTCAAAAATATCCATTTCCAAAGCCTAGAGCACAAGATAATGAGAAGAGGCCCATGGAGGAGCGACCACGGCCAAGAATCATATGAACTTC
The DNA here is from genome assembly GCA_015680685.1 of Gnetum montanum. Taxonomy (NCBI): domain Eukaryota; kingdom Viridiplantae; phylum Streptophyta; class Gnetopsida; order Gnetales; family Gnetaceae; genus Gnetum; species Gnetum montanum. Next base: position 302,290 of record MNCI01030961.1, on the reverse strand, counting down.
AGTAATTTTGGATTTTATATTCTATGTCTATATCCTAATTTTTTTTGTTTAATTCTACACTGTAGCATAAAGTAATTCATAGTTAGTTAATAATCCCATACATATCCACTATGTACTCAAAGGAATTAGTTCTCATTTCAATTATTTGACTCAAAGACAAGTTGTTATTCAATTGTGGGGGTATAATGAATCATGGTTTGCCAAGACTTGATATTAGATCCTTGCTATTGGGTACACGATATCATAGCCTAGATAAAGATATCAAATACATAATATCATGATTCTTGTGTAGGCCTATAAATATAGCATTTAGGTGTATAGGAAGGGAGTCAGTTGTTAAGTCTTAGGATAAAGTCTTTTTGTCAGTTTTCAATTAGTTTTTAGTTCTTTCCCTAGTGCATGCCCATAGTGTGATGTTTGTAATTGTATGGAACCTTTGTTCGAGTGTGACATACTTGGAGACACACACAATCAGCAATAAAGATCAAGATTACCCCATCATTACAACATTCACTTAGTGTTTAATTGTTTAATTATTTAATTATTGAATTATTATTTATTTCTTTTTAGTTAATATTTCTTTTATCATCATTTACTATTTCTATTGTTAAATGCAGAATGAGTACATCTTAATCATGCACATTCAAGCGTAACTACTTGGTACCCAGTAACGTATCTAGTAGTGCTTCGAGTAATGTGTGCTTGGTAATCCTAGAGTAAGTGCATGAGGTCCAAGATGTGTATGGATGATTAAGGATGGATGCTCATTGCAGTTATGCTAATTTAGATTTTATTCTCCATTATCTATTAGCTTAACCAAAATTACTTTTGATTGTCTCTAGGAGTAGCATAGCATTAGAAACCACATCATACACCTCACTCTAGACTAAACCATATGTGACAAAGCAAATACTAGTCCACAACTGCGATCAACGTGTAACTATCTAGGTTCCACAACTAGTCCATCTACGGAGTTTGACCGGATCATGCATACACGTCATATTCATATGGTTGAGCATAGGGGTACCTCTCCGCTCATCAACTTGGATGTTAATTTGTATATTTTATATTATTTATTTAAAATTAATTATTAGTAATAAAATGTTTAATCTCAATTTCATGAAAGCTGATAAATACTGAAAAGCAATAGGTAGGTTCCATTTAACATAACTTAGAATATTTTTTATAATTAATGCTATTTTTCTTAATTTACTTTATATAATTTAGTTTACCCTCTCGAACAAAGGAATAGAGTAAATGGTTTCCTATTTTCTTTGACATGTTCTACCCATAACCATCATAATTATTATCTTAGCCTTGGTCTAAAAAGATGAAGCTCTATTTCCTATCTATCTACAACTTTTATATATCATATGATATGAAATGGTCAGATCTATTATATTATTTAAATATTAGGATTTTTGTAGTTTTAGGTAAGAAAGATAAAAGGTAGGACCATTATTAGTTTTTCCATACAAGTACATAGAACCTTAAACTTAAAGTTATAAACTTAAACATTAATTATGGATAGAGAATGCAATAATTTTACAAGTATATAATATTTTTCACTTTTTGTTATTTAACTTTACATGTCAATTTAGAAAGTTCTTAAAAAACAATAAATTATTTTTTATTATTAATCTTGAGCTTCAAGTTGGTTGATTTATATCATAATATTTTGATGGAATTGTATTACTAATACTACATTGCTTTCTATATTTACTTGCTTTCGAAATCTTGTTTCAACATTTTAAAAATGAAGTGGTTAAATAGTAGATTATTTTAAAGAAAATTTTGCATAGGGTCTATGAATTCATACAAAACTAGAAAACAAAACATTTTTTTAACATCAAGGCCACATCCCAACAAAAGGATTCCCACACAAAAATACAACCTAAAGATGCATTGGCAATGTAGAGCAACCATTCCTAGCTATGCACTCTAGCCAAATTGACCCTATTTCATTCTATGGCAACAAAGGCCCCCACTTGTTGAAACTCCTTGAAATTTGCCTCATTCCTTGCTTGCTCTACTGTGTCACCCTCCCCATCAAGTTGCAACTCCAAATAGATGAGAAACACTTTAAAGTAATTAGAATATATATATCTTAATGCAGCATAATGCTACTTTTGAGAGAAGGTAAAGATAATTTTAAGTAAAATTTTCATGGTATTAATTTATTTAAAGGAAAATTTGGTAAAATAAGTGGTCTTTACATGGTTCTGCAACTTGGGAGGTTCTTAGACATATAATGATATAATTCTTCCTTGATCTCCACATATGCCTACAACTATACTATCTTTTAGAAATTAGTGATATTGTTAGCAAACACTTGAAAGTTAGACTACTATCCCAAAAATGATGCTCAAGGAAAACTAAACAATTTTATAGGTTAAAAGGTCTAAAATTTTGAATGCACCATATGACCAACCTTGTGAATAGGACCATCATTTGAAGGGGAGGTTAGGTGCTTCTTTCTCAGGTGGCATGAGTGTAGCTACTTCAAAAAGTTAAGCGTTTTCTCATCTAACAATCCACCTAAAATCTCCTTTATACGATGAGCATGGAAGTTCTAAGTAATTATCCTTTTTTATATGACAAGCCTTCCCAATGGTGACTATGGATGCAAATCCAATAAATGAGTTTTTAGTCCCATGGTCTAAATCATGTTTGACTATATGGATTTTTTGGTCCACTTTTTGTGATAATTGCAATAAATGGATGATTACTCACTACACAATAACTTGTCACAATCATACCAAATGGAGCTTCTGCAAATTACAGTAGCTCTTAGAGATGAAAAAATAAATACTCACTAGACAGTGATTCTGAAAATGATGTTTTGCTTATCTAAATAGTGAAAATATTCTGGCTACAATAAGAGGACATTTCAACAACTACATCTTTGAATCCCTCTTCTATGATTGCGACAGACTAGGATTTCTTTTTCAAAGCTATCATTATTGTTACAATAATGATCAAAGTAGGAGAAAATCCAGAAAAGTAGATGCTTCTTGCCACTATTATCAATGATGGTATATTCAAGCAAGAATTTCATGAGAGAACCAGCCATTTGAAATCATTTGCAAATCGTTGGTAGAAATGATCAACCATGTTTGTTGAGATAAAAATTTATTTTAATAAGAGGGGGTGTTGAATTGAAAACATTTTTTTAGTAGTATTTACATCAAGTTTAATAAGAGATTCATAACTCAATATTGCCTATCGAAATTGAATCAAATTCAAAGTGTTAGTGCTAGGCTAACAATTTATTATTTTTTATTTTCTTGTTAACTTTTATTAAGTATGAATAGACCAAAGGATCTATTAGATAAATTAGATAAATTAACCTATTGAAAATACATAGATAGAAATAAATCCTAAATAACTAAATGTGTGCAAAAATTATTATAAAAGAATTAAATCATTATTATAATGAACATGATCATTATCTTAGCAATATCTTAATGAATTATTTTCAATTATTAATAGCTAAATTAACATTACTCTTGGAATCTTTAAAATATTACTTAAATATAAAATGTTAATCTAATATTGAATAGATAGGCTTTAATTTTCAATATAGAAAGGGTACACTAACCTCAAATCTTTGTCCACCTTTACTTTTTGATAGACATTTATAAAATAAAATTTTATAAATAGATGAAATAATTTATATAATAAAATAAATATTATTTAAACTAAATATTTGAAATTTGTTTGATTTGATTTGAGGATTTGGTAACTAGCATGACTTGTTTGCACTTTTCACATTTGAAAGTGCCATTTTTATTGAAATATATTTAGGTATTCCTTCACATAACTATGTAAAAAATAAAATATCCAAATTAGTTAGTAGACACTAATTTTGGTATTGAATTTAGCTAGCTAAGAAAACATATAATTAAATAAAATCATAGGTGCTATAGAGCTATGAATAAAATAAACTTTATTTATAACTTAGAGCTCCTCAGCAACACCAGATTCATAATCTGGAGTTACAACAAGTTGCATCATGATTAGGCAGAGGTGAAAAAATATTGGTGGATAGTGACTATAAGTTGTGTTTACTTAAACCTTTTAAGGGTGACAAACTAAAATGTTATCTCAATACCTATATATTTGGCAAGGATTTAAGCATGAGAAGGAACAAAATATTCATCATGAAATCATTGTTGTAGTTGGACATGTTGATTTGGTTTAACCATTAAAGATCAATCCAAACTACTTTGAAAAAATAGACAATCAAATTGTAAGAAAACAAAAAAGGAAAAGAACACTAGAGAATAAAGCCAAAGTTGGCTTTATATATTAAGTGGATTTCTTCAGATATCTAGTTAATGGCAATGTTGTAGCCTTCTATCATGATTGATAAGATATTTGTTGCATTGTTTAAGTGGTTATATGGATTAGCTATTATTATGTTGTTTAAGTTACTTGTTACATTGTTTCACATTTTGAAGGCAAAAAGTGAGGGATTTCTGATCTTGACACAATGAATCACATGGATGAGATAACGATGGTGTTCTATTGGTGTAAGGTACTATTGTGCCTTCCATTCATTCATTCATTCATTGTTGTGGTTGTGTTGTTCTCTGGTTTGACCACTGTGATAATGGTATGATGACTCATCATCAATTCCTCATCATCCTTTCATTCATCTTGCATCTACAAAATTATGAGTTGTAAGTTTTGGTAAATTATTAACATTGTCTTATGCTTAAATACGTAGTCGAAAATATGTTATGCGAAGACAAAGATTTCAAACTTTACCCAATTACTAGCATAATCACATTGCCTTGTCCATGGATTACAATTAGGCTACATGTGAACACTGTAATCTTGTATGGTTGGGTATTGGATTACTCCACCACTCATCATTGGCACTGTTACGAGGGACAAGTCAATGTATGCTAAGTAATTGATCTCACAAGCTTTTTGTACTTGGAACACAAAGTCAAATCTTATAATTCTATGAAAATCACACTTAAAAGAATGTATAAAAATATATAACATGGATTCAAACAAGAATACCACATCATCTACCAAGGAACCATAGAGAAGCAGTGACTCACTCAAAGAATAAAACAACTAGAGTATGTTATTACAGACAAGGATCTCATATGCTCATCACGATCCTTACTATCCTAAATTCACATTCATCTTTCATTAGGAAAACAACTAGTTAAGGTGTATGGATCTTCAAGGAAACATTTTTCAACCACCAAAACATTCAACACCCCTTATGCTCCAAATTTCTCTCAAGGGAATGAAACTAAGTGATGTAATTGAAGGGTATCATGAAATCAAATTAATGACTCGACCATATGAACCTACTGATGAGTAGTTAAGGAAAGACCATGCCATGGAGGTAAGACATGAACAAGATAAAGGAAAGACAGCCAATTCTACTATTGTCTTGAAGGAGCTTGATGGAGATGCATTTATTGCCAAATATCTCCACCACAATCATGAGTTCTAGTCAAAAATGCCTATCCTTCAACTAGATGAACATGTTAAGAATAAATCACACTCTAAACTAGCAGAGAAGCTCATATAGAAGGTGAAAGACTCAAGGAACAAGTAGGAATCACAGTGGATTTACAAGTTCATTGCATGCTAGGTCTCACAGAGATAAACATAAGAGTTATCATAGAAGGACAAGTTGACATTGTTCTCCTACAACCTCATCTACATCTTCACAATCATCAGAAGAATTTGATAGAATCAGGTAAAAGTACAAGAACTATGATTAGGAAGAGAGGAGAACTCATGAACATCATGATCATTATTTGGAACATTCTAATTCGAAAGATGTTGATTATGAGAAGCATAGACATAGGAATCATAGAAATCATGAAAGGGATGAGCGTAGAAGAGGGTACTATTACAATAGAGCACACAAACCTGATCAAGAAGATGAACCCTTGATGTTAACTCACAACATGATTAACATATAGGAACCTATTAACATCCCAACCAAGCACATGAGGGATAGTTGAATTAAACAATTTGACATGAACAATATGCCAAGATTTGAAGGAGGCTACAATGTTGATCCACAACATCACGTTCAAGCTTTTTACAATGCCTACTCTCTACAAAATATTGAAAGTGATTTGAAAAAGTTGAAATTATTTCATAAAACATTAGGAGTTGAATCAATTAGACATTGGAGTACCATGCTCAAACTCTTCAACAATAAATATCAAACTTATTCATGAGTGTCCAACCTAGAGAAACAAATCCAAGGATGGAAGAAAGGGACTCATGAGATCCTTGATGTAGCAATGGTAAGATACTATTCATTGTTGCATAGATGCATTATAGATGGACAATGAAGTAAAACCAAAGAGACTCTTAGGATTTACAACTAAGGTAGAGTATCAAAAATGACTACCAATTGCATTCGAAGACTTATTGACCAAGTGGAAAAGGAAGAAGATGAGCTAAGAAAGAGGGAATTAGCTAATGAATATAATAGAGACCCATCATTTTGAAAGAGAGATGCATGAGTGTGTGATACACAAGAGGACGAAACCTTGGATCAAGCCATCTAAAAAAAGACTCTACTGATCTAGAAATATATAAATGACATTGCAATAAAAGTAGAGAAAATGTAAGATTCTATTGATGAAAAATTTGCAATTGCATTAAAGATTATGAAGGAAAGAACCAAGAAAGCCTTTGGAAAAGGCAAAGCAGCTTCAATGGTTGATTGCTTAGACACCAACTTCATAGATGAGGAAGGTTGCACTGTATGTCATTATGAACATTCTAGGGGATTCTGTCTAGTCATGGCACATCTACAAGAGATAAGGGCATACACACTTAATCCCAAATTTATTAAGAAATAGATGCCTAAATGGTTACTTTATTCTCAAGCTAACTACCAATAGAACCTCTAGCTAATGTATTATCCTAGTAGAGCTTTGTTGCAGTAGCAGGAGCACTATTATCAACAATGGAAATAGCCTCAATCATAGGCTATGCCACCACCATGCCAAAATTTTTTATATGGATAGCTAGATCCATATGGATATTTCATCCAACATCTAGTATCACCTAGTAATGTAGCTATTTAGCAGAATACCATAGATCAATTCCAAAAAGGACAAACCCAAACTCATATATGCATCCACAAATAGCTGGTCATTCTAATCAACACCTAAATCCTCTACTACTACTACCACCTCTTTTTATGTATGGGGATTTTTCATCACAACCATAGTAAAAGAATGCTATGAGGGTAGTTAATATGCATGAGGAGATGGTTACCTACAAATCTCAACCTAGGAAACAATCATTCTTCAAAATGAGTCTAGAAAAATTCAATGGATGGGGAACATGCCTACTTTCACCCCATCTACATCAAATTCTTCTCAACATAGAAATATTCTAACTTTCTTAAGTCCATATATCAAAACTATCATGCTTACTTAGATGATAACTCATTGGATTAAGGCAAGGGCTCTTCCATAGAAGAGAATTGATGAAGGATGTCAATTAGTTTATCTCCAAATAGAAAGATGAAAATTATGAAAAGCTCTACTACATTTTAGATAAGGAGTAAAGCTAATATGTAAAGATATGTATCAATCTTGGAACCTACCAACACTAAATAAAAATAACATTCGCTTAGAGCTTGTGGACCAATCCATCGTAGTTCCACTTGGAAAGGTGGATGAAGTCATAACTACTATGAGTGGTTGGTCTTACCCTGCAGATTTTCTAGTCATCCACATTAGGAAAAACAAGGCAAAATCTCCAATTATCATGGGAAGATATTGGGCTAGCACAATCAATGCTAAGCTAGGAATTCACAAATTTTCCTTGGAAGTTTCCAAGGAATATGAATCCAAGATGATACAAAGATGAAGAGTTCTATGTATCGTGTACAATCATAACAGATGCAATTGTGTGTAAAGAATCTAGGCTATCAAACAAGAGGATACCAAGACATGTAATACATGTGTAGAAATAAGATGTATGCAAAATTATCTGTATGCTACAACCACCCAACAAGAGGGCACCCAATGGCTGATTACAAGTGAGGAAACTAAATCTGACAAATACATGGAACTGGAACTAGAACCACTGGAATTGAAAGCCCTATTGACAACATTAGAATATGAATTTTTGAATAATAAGAAGTTGGTAATTATCAATGCTAACCTAGAGAGAGAATAGAAAATGAAATTGATAGGAGTACTCAATAGATTCCCTACAACATTTGTGTGGTCTTATGATGAGATTAGGGGAATTGGTCTATGAATTTATCAGCACTAAATATTAGCTAATCCTACTGTCAAACCACAATGTCAACCTCTATGAAGGCTCAATTTTAAACCAAAGAAGGTAATGAAGTAAGAATTGGAGAAACTACTAATGGTAGAATTCATTTATCCTATTATAGATAGTAAATGGATCAGTCCTTTAGTGATTATTCCAAAGAAGGGGGGAAAATGATGTGTCTATGTTAACTTCCATATGTTGAATTCTACCACATTCAAGGATCACTTCCCTTTGATATTTGTTGATTAGGTTCTAAAAACTATTATGAGACATGAGTATTATAGTTTTCTGGATGGATATAATGGATACAATTAAATCTTCATTACACCTAAATACTAGGAGAGAAAAATGTTCACTAGTCCATGGGAAATGCTTGCCTACAAACATATGCTCTTTGGTCTTTGCAATGCACCATCCATCTTTCAAAGACTAGTATTAAGTATCTTCTAGAACCAAATATTCAATGGTGTTAAAGTATTCATGGATGATTTTTTGATGTGTGAGCTAGATTTCAAACAAGCACACTGGTTGAAGCAGGTACATAAGAGATGTGTTGAAACCAATCTAAAGCTCAATTGGTAAAAGAGCCATCTCATGGTCTAGGAAGGTATAGTGCTAGGACATAAAATCTCAAAAAGGAGTATTGATGTAGATCTCAAAAGGATCGAAGTCATCCAAAATATCACTCAACAATCATAGACAGTGAAAGTTTTAATATCCTTTTTAGGACATACAGGCTACTATAGGAGATTCATCAAAAACTTTTCATAGATAACCATATCTCTTATAGAAATCACAAATAAGGATGCATCCTTATAATGTACGGAGTCATGTGAAAAGGAATTTGAAGCTTTAAAGAAGAAATTAGTAGATACACTAATCCTCCAAGCTCTATATTTTTGAAGACCTTTTCATATGATGAATGATGGTTCAAAGTATGTACTTGGTGCAGTATTGACATAACTTGATGATTAGAAAAGACCATACTATATACACTATGCAAATAGAAGCATCACTAGAGCATTATTAAATTACACCACAATTGAAAAAGAGATTATTGTTGTGGTGTATGTACTTGAATAGTTAAGACATTATGTGCTCAATTACCAAATCTATGTGCACACTGATCATAGTGCCATTCAATTTCTTATGAACAACCCAGTGGTTAGTCCTAGACTAATAGGATTTCTTGTGATTCTTCAAGATTATAACATCACAATGATTAATTAAAAGGAATAGAAAATGTAGTAGCTGATCATTTTTCAAGGTTGAAATGGGATTCAAATAATCGAGTGCAACCTTTATTAGACCAATTTTTCAACAAGGATTTGTTTACCATAATAGTAAAGCCTATAAATTCAATAGGGAGGCGATGGACTGTAGAGTATCTAAATTCTCTAATAACACAAGAGCTTCTTGTTAAATGGAGTAGGAAACAACGTGAGTATTTCCTTCATAGATAAAAATGGTATATGAAAATCAATGGCAATCTATACAAGATCTATGTAGATGGGCTCATTAGATGCTATGTGCTAGAATGTGATCAATAAAGAGTTTTATAGGATGGCCATAAAGGCCAATGTGGTGGCCACTATGCATAGTGCAAAATGATACTCAAATTATTGATGGTATGCTACTTTTAGGCTACTTTATTTAGAGATGGCCATATTTTTAGATAATCTTGCAAACACTACCAAAGAGATGGAGGAATTATGGCTAGATACAAAGGGCCACAGCAGTGGATATAGCCACTAGAACATTTTATTATCTAGGGAATTTATTTTATAGGGTCCATTGAACTAATGTTAAATGGAAAATCATATATTATTATGACTATGGATTACTACACAAAGTGGGCAAAGGAAGCAACAGTAAAAGATTATATAGCAAAGATAGCTACCACATGTTTCCAACAACATGTGATGAACAAATTTGGAGTATCGAGAATGCTTATATCAGATAATGGAACTCACTTCATTGGTGCCACATTTAAGAAGCTCATGCAACAACTTGGGGTGAAGCATAAACTAACAACACCATATCATCCCCAAGAAAATGGTCAAGTCGAAGTCACTAACCACAAAATTACTAGAATACTCACTAGGATAGTTAGTAGGTTTAGAAAAGATTGGAGTACTAAATTACATGATGCTCTATGGGCTTATAGGACATCTTGGAAACTACCTATAAGGTAGATACCATATGAGTTAGTCTATGAAAATTTTCCAATGCTTCCAATCTAGATAGAGCTTCACACTTTAGTTATTACTAGTGAAATTAACCTCAATCTAAGCTTAGCCAAAAAGGAATGTCTAATGAACTTGAATCTTGTATATGAGAATTGGTTAGTAGCACTCATGAGTAGTGAAGTCCATAAGAATTACTCCAAACTTAGGCATGATACATGGATAAGGCATGTAACCATACAACTGGGGGACAAGGTCCTTTATTATAATCCTAGTCATTTATCCTAAAAAGCTAAATTTTAGATACTTTGGGAGGGACCATACATTGTGCAAGCCACTTATCCATATGGTGCCTTACATATCTACCACCCATCCTATCCACATAAGCTTATTTTTGTCAATATCCAACAAGTCAAACCATATTACGACTATTCCAAGGAGTTTGTCCAACCTACACACCAATCTTCTACTTATTATATCTTTTGTTTAATTGATCTTAATAATAGTCATGGGGGTGTCAATCTAGAACCATAGGTACCTCCCTAAATTTTTCATTTTCTTTCCATTTTTCACATTCTTTAATTTTTTCTCATTCTTTGATACTTTTCATTTCTTAAATTTTTGACATTCTTTGACATTTTCCATTCTTTTAACATTTTCCATTCTTTACATTTTTTTACAATTCTTACTATTCTTTTCATTTATTTCATACATTATTTTCAAACCCTTTGTAAATAATTTTTCTTACTAATAAGACATATTACAAATAAAGGCAAGATGTAGTCCAACAAGGTGAAGATTTCTCTATGTTATCAAGTCATAAGAAATTGATTATTTGAATAGTGAGCAACATCATTTATCCATTCAGTCCATTAATAAGAGGTTGCTACCATGGCCATAATGATATTCTTTCCATCATCAAACTTAGAATAAACTTCTAATCATTATGCCTAGATAGAAAAAGTGAAGAACCAAGTGGGAATGTAAAGGATGTGACATCAAGGGGATTTGTGGATTTTCTCAAATTGCTATTATGAGTTCTATCTTATTGCTAAAGAAGTATTATATCCTTGTAGATCTAATGAAAAATGGAAGTAAGGGTACAATAATTCCTACCTTACCATGTCACTAGAAATACATGTTACCCATGCTTGAAGGTACGTGGCTTTTCAAGAATTTAAAAAATAAAATGTGCAATTAATAAACTCCTTTCTTGGACTATACGCCAAGTGACAATCCTCCTTACAACATTGATAGTATTATAGTTGTAATATTAATAAATGAAACAATGTGATGTCATCGGAATGTTGTCAATACTTGGATTGAATCTTAGACAAAAGGCTAATAATTACTTTAACCACTAATAAAACAAAAGAATTCATTATACCTATGCTAAGATACCTCACCTCCCAATTTCTGCAATCCCTTATAAGTTCATCTCATCTCATTGTAAGAATAGTCATAACTTGTGGTTTTGTGTAACATACCTTTATTTTCCCAATTTGGTGATACTAAAATGTGTGTTTTACTACACAAGTATGCATTACATTCAACTGACTAAGTGCCAAAGAACACTTTTAAGCATGGTTATACAAGGGCATTAAGGGCTGAAGCCTACTTTGAGGAGGTTCCACTTGTATAACTATTGTATCTTATACCTACCAAGTAATTCCACATCATCTTAAATCTTTGAGCATCAACAAATATTGATAAAAATTTCCCATATCATTTAAACTATCCATTCTCATACCATGGATTCATTACCGTTCTTATACATTTATGAACTTTCGTAGCCTAAGATTCCTTCTTTATGAATTTCCAATGATAAATTTTCAAAAAATATGCATATATCCATCATCTAGACCCTTTGAGTAACCTTTAAACCTTCCACATATTCAAAAGAATCATTTTTTCTCCTCAAAACTTCATGGAGCATGAAATGTTTTTGGCTATGATATTGGGTCCTCAATATCAGGTCTACCTCGATATTGGATCCCTGATGTTAGATCTCTAATATCAGATCACATAAAACATATATATAGGTGAACACTTAGTGAAATTTTTATCATATTCATTTGAACGAAGGGATATTTTTTAAATTTTCTTCTCTAATTTGAGCTATGACCTCCTAGCTTTCCCAAGCCATAACATGCATGTTATCACTTTGATTTTTGTGATTTTTGAATATATTTGATTCCAAAGTGCTCATCTTAGTCTTAGGGAGGGGTGCTAGTGAGGAAAATCTAAGGCAGTTTTTCAAAATTTGCTAACACCTAGAAGGTATTTTAAGGGGAAGGCCAAAGGGATAATTGAAAATTTTTAATAAAAGAACCAATCATATTGATGCTAGAAACACTTACATAATTCTCTTAAGGAACCATAACCATCATTATGAACCATACATAAGAAAAAATTGGATAATTATGAAGGATTATAAGGAAATTAACACTAATGAGGCAACTTTTTAGAAATTTATCTAACTCTACAATCATAAACTAAGAATGTAATGTAAATAAGGGTATGATTAAGATATGTAATTCTTAAGAATATATAATATTACCTTACTAATTCTAAATCCTTAATTAGTTATAGATGGCCCCAAAGAGAGGTGCACAAGGAGGACCTTCACAAGCATTAGGTTAGATACCAAGAGTCCAAGGTAGAGGTCAAATAGGAGGACAAGAACTAGAACATGAGGAGTACAAAGCCCGATCATTTAGTATCCATCAAGAAACTTCTACTATGGGACAACCAATCCAAGGTCATAACTACTCACATAAAATAGTTTTTCAACATATTTATTGTTCCATTAGTAGATCTAACTAGAGTTAGAGATGCTCAAATGTTAGCCAAACCTTTGATGACTCCTACTAACCATGTAGATTTTCTTGATAGAATTTTGTAAATGAGGCAAGTAATGATAATACTTTTTAACATCTGAAGTGATGTCATTACAATAGTGTCAAAGCTAATTGCTACCAAAGGTAACTTGGTCATGGTAGAGACTAGGGCAGAGCATGCAAAAGCATAAATCCATAGACTAGAAGAAGAGCTTGTAGCCCTAAGAGTCGAATGAAGAGACCTAACTCAATTCATTACACTTGACCAAATAGAGTAGTTCAAGATAAAGTAGATGAATTTCTTGATGAAGCAAAATAAACAAATGCCAATGGAACAGGTGAAAGTGATGTGCAATGCCTTAGTAGTTGAAGCTGAAATGTACACACATGCTAAGGCATTTACCATTATCCAAGAAGAAAATAAAAAAATTTACTATTGATAATGTGAGGTTGACCACTTTGGAAAAGCAAAAACACATCCTAGAAGAAAACATCCACTAATTAAGAGAACAACTGGTGAGGGTTAACCAAGGCAAGAGCCACTTTGCACAAGAAAATAAAACCCTCTTAATGAAGGATATATGTGCCATTTGACAAAAATCAATGCATGATAGAATGATAAAAAGAAACACAAAAGGCTCAAGGAACACTTCCATGATTAGCTGGACATGTAGAAGAAGATCAATAAAAAAGGGATCTAGATGGAAAAGGCTAGAATCAGTTCCATTTCAGCATAAAACCCTAATTGAAAATCCTTCTTGGATAGTTATCCCCATGTCCGCCAAGGAGAAGTGAAAAATAAAGACATGTAGATTAAGGACCTAAAAGAATACATGGGATTAGCTAACCTCCATTTTGTTAACTTGGCCATGTTAATAGTAGGTACCCCTAGAAATGACCTAGAATAGCAAGTAGTAGCCATGTATGCTTTGTACAAGAAGGAGTTTGCAGATGATAAGGATGCCTTATACAAACTTCAAGTAGGAAACTTTGAATTAGAAGTAATGAAGGCTAGTAACAAAGGGTAGAAATAGGTAGTAGAAAACCTAGCTAGAATATTGATTGACTACCATGAGCTACATAAAAATGCTATAGCATTTGAAAAGGAGAGGAGGTAGTTTGCAGGTTGGTACATTCAGGCTAATCAGATGTTTTCACAACTACCAAGGCAATGGGATGTACCTACTCTATTATACATTACACAACAAGCATGGGGGCTACATGACCCACAAATGGAGGAAGAAATACTTCAAGTGCTTCTAAATTGATACAAATTGTAGAATCCTGATGACAAGGGGAAGCAACCAATGGAAGAGTCACTGCCCCCAGGAACTACCTATACTACATTGAGCTTCACCAAATTTTTGTTTCAAGATTATCATGTGATGTCAAGTGTAAATTTTTGTAAACACCATTATGGCATTGAAGAGTCATGTATATAGTTAGTTTATGTCATGAAGATAGTTATTTAGTGTAATGTAAATCTACCTTCCAATTTTGTAAGGAACTTTATCCTCATTTTGTTTTACCTCTGGAAGAGATTTTTGTCAATCGTGAGGGCATGATAAATCATAGTTTTCCAAGGCTATGATATTGGGCATCTAATATTGGAGCCACAATATGATGTATCTAATATTAGGACATAAGGTACGATGTCAAATATTCGATATCGTAGACATGTGCCTGCCTATAAATATGATACATAAGCACATGGTTCAAGCAACATTTCATTCCAACCTTACCAAAATGCTTGTAGTTTATTTTCATAGCTTATTGATAGAGTGAATACTCACAATGTGATGTTGAATAGTTTTCCAGAGTGTTTATTCGAGTGAAGTGTACTTGGGAATAGTTCATGATGCAAGTAAGGATCAAGATTGCTTTCCATCAGTACAACATCCACTTAGCTCTACTATTTTACTTAGCATAATTTTTACTATTTTCCTAGTTTAATCAGTTATATTTCTAAGCACTTTACTTTCCTTATTAATTGGTAGGGTGAAATGAGTATGATTGGTTTTGAGCATTTAAGACTAATTTTTTGGTAACCTAATAGTGGTTTCACTTGATTCGCACTGTAGTGAACTCACTTGGTAATCCTTGTAATGATTACATGAACCAAAGGCATGTGCAAAAAGCCAAGAATGGATACTCATTGCTCTAGGCTAGACAAGATTCACTTACTATTTTCCTTAAATTTCGAATCATTTACACACTTTACCATCATAGCAATGAGTTATGGCCTACCAACATCAACCTATCATGTACCTCTGTGATAGCTAAACCATACACATTGATTATACTAGCTCCACATGGGAAGACAACAATTTTGAACTTTAACCAATTACTAGCATAATCACATTTCCTTGTCCATGGATTATGATTGGGCTACACATGAACACTTGTATCTTGTATGATTGGGTGTTGGATTACTCCACCTCTCATCAAGGTAATTTAATTTTTTTCTAAAATAACTTAGTTCATAGGAAATGCAAAGTAGTTTGAAATATTATTTAGTACATCATTGTCCTATTTTTTTGTTTAATTCTTCTATTTAAATTGATTTTTAGTTTCATGTTGTCAAGGCTATGTATTAGTTAGAAGTTATGACATTGAGTTTTAGTTTAGGCTATAGTATAAATAAGGAAACAGGAGGCAATGTGTCTTCATGTTGTAATTATTTCACTTTTGGCAAGTTTCTCTTCATATACTATAAATAGAGTTCTAAACCCTCTCATAGAATTTTTAGATATATAATATTTTGTGTTCTTTATTTCAAGCTGAAGGAGAAACACAAGTTCTATCACTATTGAAGTCCTTTGAGGTATTAATCTCTTTTATTTTCCTTGTTTTCTCATCTCACAATGTTTCACAACATTAAATAATGAGCTAAGCTCAAAGAATCTCTCATACATCTCACGTCTCTTACAAATCTTTCAATGATTTTCTATCGATGATATAAATATCTCTTAAATTTACAAGAATTTCTAAGTTTACATATTACTTTTACAAGCTTATTGTTTATTTACCTTTGAAATTATGATTCCTTTATTCCCTAGCTAGAAATAAGAATTCCTTGATTTATTAAAGTTTATAGGCATTTACACCATGATCCATCAAAGGTCCTCCATTTCTTGTTTGCATCATATGATTTCTCATAGAATTAAGCAAGTTTCTTTCCAGTCTCAAGTTTATTTTACCAAGTACTTAAATCTTATTTTAGGGTTTGAGAAGGATTTCCTTAAGGTTTTTTTAAGCATCCATTATCTCACATTGATTTTATTAAATTTGTAAGTGTCCATAAAAAATGATACATAACATCATTCTTCAAATGTTGTGAAAAGTGGCAAAGGTTTCCACATTAGGGATGAATGTGGGTAAAGAAGTTAATCTAATGATAAAAATTTTATATGGCAACATGGAGAAATGGTATTCTTAATGGAAAGAGTTTTGAAATTATTGATGTAATGAAAAGATAAAAGATCAACATTTCCTACCTCCAAGAAATAATATAAAAAGAGGAGAAAGCTTGAGAAGTGGGTTAAGAATACAAGATATTCTACTCAAGAAACCAAGTGATTAACATCATCAATCTATCTCTTAAGGATAATATGGTAAAAGTATACTTCAATGGTGATAAGGTTATGGAATGAAAATTGTATTTGGAAATGCGATTATCAACATCATAAGTGTGTATGCTTGACAAATTAGCCTAAAAATTCTATCAAGAAATATTGTTGAGATTCAATAAATAAGATGCTTCAAGGAATTCCCCATCAAGAAATAACACATATTAAAGGGTATTTTAATGGTTATGTTATATCTATGAAAGTGGGACATAAAATATTCATGAAGGATATGCATTAGGACTAAAATGATATGGCAGATTCATTGTTGAAATTTTTAAGTGCTTGTGACCTTGCAACTACAAATAGCTATTTTTAGAAAAATGTCAAATATTTAATTATATATAAGAGTTGCATGGATAAAATACAAATTGACTCTTTCTTTCTACATAAGAAAGTTTTTCCTTTTACATAGGTTGCAAGGTCACACTTAAAGAGATTCTTACAAATCAAGGTTAATTGGTGGTCATGGATTTAAGTATATAGAGCTTCAAATGTAGCATGAGAAAAATGACTAAATGCATAAATAATGGACTTTTAAGAAACAAAACACCAACTTATCTGGAGAATGATTCCTTAAAGAAAGGACTTAGAATTGGGATCATTGTACAAATTTGATTAATGACCATATGAAAAGCTACATTTAAAAAATTGGAAATGATATTTTTTTGGTGAAATAAATGAGAAAAGGTACATCATAAAAGAAATATGATGGTGGAGTGATGAATTACAACATACTATCCAAAAGATGAAAAAATATTTTAGGGAATGGTACCAAAGCAAGAACCAAGAAGATAGCTTGATGCATAAAACGAAAAAGAAGGAGATAAAATTAACATAAGGTAATTATTTTTATGAGAAGATAGGAATAAATTAAAGAAAAAAAATCTCTATACAAATTGGAAAATATTGTAAGCAAGAAATATAAAGACAATGACCATGTGAAATACATCAAGTAGGTAGATGAAACAATTTTAGTAAAAGGTAATGAAATTTTGAATAGGTAGAAAATTTATTTTAAAAATTTATCTAATGAAGAACTTGCATAGAGAGCTTCCAAAAAACAAGTCAAATTTTGGTATGTTTAGGACTTTCCCTTCTTTGAGGTGTAGAAAACCTTATATCTAACATGTAAAATGGTAAAGCAATTAGACTAGATACCATTCTCCTATCATTTGAAAAAAAATTCAAAGCAAGAAAAATGCCTAAAAATTAGAGAAAAAGCATAATTATTTCCATCTACAAGAACAAATGATTTGTAAAATTGTGCAAAGTATAATGACATTAAGCTTATCAGCCATACCATGAAGCTTTGGAATAGTCAAAGAGTAATGTCTTAAATTTGAATCAACTGTATCAGAAAACCAAGTTGGATATATACTAGAGGGGCTTCTTGTAGATTTTATTTTTTAATATCATAATTGATTGAGAAATTCATAAGATAGAGAAAATCTACATATGATCTTTATTAATTTGATAAAAAAACCATATGATTAATTGCCTAAAGATATTATTTGGTGGATCTTATGAAGGTATAAAATCTCTAATAAGTATGTTAATGTGATATAAGTTATGTATCAATGAAATATTACTAAAATTAAAATACCTTGTAGAATAATATCTAATTTTCCAAGTCGTAGTATTTCTACCTCAAGGATCTACACTTAACCCTTGTTTACTAAAATTAAAATATCTCAAAAATAAAAAATTATGTACACTGAATTTTGAAATTGGTCCAATAGATCTAAGAGGTTGTTGTGTATGAAAGTTAAAATTTTAGTTTCAAGTTTACTATTGTTATAATTGAAGAACTAATGAACTACATGATGAAATGTCCTTGGTGTATGCTATTTGCAAGTGATATTATGTTGGTGGATACATGCTTTAAATTTAAAAAGAAATGCTTAAAAATGGCATTAACTATACATACTTGTCATTTCACTTCCTACAAACCACAAACTATGTCCTTGGTTTAACCTTAACTAAAAGTGTGCTTGTTGTAAAATGCTTAATGTAAGTCTTTATTAATAGGACAAAATGTTTGTGAGAACAATCTAAATATTTTAATTTTACATACTATATATATTACTTGGTTTAAGATTTCAATATAAATAGATTAAACTGTATGTTCTCTAACAATGTTTACTGATTATTACCCCAGCAATAGTGTTGTTTAAAAGTGAATAACAACAAATTACTGTGATAAAATTGATAACGTTTTAGTAAAAATATTTATATTAAAATGGGAAGGGTATAAGCTGAAATTTTTTGCATGAAATTATTTTTTCATCTCCTTTATTGTTCATATTATTTTATCCAAAACATGAAAACTTGGCTACTATCCTAAACATTAAAAATTTCTTGAATATTTTTTCATGAAAAATCATGGAATTTGAAAATAGTGATGCCCAACTCTTTTTTTAAATGAATGGGATGTGGAGATATATATATATAAGCAACATAATATGAGAAACTCTGAATTAGAATAATATTGTGATCGCCTTGAGTGGTGCTCCTAAAATTTTGCAGGTTCACTACATTCTTCTTTTCTTCTACATTCTCTTTAAAGTTGAAATAAATTTTACTTACTTCTAGAATGGAAATTGGAATACTACAGTAGATAGGCTTATGGGATTTACAAGTTCGTTGCATGTTTCTATATTCTCTAAAGCATTTGAGTTTAAATATATTTATTTCTCTCCATATTGAATAAAATTTCAATGCTGACAAGCTTTTGAACTAATATATTTATTTTTGTACTTATGAAATAAAAATTCAAATAATAATGTTGATTAGTTTAGGGACCATGATTTGAAGTGAAGGTGAGATGCTCATTTGTAAGTCTAAGACATAAAAGTGAGCCTGAACACATCCATTCAAAGAGGTTAGGCTTTTGCTTATCTACCAAACCCTCCTTGGACCCCACTTAGCATAATGAGAACTAAGGTGAAGAGGTCAACCCTTCACTTATCTACCAACCTATATTTTAATCTACCAACTCTTCTTAGTGGACTGAGCACTTGGGCGAAGCACATAGGTTTTCACTCATCTACTAACCCATCTACCAACTCTACTTAGTGGAAAAAACATTGTATCTCTAGGTCATGATCCTTTAAAATGTTGATTAGGGTACTCGAGATTTGCGACATTCTTCTACATTCCTTAAAATTTTCAAGTAGTAATAACTTTTTCTTAGGTTTTGAATATGAAATATTGTTCATTGTCATTTGATTGTGGAACCCCACCTAGTTGGATGAACACTATGAATTTAGGTGCTAATCCTTTTTAATGTTGATCTTAGATACCATGTTTGCTGCATTCCTCTACATTCTTTAAAAATTTTAACTTGAAATAGATTTTTCTTAAGTTTTGAATAGGAAATATTATTTATTGGGATTGGGAAAATCCTTGGATGTTAAATCCATGTAGATGTTGAGTCTACCAATTAAATGAATCCAAAAATATTTCACCTTTGAAATCCAAACACAATAAAATAATAATAGAAT
This sequence comes from Gnetum montanum, assembly GCA_015680685.1. Lineage (NCBI taxonomy): Eukaryota > Viridiplantae > Streptophyta > Gnetopsida > Gnetales > Gnetaceae > Gnetum > Gnetum montanum. The sequence continues at coordinate 281,837 of MNCI01030961.1, read as the reverse complement.
GAGAAGATATATTTGGCTAAAAGTTTACGGAATCAATTGAGAGCAAAAAGTTTTCTAAATATGATAAATAGAATTTGTAGAAATTTAGCAACCCTAGAATCAAGTTACCAAACACACCTTAAAGCTTTTAAGGTTAGATATTTTTTTCCTACCTACTTGAATAAGAATTCTAACAATAATGTAGATGAGCTTTTAGGGTTCTCTATGTTTGTTGTATTCTTTTGTATTCCTTTTACATTCTCTAAAGCTCTTGAATGGAAAAAAAGTTTTCTTACCTCTTGAAAAATTAATATTAGGTATTTGAATTCTAAAAGGAAACCAAGATGAGAGGTTTCTAACATTTTTCCTAGGATAGAACCTCCAAAATGAAAATTTAAAGATTCATGAAAAATTGTGTAGATTTGCAAAATGATAGACCTAATTAAAAAATTGCATAATTTCATGGAATGTTATATTATGGAAATCAAGGAACTTGAAGAAAACTGGTTTATTAGAATTTAGAAACAATTGCTTGTTTCACAGATTTTGCAAAATGTTATGAAATTAATTCAATCTGCAAATCGAAACAACAAAGACAACAAGAAAAAACACATAGAAATTTACATGAAAAAACCCAAAGTCAGGGAGAAAGCCACCAAACCAGTGTAGAGCTCCTCCTTTATGTGGAGAAAATATCCCAAGGACATAAGTTGTTCTTGATAACTATTGTAGCTTGTTGCTACCACAAGACTCTTAAGCCCTTCCTTTCACACTTTGTTGTTGTTGTGGTGGTGGTGCTTAATACATCTTCCAAACCTTAATTTATAGGAGAATACAACAATATTTTTTATATTACAAACTTTAGATAATTTTAGAAATTGCTAATCATATCTCAAGAAGAGATTACAAAGTTGGAAGTTGTGAAAGACATAAATTGATATAAAATAGAGGAAAAGTTTTCTTCATATTAACTAACAGTTAACAATTCTTGATTTTTCACATTACATGATTCTTAATGCAAAACTTGTCCAATAATGTGCCAATTTCATTGTGGGAAATCATGTATGGTAAAAAAGAAAGAGGAAGACTTGGATGATTTGGATATGTACAAAGAAATATTTTTATAACCACTAAATGGAAGATCAAAAAGGATATGGAAAAAAAAAATTGAAGATGATTTGAAGAAACTGCAAATAAATAAAAATTTAGCTCTTCATAGAGGTCGATTACAAAAGAGAGCTCATGTAGCCAACCTCATTTGTTGGGACAAAGCTAAGATGATGACGATGATTAAAAAATAAATTCTTGTAACAAAGTTGATAATCCTAGATGCAAAATATAGAGGAATTTTAACATTTTACTTGACTTTCATTTTTTCCTTTTATTATTTTTATAGAAAGACAAGCATTTATAAGGAAGAGTTTGCTAGTTAGGGTCACACTTAAGGCACCATTATGTTCTATGTAAGTTCTACAAAAATATTTTGTTTACTATGTATCTAACCTCAAGGCATATGTAGGAAATAAAAAGCTCTATTTTCCTTTTATTTTTTTCAAAAGACAGGGACTTGCAATGAAGTACTTTGAAAGTGTTGTGTTTGCCATATGTCTTGGTGCACATATAGTTTAAAAAATATTTCAAGCTCTGACTTTCTTGTAGTTTCAAATTAATATTTGTTATTTTCATATTCATATTCAAAATTAATATACTTTCTGTAGTTTATTTTTAAGAATTAGTATTTTCTTATCTTCCAACTTAATATTTCTTTATTGTTTTATATGAAGCTTTTAAGAAAAGTGTAAAAACATGAAATGATGAGGGAATGACATTACTTGTGCATACTTGTGGCTTTGCTACACTTTTTTTTTTCTTTGGATGTAGGAATCTTGGGAGAATTGTTGGTACATTTAGTAATGGTAAAATATATTTATCGTAAGTTTTATAATGATAAAATATATTTTTTGTCACCAAAATATTATTTAAAATAAAATAATTTAGGCTTGGAGCTCTATTACAAAGGTAAGAAAATAATTATAGCAAGACCAAGCACATGTGGTAGTAGCTTACTATAAAGTGTTTAACAACATTAACAAAGGTAAACAATGAAAACTTAGCTCCATGTTGTAATGAGGGATGTACCAATCCTTTTTGTAAGTGATTCCATTGTTGGTGTTGTTTTTATATCCTAGCAATCTTATAATGGGATGTACTTGTGAAAATAGCTTGCAACCCTTTATGTCCTTACCCTTAAAAATATAATTTTTAAATGAATTCAATATACGTAACACAATAGATTGGAGAAGCACACATTTATTAGAAAATTTTCTAACAATAGCAACTATCTCTCTTGGATAAATAAAAGTTGTGTTGTTTCATATTAAATTTGATACTTGAGTTATACCTATATTCTACCAAAGTTTAACTTGGCTATATACCATAGAGTACCTATAATCATAACAATGAGGTGTTAGCCTAGTGGTATGGGTCTTGGTAACCCCAAGTCATAGGTTTGATACTACTAGGTAACACTGAGTTATAAACTTTTATAAATTTTGAAGTGTGCCTATGTCTCACTTATTTTGGGTTTCATTTCTTCTATTTCTAATGCCCTGTTCAAACATTTTTCGAGTTCTCCTTCCCAAAACTTTCATAATTAACTTCTCTAAAGTATACTTATTAAAAGCTTATTAATTGAAGATAAAAAGAGATTATTATACTATTGATGAAGCAAAAAATGATATAATTTCCCATTTTTATAATAGCTATATTACATAGTATTAAAATTCATTATTTTAATAAAAAATATCATTACGTTACTTTATTATATTATAATTAATATAATTTTTAATTTAATTTTACTTTTCCTATATACATTATTTAGTTCAAGCTTGGAACATCTGTGTAAATTAAACCATCTACCATCTCCATTGATATGTTTTTACAGTGACATTTTAAGGATCTCACTACCGCTGCATGCAATTAATTTTTGATGATCTTGTGCATGAGCATCCATGAGGTGGACTAACAAGAAGGTGAAAATAAAATCAAAAGAATTGAACGTGATTTATTTTGGGCTTGTTCAAAACCTTGAATTGACTACCATCATTCCGTTTGTATTGAGGGGCAAACTTGGCCACTATTATAACACTTTAAAAATTTCATGGGCGTCATTTTTAATTTTGATTAAAAAATTTTAATTAATGAAAAATGATGTGCTTTGGAAACAAGAATGTCGGAATCTTTCTTGAATAGGACGTTAAAAGACATGTATATAAACAAAAAAAACCTGAGCAAACACGAATTCAAATCACACTGTGGATGGGCTTGTGCGGTGATTCGGCAGTAGTCCAGGTTCGCTGCATTCTTTTGTATCCAGTTGCAATAGCTTTTTCTTAGGTTTTGGAAAGCTATTATGGAATATCAGAAAAGGAAAATGATGAGAGGGTTCAGATGCAATTTCCAACGGCAGAATCTTAAAAATGAAAATTAAAAAGTTTATGAAAAAGCAGGTAGATTTGCAGAGATGCTACGGTATTGTATTTTAACGGAAGCAGTTGAAGATTTTCAGAATGTCATGAAATGTTATATCACGGAGATGAAGGAATGTGAAGAAAAACTGGTTTATCAGAAAGAACTTCTTGTTTTGCAGCTACTTTCTCTAGAGATCAATGAGATCAATGTACTAAGTTTGTTGACAGAAATCATAGATGACAGAGAAGAAAGATTTATATTTAATGTCCAAGGAACCATAACTTCCATTGCAGAAAATCCTGAATGCTGCTCAGGATTTCTGGGCAGTGCAGGTAGGGCTATGTTAAAAGTAAAGAAGATTTTTTCAAGCATCACGGAGACATTGAGTTCACAGGTTTCAAACATGGCCAAGAAAGTTGTGGGGAAAATCAAATGGATCTTCAGTATCTGTAATCCCAAAAAGAACTCAGTAACTGGAGATGTGCCAAGATTCTTTAGCAGCATTGTGCCTGTGATGGATGAAATTGTTCAAAGCACTAGTACCCATGTCGAACATGAATATCAAAAGGAGCTACATCATCATCTCCTCAAGCTTGAATATCAAAAGTAGCTACATCTTTCTCATGTAGTCAAACATTAATTCCTACTTTCATTATCACTTGGGACCCTAATCATGTCATGGAGCAGGGTTCTTAGAGGATCTGTGGATGAGCAAAAGCCTAACCTCTTCAAAGAACTACACCCTGGCTTAGGATCTTTGAAAGAAAATGACACTAACACAGTGTTAGAGTTAGAGCTACCAGAAGAAAGGAAAGTAAAGTTACCACAGAAAGCCTTTAGAGAGTTGAAGGGTATAGCAGCCAGTGAGTCACCTTCTTGCTATGATGTTCTCCAAGATGAAGTTTGGAAGTTTGGAGATCAGGATATTATCTTTCCTCCCTGGATATGCCACTGTTCATGGAGAGGGTTAAAAATGTCCAAAGCAGAGAGCATCTCCTCAAGCTCCAATATCAAAAGGAGTTACTTCTTTGACATGTAATGGAACAGGAGTTGCTATTCCATCATTTTAGCAAAATGATATTGACTCAACGTTGGGTTGCAATGTGAGGATAATATTGGTATCTATTTGTCATGGAATTTCAAATCAGGTGACTCTAGCATGTAAAGCAGCGTGATAAAAATCCAAAGGTCATCACTTGGATGTTAATTCGTATATTTTATATTATTTATTTAAAATTAATGATTAGTAATATAAAGTTTAATCTCAATTTCATGAAAGCTGATAAATAATGAAAAGCAATAGGTAGGCTCCATTTAACATAAGTTACAATATTTTTTATAACTAATGATATTGTGCTTAATTTACTTTTACTATATATATAATTTTGTTTACCCTCTAGAACAAAGTAGAGTAAATGGTTTCCTATTTCCTTTGACATGTTCCACCCATAACCATCATAATTATTATCTTAGCCTTGCTCTAAAAAGATGGAGCTTTATTTCCTATCTATCGACAACTTTTCCATATCATATGATACGAAATGGTAAGACCTATTATATTATTTAAATATTAGGATTTTTGTAATTTTAGGTAAGAAAGATAAAAGGTAAGACCATTATTAGTTGTTCCATACAAGTACATAGAACCTTAAACTTAAAGTTATAAACTTAAACATTAATTATGGATAGGGAATGCAATAATTTTACAAGTATATAATATTTTTCACTTTTTGTTATTTAAGTTTACATGCCAATTTAGAAAGTGCTCAAGACATTGATAAATTATCTTTTATTATTAATCTTGAGTTTGGAGTTGGTTGATTTATATCATAATATGTTGAAGGAATTATATTACTAATACTACATTGCTTTCTATATTTACTTACTTTCAAAATCTTGTTTCAACATTTTAAAAATGAAGTGGTCAAATAGTAGATTATTTTAAAGTACATTTTTTATAGGCTCTATGAATTCATACAAAACCAGGGAACAAAATATTTTTTTAACATCAAGGATGCAGCCCAACAAAAGGATCCCCACCTAGAAACGCATCATAAAGATCCACTGGCAATGTAGAGCAACCATTCTTGGCTACGCACTCTAGCCAAATTGATCCTATTATGTCTTATGGCAACAAAGGCCCCCACTTGTTGAAACTCCTTAAAATTTGCCTCCTTCCTTGCCCACTCCACCGAGTCACCCTCCACATCAAGATGCACCTCCAAATAGATGAGAACACAACTTTTAAAACCTTCATGGAATGGTTACTTCTCCAAATAGATGAGAAACACTTTAAAGTAATTAGAATATATCTATCTTAATGCAACATAACGCTACATTTGAGAGAAGGTAAAGATAATTTTAAGTAAAATTTTGATGGTATTAATTAATTTAAAGGAAACTTTGGTAAAATAAGTGGTCTTTATGTGGTTCTACAACTTGGAAGGTTCGTAGACATAGAATGATATAATTCTTCCTTGATTTCCACACATGCCTACAACTATAATATCTCTTTCAAATTAGTGATATTGTTAGCAAACACTTGAAAGTTAGACTACTGTCCCAACAATGATGAGCAAGGAAAAATAAACAATTTTATAGGTTAAAAGGTGTAACATTTTGAATGCACCATATGACCAACCTTGTGAATAGGACCATCATTGGAATAGGAAGTTAGGTGCTTCTTTCTCAAGTAGCATGAGTGTAGCTACCTTAAAAAGGTTAATCTTTTGCTCATCTACCAACCCACTTAAAATCTCCTTTATAGGATGAAGATGGAAATTCTAAGTAATTATCCTTTTTTATATGACAAGTCTTCCCAATGGTGACTTTGTGGATGCAAATCCGAAAAATGAGTTTTTAGTCCCAAGGTCTGAATCATGTTTGAGTATATGGAGTTTTTGGTCCAGTTTTTGTGATAATTGCAATAAATGGATGATTACTCACTACACAATATCTTGTCACAATCAAACCAAATGGAGCTTCTGCAACTTGCAACAGCTCTCAAAGATGCAAAAATAAATACTCAATAGATAGTGATTCTGAAAATGATGTTTTGCTTATCTAAATAAGGAAAATATTTTTGCTACAATAAGAGGACATTTCAACAACTACATCTCTTAATCCCTCTTCTATGGTTGCGAGGGACTAGGATTTCTACTTCTAAGCTACCATTATTGTTACAATAATGATCAAAGTAGGAGAAAATCCAGAAAAGTAGATGCTTCTTGCCACTATTATGAATGATGGGATATTCGAGCAAGAATTCCATGAGAGAACCAACCATTTGAAATCATTTGCAAATCATTAGTAGACATGATCAAACATGTTTTTTGAGATAAAATTGATTTTAATAAGAGGAGGTGTTGAATTAGAAACATTTTTTTAGTAGTATTTACATCAAGTTTAATCAAAGATTCATAACTCAATATTGCCTACCAAAATTCAATCAAATTCAAAGTCTTAGTGCTAGGCTAACAATTTATTGTTTTCTATTTTGTTGTTAACTTTTATTAAGTATGAATAGACCAAAGGATCTATTAGATAAATTAGATAAATTGACCTATGTGAAATACATAGATAGAAATAAATCCTAAATATCTAAATGTGTGCAAAAATTATTATAAAAGAATTAAAGAATTATTCTAATGAACATGATCATTATATTAGCAATATCCTAATGAATTATTTTCAATTATTAATAGCTAAATTAACATTACTTTTGGCATCTTTAAAATATTACTCAAATATTAAATGTTAATCTAATATTGAATAGATAGGGTTTGATTTTCAATACGGAAAGGGTACACTAACCTCAAATCTTTGTCCACCTTTACTTTGTGATAGATAGTTATAAAATAAAATTTTCTAAATATAAGAAAGAATTTATATAATAAAATAAATATTATTGAAAGTAAATATTTGAAATTTGTTTGATTTGATTTGAAGATTTGGTGACTAGCATGACTTGTTTGCACTTTTCACATTTGAAAGTGCCATTTTGACTTAAATATATTTAGGTATTCTTTCCCAAAACTGTGTAAAAATAAAATATCCAAATTGGTCAACAAACATCGATGTTGGAATTGAATTCAGCTTGCTAAGAAAACATATAATTAAATAAAATCATGGGTGCTATAAAGCTACGAACAAAATAAACTTTGTTTATAACTTAGTGCTCCTCACCAACAATAGATTCATAATCTGGAGTTCCAACAACTTGCATCATGATTAGGCAGAGGTGAAAAAAATATTGGTGGACAGTGACTATAAGTTGTGTTTACTTAAAAACTTTGAAGGGATAAAAACTAAAATGTTATCTCTATACCTATATATTAGGCAAGGATTTAAGCATGAGAAGGGAAAAAATATTCATCATGCAATCATCATTGTAGTTGGACATGTTGATTTGGTTGAACCATTAAAGATCAATCCAAACTACTTTAAAAAAATAGACAATCAAATTGTAAGAAAACAAAAAAGGAAAAGAACACTAGAGAATAAAGCCAAAGTTGGCTTTATATATTAAGTGGATTTCTTCATATATCTAGTTCATGGCAAGGTTGTAGCCTTCTATCATGATTGATAAGATATTTGTTGCATTGTTTAAGTGGTTACTTGGATTAGTTGTTATTTCGTTGTTTAAGTTACTTGTTACATTATGATACATTTTGAAGGCAAACAGTGAGGGATTGCTGATCTTGACACAATGGCTCACATGGATGAGATAATAGTTTTGTTGTGTTGGTGTAAGGTATTGTTGTGCCTTCCATTCATTCATTCATTCATTATTGTGGTTGTGTTGTTCTCTAGTTTGACCACTACAATAATGGTATGATGACTCATCATCAATTCCTCATCATCCTCATATTCATCGTGCATCTATGAAATCATGAGTTGTATGTTTGGGTAAACTATTAACATTGTCTTAAACTTAAATCGCTAGTGGAAAATACATTATGCCAAGACAAAGATTCTAAACTTTACCCAATTACTAGCATAATCATATTGCCTCATCCATGGATTATGATCAGGCTACATGTGAACACTCTAATCTTGTATGGCTGGGTTTTGGATTACTCCACCATTCATCATTGGCACCATTGCGAGGGACAAGTCAATGTATGCTAAGTAATTGATCTCATAAGTTCATTGTACTTGGAACACAAAGTCAAATCTTATAATTCTATGAAATGCACATTTAAAAAATTTTCTAAAAATATATAACAAGGATTCAAAGAGGAATACCACATCACTTGCCAAGGAACCACAAAGAACTAGTGATTGAATCAAAGAAGAAAATGACTAGAGTAGGTTGTTGCAAACAAGGATCTCATATGCTCATTGTAATTGTTACTATCTTGATTTCACATTCATCTTTCATTATGATAGCTAGTTAAGGTGGAGGGATCTTCAAGAAAACATTGTTCAACAACCAAAACATTCAACACCCCTTATGCTCGAAATTTCTCTCAAGGGAATGAAACTAAGTGAAGCAATTGAAGGGTATCATGAAATCAAATTAATGACCCAACCATATGAACCTACTGATGAGCAGTTAAGGAAGGACCATGCCATGGAGGCAAGAAATGAGCAAGAGAAAGAAAAGATAGTTAGTTCTACTATTTTCTTGAAGGAGCTTGATGGAGATGAATTTATTGCTGAATAGCTCTACCACAATCATGAGTTCTAGTCATAAATGTCTATCATTTCATGAGATGAACCTATTAGGAATAAATCATACTCTGAACTAGTAGAGCAGCTCAATCAAGAGGCAAAAGACTCAAGGCACAAGCAGCACCCATGATGGATTTACAAGTTCATTGCATGCTAGGTCTCACAAAGAAGAACATAAAAGTCATCATAGGAGGACAAGTTGGCATTATTCTCCTACTACCTCATCTGCATCTTCATGATCATCAGAAGACTCTGACAAAAGAAGGCAAAAGTACAAGGACTATGATTAGGAAGAGAGGAGAACTCATGAACATCATGATTATTATTTGGAACATTCTCATTCGAAAGATGACAATTATGAGCAATGTAGACATAGGAATCATAGAAATCATGAAAGGTATGAGCATAGAAGGGGGTGCTATTACAAGAGAGTGCATGAACCTAGTCAAGAAGATGAACCCTTGATGGCAACTCACAACTTGATTAACATCTAGGAAGCTATTCACATCCCAACCAAACACATGAGGGATAGCCAAATTAAACAATTCAACATGAACAACATGCTAAGATTTGAAGGAGGATAAAATGTTGATCCACAACATCACCTTCAAGATTCTATGATGCCTATACCCTAAAAAATATTAAAAGTGATTGGAAAAAGTTAAAATTATTTCTTAGAACATTGGAAGCTGAATCAATTAGACATTGGAGTACCATGCTTGAACTCTTCAACAGTAAATATCAAACTTATTCATGAGTGTCCAAATTAAAAGAATAAATCCAAGGATGAAAGTAGGGGACTCATGAGATCCTTGATGCAATAATGGGTAGATATTATTCACTATTGCATAGATGCCCAAGCCATTGATTTTCACCAAGGGAATAGCTTAGTTACATTGTAGATGGGCTACAAAGTAAAACCATAGAGACTCTTGGGATTTACACCCAAGCTATAGTATCAAAAATGATTTCCAATTGCATCCAAAGATTCATTCACCAAGTGGCAAAGGAAGAAGATGAGCTAAGAAAGAGGGAATTACCTAATGAGTATAACAAAGATCCATCATTTTGAAAGAGAGATGCATGAGTATGAAATACACAAGAGGAGGAAACCTTGGATCAGGCCATCTAAAAAAGGACTCTATTGATCTAGAGATATGTAAATGACATCGTAATCAAAGTAGACAAAATGTGGGATTTTGTTGATGAAAAATTTGCAACTGCATTAAAGATTATGAAGGAAAGAATAAAGCAAGCCTTTGGAAAAGGCAAAGTAGCTTCAGTGGCTAAGTGCTTAGACACTAGCTTTACAGATGAGGAAGGTTGCATTGTGTGTCAGTATGAACATTCCAAAGGATGTCGTCTAGCCATGGAACATCTACAAGAGATAGGGTCATACATACTCAATCCCAATTTTTTTTTTAAAATAGATGCCTAAAAAATTAACGTATTCTGAAGGTAACTACAAATATAACCTCTAGCTAATTTATTATCCTAGTGGAGCTCTACCATAGTAGCAGGAGCACTATTATCAATAGTGGAAACAACCTTAATCGTTGGCTATGCCACCACCGCACCAAAAATTCCCATGTAGATAGCTAGATCCATATGGATATTTTGTCCAACGTCTAGTATCACTTGGTAATATAGCTATCTACCAGAATATCATAGATTGATGCCACCAAGGATAGACTAAAACTCATATATGCATCCAAAAATAGCTAGTCATTCTCATCAACACCTAAATCCTCTACTACCAGTGCCACCTCTTATTACATAGCTGAAATTTCCATATTAGAAGAATGCTACAACGTCAACTAATATGCATGAGGAGATGGTTACCTATGAATCTCAACCTAGGAAACAATCATTCTTCAGAACAAGTCTAGAAAAAATTCAATGGATGGGGAACATTCCTACTTTCACCCCATCTACATGGAATGCTTCTGAACATAGCAATCTTCTAACTTTCTTAAGTTCAAATATCACAACTTTCATGCTTACTCAGATGATAACTCATTGGATTACAGTAAGGGCTCTTCCATAAAAGAGAATTGATCAAGGATGTCACTTAGTTTATCTCCAAATAGAAAGACAAAAATCATGCAAATCTCTACTACATTTTAGGTCAGGAGTGAACTTGATATCTCAAGATATGTATTAGGCCTAGAACCTACCACCACTAAAGAAAAGTAACATTCACTTAGAGCTTGTGGACCAATCCGTCATAGTTCCACTTGGATAGGTGGATGAAGTGATAACTACTATGAGTGGTTGGTCTTACCTTGCTGATTTTCTAGTTATTCACATGGGGAAAAACAAGGGAGAATTTCCAATTATCATGGGAATAGCTTAGGCTAGCACAATCTATGCTAAGCTAGGAATTCATGATTTTTCTTTGGAAATTTCTAACGAAGATGAAGCTAGGATGATACAAAGATGAAGAGTTCCATGTATTGCATACAACAATAATAGGTGCAATTGTGTGTAAAGAATCTAGGCTATCAAACAAGAGGATACCGAGACATGTAATAGATGTGTAGAAATATGATGTGTGCAAAATTGCTATATGCAAAAACCATCTAATAATGCTAACCTAGAAAGAGAATAGAAAAGGAAACTAATGGAAGTACTCAATAGATGCCCTAAAACATTCATGTGGTCTTATGATGAGATCATAGGAATTGGTCCATGAATTTATTAGCACCAAATCTACACTAATCGTGTTATCAAACCATGATGTCAACCTCCATGAAGGCTCAATCCTAAACTAAAGAAGGTAGTCAAGAAAGAATTGGAGAACTTGCTAAAGGTAGAATTCATCTATCCTCTTGCAGATAGTGAATGGATCAGTCCTTTAGTGATTGTTCCAAAGAAAGGGGACAAATGGTGTGTCTACATTGACTTCCATATGTTTAATTCTGCCACATTCAAGGATCACTTCTCTTTGATATTTGTTGATCAAGTTATAAACACTATTATAGGACCTGAGTATTATAGTTTTTTAGATGGACATAATGAATATAATTAGATCTGCATTACACCTAAAGACCAGGAGAAAAAATGTTCACTTCTCCATGGGAAATGTTTGCCTACAAACATATGCTCTTTGGTCTTTGTAATGCACCATCCACCTTTCAAAGACTAGTATTAACTATCTTCCAAAACCAAATAGGCAATGGTTTTGAAGTATTCATGGATGATTTTTTGATGTACTAGCTAGATTTCAAATAAGCACTCAACTGGCCACAGTAGATAGTTAAGAGATGTGTTGAAACCAACCTGAAGCTTAATTGGTAGAACAACCATCTCATGGTCTAGGAAGGCATAGTACTAGGATATTGATGAGACGCGATTTACACTAGGCTGCGATATCGCGTACGCGATATCGCGTCTTCTCCTGCGATATCGCGTATGCGATATCGCGTCCCGCCACCATTTCTATAAATAAGAGGCGGGACTCCCCTTATTTCCCAATCCTGGCTAGTGTAGCGAAGCTTTGGCAGATTGATCACTCCAGAGTTAGAATTTTTCCCCATGTGCCTGCAGTAGGAGTCCTAGAGTGAATGGCTCTTTATTCGAGCAACTTGTAACCTGAACCCAAGTTGTGTACAGCAATAAAGACGAACTTGTTTGGATAAACCTTGCAGCACGTGGTTTCATTTATTGCTTTATTTCCTGCTTTCCTAGTGCGTTCAAGTACGACTTGATTACGAGCGTCTATGGACGTGTACGGCTAGTCAAGGAATTGGCTGCTTGACGCAATGCATGAGTACGACTCAATTACGAGCATTGGATGCTTGGTAACCTAGTAGCGTATTCCAGGATTCTGCGCTTGGCAACTCCCAGGTCTAATGTGTACGGCTAGTTGAGAAATCGGCTGCTCATTTCTAGGCTAGATCGTGTGATAAGTACGACTTAGTTACGAGCACCCACGGGTGTGTACGGCTGGCTAAGGAATCGGCTGCTTATCACACGTAGGCTAAATAGGTGCCTCAGTACGACCACTTCGAGCACTTGCGTTACGTGTGGCGATCCCAGTAACGATTAGCGTTTGGTAAGCTGCAGTTGCATAGTTCAGGGTGTGTCCGGCAAGTGGGAACGGATGCTGACGCTAGTTAATTTAGACTTAGATCTTAGTTAGAGTTAGTTTAGTTTTCTCAACCCTTTCTCCTGGTAGCATAGAAGATAAGCCGAAAATACCAAAAAAATCACATACCTCAGACTTGCTTAACCATACACCGTGACACATACAAGCAAGCCTGGGAAGACAACGAACGATTAACCCCAAGTGTTTCTTGTGGCGTTAAGGCATTTAGTCTGCGGAGTTCGACCGGATCGCGCGTGTACGCTCGTATTCGTATGGTGGAGTGTAGGGGTACCTCGCCACTCATCATTGGCGCCGTTGCTGGGGACTAGGTGTTTTTTCACCAATT
>MNCI01030961.1:229214-261541 GCA_015680685.1 Gnetum montanum | reverse complement strand
AAAATACCAAAAAAATCACATACCTCAGACTTGCTTAACCATACACCGTGACACATACAAGCAAGCCTGGGAAGACAACGAACGATTAACCCCAAGTGTTTCTTGTGGCGTTAAGGCATTTAGTCTGCGGAGTTTGACCGGATCGCGCGTGCACGCTCGTATTCGTATGGTGGAGTGTAGGGGTACCTCGCCACTCATCAGATATAAAATCCCCCAAAAGGGTATTGAGGTAGATCTCAAAAAGATTAGATTCATCCAAAATATAACTCAACAACCATAGACAATGAAAGATGTAATATCCTTTTTAGGCCATATAGGATACTATAGGAGATTCATCAAAAACTTTTCAGATATAACCAAATCTCTTATAAAACTCAGAAAGAAGGATGCATCCTTATAATGGATTGAGTTATGTGAAAAGGAATTCAAATCTTTGAGGAAGAAATTAGTAGAAACACCAATCTTCGAAGCTCTAGACTGATGCTTCTAGGTATGCACTTGGTGCAGTATTGGCATAACTTGATGATTACAAAAGATCATTAGTACATACATTGTGCAAATATAAGCATCACTAGAACATAATTAAATTACACCACAATTGAAAAAGGGCTGATTGTTGTGGTTTATGTACTTGAACAATTTAGACATTATGTGCTCTTTTACCAAATCTATGTCCACACTAATCATAGTGCCATTCAATTTCTTTTGAACAACCTAGTGGTTAGTCCTAGACTAATAGGATTGCTTGTGATTCTTCAAGAGTTTGAAATCACAATGATTAATAAGAAAGAAATAGAAAATGTAGTAGCTAATCATTTTTGAAGGTTAAAATGGGATTCAAACAATCGAGTGGAACCTTTATTAGACCAATTTTTCAATGAGGATTTATTTACCAGAATAGTAAAGCCTTTAAATTCAACAAGGAGGCCATGGACTAGAAAGTACCTAAATTATCTAACAACACAAGAGCTTCCTATTAAATTGAGTAGAAAACACTATGAGTAATTCCTTCATAGAGAAAAATAGTATATGGAAAATGGAAATGTATATAAGATCTGTGTAGATGGGCTCGTTAGATGGTATCTACTAGAATGTGATCAATACAAAGTTTTATAGGATGGCCATAAAGGCCCATGTGATTGCCACTATGTAGGGTGCAAAATGACACTCAAATTATTAATGGTAGGCTACTTTTAGCCTACTTTATTTAGATATGGCCATATTTTCATAGAATTTTGCAAACACTACCAAAGGGATGGAGGAATTTTAGCTAGATACAAAGGGCCACAACACTAGATACAGCCACTCGAACCTTTTGATATCTAGGGAATTTATTTTATGGGTTCCATTCAATCGATGTTAAATAGAAAATCATATATTATTATGACTATGCATTACTGCACAAAGTGGGTAAGGTAGTAATAGTAAAAGAATGTAGAGCAAAGATAACTACCAAATGTTTCCAACAACACATGGTAAATAGATTTGGAGTACCAAAAATGCTTATATCAGATAATGGAACTCACTTCATTGGTTCCACATTTAAGAAGCTCATGCAAAAACTTGGGATCAACCATAAACTAACAGCACCGTATCATCCCCAAGCAAATAGTCAAGTCAAAACTAAATTAATAGAATACTCACTAGGATAGTGAGTAGGTTTAGACAAGATCAGAGTACTAAATTACATGATGCTTTATGGGCTTATAGGACATCTTGGAAACTACCTATAGGGTAGACACCATATGAGTTAATCTATGGCAAGTTGCCAATGCTTCCAATCTAGACAGAGCTTCACACTTCAGCTACTACCAATGAACTTAACCTCAATGTGAGCTTAGCCCAAAAGGAATGTCTTATGAACTTGAATCTTCTAGATGATAATTGGTTAGTAGCACTCATGAGTAGTGAAGTCCATAATAATTACTCCAAACTTAGGCATGATACATGGATAACGCATGTAACCATACAACTGGGGAACAAGGTCCTTTATTATATTTCTAGTCATTTATCCTAAAAAGCTAAATTTTAGATACTTTGGGAGGGACCATACATTGTGCAAGTCACTTATCCATCTGGTGCCTTACATATCTACCACCCATCCTATTCACAGAAGCTTATTGTTGTCAATATCCAAAAAGTCAAACCATATTACGACTATTCCAAGGAGTTTGCCTAACCTACCCACCAATCTTCTACTTGTTCTATCTTTCATTTAATTGATCTTAATAATGGTCATGGGGGTGTCAATTTAGAACCATAGGTACCTCACTAAATTTTTCATTTTCTTTCCATTTTTTACATTCTTTAATATTTTCCCATTCTTTGATACTTTTCATTTCTTAAATTTTGGACATTCTTTGGCATATCATTCAATTCTTTGACATTTTCCATTCTTTACATTTTTTCACAATTCTTACTATCCTTTTCATTTCTTTCATAAATTTTTTTCAAACCCTTTGTAAATAATTTTTCTTACTAATAAGACACATTATGAATAAAGGCAAGATGTAGTCCAACAAGGTGAAGATTTCTCTATGTTATCAAGTCATAAGGAATTGATTATTTGAATAGTGAGCAACATCATTCATCCATTCATTCCATTGATAAGAGGTTTTTACCATGGCCATAATGATATTCTTTCCATCATCAAACTAAGAATAAACTTGTGATCATTATTCCTAGATAGAAAAGTGAAGAACTAAGTGGCAATGTAAAGGGTGTGACATCAAGGGAATTCATGCATTTTCATAGATTGATATTTTGAGTTCTATCCTATTGCTAAAGAAGTATTATATCCTTGCAGATCTAATGAAAAGTGGGAGTAAGGGTATAATAAGTCCTACCTTACTATGTCACTAGAAAGGCATGTTACCCAAAGGTAGGTGAATTCTCAAGAACCTAAAAAATAAAATGTGAAATTAATAAATTTCTTCCTTGGACAATACACTAAGTGAGAATCTTCCTTATAACATTGATAGTATTATAGTTGTAATATTAATAGATGAAACAATGTGATGTCATTGGAATTTTGTCGAGACTTAGATTGAATCTTGGACAAAAAGGTGAATGATTACTTTAACCACTAATAAAACACAAGAATTCATTATACCTATGGTAAGATACCTCACCTTCCAATTTTTGCAATCCCTTCTAAGTTCATCTTATCTTACTGTAAGAATAGTCATAACTTGTGGTTTTATGTAACATAGATTTATTTTCCCAATTTGGTGGTACTAAGATGTGTGTTTTAATAAATAATTATGCATTACATTCAATTGCTTAAGTGCCAAATAATACTTTTAGGCATGCCTAAACAAGGGTATTAAGGGTTGGAGCCTACTTTGAGGAGGTTCCACTTGTATAACTATTGTATCTTATACCTACCAAGTAATTCCACATCATCTTGAATCTTCCAGCATTAACAAACATCAATAAACATTTCCCATATCATTTAAACTATCCATTCTAATAACATGTATTCATTACCCTTCTTATCCATCTATGAACTTTTGTAGATTGAGATTCCTTCTTTATGAATTTACAGTGATAAATTTTCAAAAAATATGCATGTATCCATCATTCAAACCCTTTGAGTAACCTTTAAACCTTCAAAATATTCAAAGGAATCATTTTTTCTCCTTAGAACTTCATGGAGAATGAAACTTTTTAGGCTCTAATATTGGGTCCTCAATATCAGGTCTACCTTGATATTGGATCCCTGATGTTAGATCTCTAGTATCAAATCACATAGAAACTATATATAGGTGAACACATAGTGAACTTTTCATCATTTTTCGTTTGAACTAGGGGATATTTTTAAAATTTTCTTCTCTAATTTGAGCTATGACCTCCTAGCTTTCCCAAGCCATAACATGCATGTTATCACTTCAATTTTTGTGATTTTCGAATCTATTTTAGTCTTGGGGAGGGGTGCTAGTGAGGAAAATCTAAGTCAAATTTTCAAAATTTTCTAACACCTGGAAGGTATTTTTAAGGGTAAGGCTAAAGGGATAATTGAAAATTTTTAATAAAAGGACCAATCATATTGACACTAGAAATAATTACATAATGTTCTTAAGGAACCATAACCATCATTATGAGCCATACATAAGAACAAATTTATAATTGTGAAGGATTATAAGGAAATTAACACAAATGAGGCACCTTTTTGGAAATTTATCTAACTCTATAATCATAAGCAAAGAATGTAATGTAACTAAGGGTATGAAAGATATGGAATTCTTAAGAGTACATGAGAATACCTTACTAATTCTAAATCCTTGATTTATTGCAGATGGCCCCAAAGAGAGGTGCATAAGGAGGACCTTCCCAAGCCTCAAGTTAGATACCAAGAGGCCAAGGTAAAGGTCAAACAAGAGGAAAAGGACTAGAACATGAGGTGTACGAACCCAAATCATTCAGCATCCATCAAGAAACTTCTGCTATGGGACAACCAGTCCAAGATGATCACTAGTCACATCAAAAAAATCTTTCAACATACCTGTTGTGCCTTCAGTAGATCTAGCTAAAGCCAAAGATACTCAAATGTTAGCCAAAACCTTGATGACTCCTGCTAACCATGTAGATGTGCTCGATAGACTCTTGCAGATGAGGCAAGTAATGATAATACTCTTTAACATCCAAAGTGATGTCACTACAGTACAGTCAAAGCTACTTGCTACCAAAGTTAACCTAGTTATGGTAGAGACTAGGGCAGAGCATGTAGAAGAAAAAATCCATAAACTCTAAGAAGAGCTTGTAGCCCTAAGAGTCGAATGAAGAGATCCAACTCAATTCATTATGCTTGACCAGATACAATAGTTCAAGATAGCGTAGATGAACTACTTGATGAAGGAAAATAAAAAAATGGCAATAGAAAAGGTGAAAGTGATGTGGAATGCCTTAGTAGCTAAAGCCCAAATGTACACACATGCTAAGGCATTCACCATTATCCAAGAAGAGTATAAATAACTTACTCTTGACAATATGAAGTTGGCCACTTTGGAAAAGCAAAAACACATCCTAGAAGAAAGCATCAACTAGTTAAGAGAACAACTAATGAGGGTTAACCAAGAAAAGAGCCACCTTGCACAAAAAAATAGAACCACCTTAATGAAGGATATATGTGCCATTTGAAAAAAATCGGTGTGTGGAAGAATGAGACAAAGAAACATAAAAGGCTTAATAAACACTTCCATGATTAGGTGGACATGTACAAGAAGATTAATAAAAAATAGATATAGATGGCAAAGGATAGAATTAGTTTCATTTCTATATAAAAACTTAATTTAAAACCCTTCTTAGATAGTTATGCCCATGTCCACCAAGAAAAAGTGAGAAATAAAGACCTGTAGATTGAGGACCTGAAAGAATACATGGGATTAGCTAACCTTCATTTTGCTAACTTGGCCATGTTTATAGTAGGTAGCCCTAGAAATGAACTAGAATAGAAAGTAGTAGTCATGTATGCTTTGTACAAGAAGGAGTTTGCATACTGTAAGAATGCCTTATACAAACTTCAAGTAGGAAACTTTGAAATAGAAGTAATGAAGGCTATCTACCAAGGGTAGAAAGATGTGGTAGCAAACCTGGCTAGAAGATTGACTAACTACCATGAGCTACATAAAAATGCTAGAGCATTTAAATATGAGAGGATGTAGTTTGTGATTTGATACATCAAGGCTAATCATATGTTTCCAGAACTACCATGCCAATGGGATGTACCAACTCCATCATACATTGCACAACAAGCATGGGTGCAACATGACCCATAAATGAAGGAAGAAAAGCTTCACATGCTTCCAAATCTACACAAATTCTAGAATCCTGATGACAAGGGGAAGCAACCAATGGAGGATCCATTGTAACTAGGAACTACTTAAACTACATCAAGCTTCATCAAATTTTTGTTTCAAGATTATTGTGTTATGTCAAGTGTAAATTTTTGTAAACACCATTGTGGCATTGAAGAGTTATGTATATAGTTATTTTATGTCATGAAGATAGTTAGTCAGTGTCATGTAAATCTACCTTCCAATTTTGTAAGAAACATTATCCTCATTTTGTTTTAACTCAAGGAAGAGATCTTAGTCAATCATGGGGGTATGATAAATCATAATTTTCTAAGGCTACAATATTAGGCATCCAATATCGGAGCCATGATATCATGTACCTAATATTGGGGCATAAGCTACGTTGTCAAATATTCAATATCGTAGATAGATGCCTGCCTATAAATATGATACATAAGAACATCATTCAAACAACATTTCATTCCAACCTTACCGAAACCCTTGCAGTTTATTTTTATAGCTTATCGATAGAGTGAATGCTTGCAATGTGATGTTGAATAGTTGTTTGGAGTCTTTATTCAAGTGAAGTGCACTTGGGCATAGTTCATGATGCATATAAAGATTAAGATTTCTTTTCATCATTACAACATCCACTTAGCTATAATATTTTACTTAGCATAATTTTTACTATTTTCCTAGTCTAATCAGTTACATTTCAAAGCACTTTACGTTTCTTGTTCATTGGTAAAGAAAAATAAGTATGATTGGTTTCAAGCATTTAAGATGATCTTTTGGTGACCTAGTAGTGGTTTCACTTGATTATCTTAGTACTAAACTCACTTGGTAATCCTAGTAATGATTACATGAACCAAAGGCATGTGCAGCAAGCTAAGAATGAACACTCATCGCTCTAGGCTAGACAAGATTCACTTATTATTTTTCCTTAAATTTAAAATCATTTGCACACTTTAGCATCATAACTATGAGTTATGGCCTACCAAAATCAACCTATCATATACCTATGTGATAACTAAACCATACACATTAATTATACTAGCTCCACATGGAAAGACAACGATTTTGAACTTTAACAAATTACTAGCATAATCATATTGCCTTGTCTACATATTACAATCGGGCTATGCAAGAACACTCATATCTTGTATGATTACTCCACCTCTCATCATGGTGATTTAATATTTTTCTAAAATAGCTTAGTTCATAGGAAATGCAAAATAGTTTGAAGTATTATTTAGTAGATCATTGGCATATTATTTTGTTTAAGTCTTATATTTAAATGGATTTTTTGGTTTCATGTTGTCAAGGCTATGTATTAGTTAGAAGTTATGACATTGATTTTTAGTTTAGGCTATAGTATAAACAAGGAAAGAGGAGGCAATGCGTCTTCATGTTGTAATTATTTCACTTTTGGCAAGTTTCTCTTTCTACACTATAAATAGAGTTATAGACCCTCTCATAGAATTTTTAGATGGATGTAATTTTTTTTGTTCTTTATTTCAAGTTGAAGGATAAACACAAGTTCTTTCACTACTGAAGTTCTTTGAGGTTTCAATCTCTTTTATTTTCTTTTTTTTCTCATCTCACAATGTTTAACAACATTAAACAATGAGCTAAGCACAAAGCATCTCTCATACATCTCACATCTCTTACAAATCTTTCAATGATTTTCTATCAATGATACAAAGATCTCTTAAATTTACAAGAATTTCTAAGTTTACCTATCACTTTTACAATTTTATATTTCATTTACCTTTGAAGTTATAATTCCTTTATTCCGTAGCTAGAAATAATAATTCCTTGGTTTATTAAACTTTAGAGGCATTCACACCATGATCCATCAAAGGTCCTTCATTTCTTGTTTACATCATATGATTTCTCATAGATTTATGCAAGTTTCTTTCCAGTCTCAAGTGTACTTTACCAAGTGCTTAAATATTATTTTAGGGATTGAGAAGGATTTCCTTAGGTTTTTTTTTCAAGAATTCCTTATTTCACATTGATTTTATTAAATTTGTAAGTATCCATCGAAAATGACACATAACATCATTCTCCAAATGTCGTGAAAAGTGGAAAAGGTTTCTAGGTTAGGGATGAATGTGGGTAAAGAAGTTAATCTAATGATAAAAGTTTCAGATGGCAACCCAAAGCATTGGTATTCTTAATGGAAAGACTTTTGAAATTATTGATGTAATGAAAAGATAAAAATTTGCATTTCCTACCTCCAAGAAACAATATAAAAAGAGGAGAAATCTTGAGAAGTGGGTTAAGAATGCAAGATATTCTACTCAAGAAATCAAGTGATTATCATCATCAATCCATCTCTTAAGGATAAGATGGTATAAGTACACCTAAATGGTGATAAAGTTATGGAATAAAAATTGTATTTGGAAATATGATTATCAACATCATAAGTATGTATGCTTCACACATTAGCAAAAAGAATTCTATCGAGCAATATTTTTGAGATTCAATAGATAAGATGCTTCGAGGAATTCCCCATCACAAAATCACATTTATTAAAGGGTATTTTAATGGTTATGTTTTTTCGGAAAAGATCGAGAGAGAATTTATATTCCAAAAAAAGAGCTATACAGGTGGACAGCGTAGGCCAGGGTCGCTGGTCTCACTCCCGGCAAGGGAATCATTCCAAAAAAACATCACCCCTACGATGCCTAGATTTCTCCAACCAAATTCCAAGACAGAATTTGATGTGCAAATTTCGAAAAGAACCAGTGCCCCCATCCCCCATGGCTACCTTCCAGGGGAAGTTTCTCTGGACTGTGCGTTTGTACTGATTCTGGTACCAAGCCACCCAGGTCCGGCCGCCAGGCGACGCTGATTCTGGGCAATGCCCGTAGGATGGGCCGTGGTAGAGTTGACAATCCAGAGCCGCGGTTGGGCTGGCAGGTGCGCAAGGGAGGTCTGCTGTCGTCCCCCCTGTGCAGCTACTGGGATCATCTTTTGTACTGGACGGCCCCACCTCCCGGGGCTGTCGCCGCTGATCTCGTTCCGGGGGATTGACAAGTGTGGTGAGCGCAGTGGTCATCCCCATCCTGGCCACATGTCTCTGACGTTGATGCTGGTGTCTCAGTTCTGGGTGGTTTATAGCAGCTCTGATTTCGTTTCGAAATAGGTGGTTCATAGCGTCTCTGATTTCGTTCCAGAGTTTTCGGACCCTGCCTGCCAGTATTGCCGTGCTAGGGAGGGCCACCCCTTTGAAGATGTAGTCGTTCTGAGCGTGCCACAAGATCCAAAGCGCCGCCAGCGTCTCGAATTACCAGAAAATTCTGGAGAATGAAGGCGAGTCGTCTGCTGTAGTTGCCTGGTTATGTGGCACTCATGCAAGAAGTGTTGTAGTGGTTATGTTATCTCTATGAAAGTGGGACATAAAAGATTCATGGAGGATATGCATTTGGACTGAAATGATATGGGAGATTCATTGTTGAAATTTGTAAGTGCTTGTCACTTTGCAACTACAAATAATTATTTTTAGAAAAATGTCAAATATAATTATATATAAGAGTGGCATGGATAAAATACAAATTGACTTTTTCTTGCTACACAAAAAAGTTTGGTCTTTAAAATAGATTGCAAGGTCATACCTAAAGAGATTCTTACAAATCAAGGTTAAATGGTGGTCATAGATTTAATTAAATAGAGTCTCAAATGTAGCATGAGAAAAAGGACTAAATGCATGAATAAGGGATTTTGAAAAAACAAAACATCAACTTATTTAGAGAATGATTCCTTAAAGAAAGGACTTAGAATTGGGATTGTTGTACAAATTTGATTAAAGACCAAATGAAAAGTTGCATTCAAAAAATTGGAAATGATATTTTTTTTGGTAAAATAAAGGAGAAAAAGTATATCATAAAAGAAATATGATGGTGGAGTAATGAAGTACAACATACTATGCAAAAGATGAAAAAATATTTTAGGGAATGGTAGCAAAGAAAGAACCAAGAAGATAGCTTGATGTATAAAATGACAAAGAAGGAGATAACATTAACATAAGGCATTGCTTTTTATGAGAAGATAGGAATAAATTAAAGAGAAAAATCTCTATACAAATTGGCAAATATTGTAAGCAAGAAATATAAAGACAATGACCATGTGAAATACATCAAGTAGGTAGATGAAAATTTTTTAGTGAAAGGTAATGAAATTTTGAGTAGGTAGAAAAATTATTTTAAAGATTTATCAAATGAAGAACTTGCATAGAGAGAATCCAGGAAACAAGTGAAATTCTGGTATGTTTAGGACTTTCCCTTCTTTGAGGTGTAGACAACCTTATATCTAACATGTAAAATGGTAAAGCCATTAGACTAGATACCATTCTTATATCATTTGAAAAAAATTCTAAGCAAGAAAAATGCCTAAAAATTAGAGAAAAAGCATAATCATTTCCATCTACAAGAACAAATGATGTGTAAAAGTGTGCAAAGTATAATGACATTAAGCTTATGAACCATACCATGAAGCTTTGGAATAATCATAGAGCAATGTCTCAAATTTGAATCAACTATATCAAAAAACCAAGCTAGATATATACAAGAGAGGATTATTATAGATTTTATTTTCTTAATATCATAATTGATGGAGCAATTCAAAAAACATAGAGAAAATATACATATGATCTTTATTAATTTGATAAAAAAAACCATATGATTAATTGCCTAAAGATATTATTTGGTGGATCTTATGAAGGCATAAAATCACTAATAAGTATGTTAATGTGATTTAAGTTATGTATGAATGAGCTATTACTAAAGTTAAATTATCTTTGAGAATAATATATAGTTTTCCAAGTCATAGTATTTCTACATCAAGGGTCTACACTTAAACCTTACTTTTTTACTAATTAAAATAGCTCATAGATAAAAAATTCTGTAAAATGAATTTTGAAATTGGTCCAATAGATCTATGATGTTTTTGTGGATGAAAGTAAAAATTTTAGTTACAAGTTTACTATTGTTATGGTTGATGAATTAATGAGCTACATGATGAAATGTCCTTGCTATATGTTGTTTGCAAGTGATATTATGTTGGTGGATACATGGTTTAAATTTTTTTAAAAAAATTTTAAAATGGCATTAACTCTACATACTTGTCATTGCATTACCTACAAACCACAAACTATGTCCTTGGTTTAACCTTAACTGAAAGTGTGCTTGCTGTAAAATGCTTAATGTAAGTCTTTATTAATAGGCCAAAATGTTTGTAAGAACAATCTAAATATTTTACTTTTACATACTATATATATTACTTGGTTTAAGCTTTCAATATAAATAAATTAAACTATATGTTCTCTAACAATGTTTTTTGATTATTACCCCTGCAAGAGTGTTGTTTAAAAAATGAATAACAACAAATTACTATGATAAAATGAAAAATCATGGAATTTGGAAATAGGGATGCCCAACTCTTTTTTTAAATGAATGGGATGTGGAGATATATATATATATGTATATAAGTAGCATAACATCTGGAACTCCTGAATTAGAATAATATTGTGATGGCCTTGAGTGGTGCTCCTAAAATTTTGCAAGTTCACTACATTCTTCTTTTCCTCTACATTCTTTTTAAAGCTAAAATAAATTTTACTTACTTCTAGAATGGAAATTGGAAGACTAGTGTAGATAGGATTATGGGATTTATAAGTTGGTTGCATGCTTCTACATTCTCTAAAGCATTTGAGCTGAAATATATTTATTTCTCTCCATATTGAATAAAAATTCAAATAATAATGTTGATCAATTTAGGGACCATCATTCTAAGTGAAGATGAGGTGCTCATTTGTAAGTTTAAGACATAAAAGTGAGCATGAACACATCCATTGAAAGAGGTTAGGCTTTTGCTTATCAACCAACCCTCCTAGGACCCCACTTAGTGGAATGAGAACTATGGCGAAGAGGTCAACCTTTCACTCATCTACCAACCTATATTTTAATCTACCAACTCTTCTTAGTGGGCTGGGCATTTGGGCAAACTACATACGCTTTCACTTATCTACTAACCCATCTACCAACTCGACTTAGTGGGATAAACACTATAGCTCTAGGTCATGATCCTTTGAAACATTGATTAGGGTACTCAAGATTTGCTACATTCTTCTACATTCTTTAAAATTTTCAAGCTGTAATAACTTTTTCTTAAGTTTTGAATATGAAATATTATTGATTGTTATTTGACCATGGAACCCACCTAGTTGGATGAACACTATGAATTTAGGTGCTAATCCTTTTTAATGTTGATCTTGGATACCATGTTTACTGCATTCCTCCACATTCTTTAAAACTTTTAACTTGAAATAGCTTTTTCTTAATTTTTGAGTTGGAAATCTTATTTATTGGGATTAGGCAATTAAATGAATCCAAAAAGATTTCACCTTTGAAATCCAAACACAATTAAAAAAAATAATAGAATGAGAAGATATATTTGGCTAAAACTCTACGGAATCAACCAAGAGCAAACAATTTTCTAAATATGATAAGTAGAATTTGCAAAAATTTAGCAACCCTAGAATCAAGTTACCAAACATACCTTAAAGCTTTTAAGGCTAGATATTTTTTCCTGCCTACTTGAATAAGAATTTGAATAATAACTTAGATGAGCTTTTAGGGTTCTCTAGGTCTACTATATTCTTTTGTATTCCTTTACATTCTCTAAAGCTATTGAATTGAAAAAAATTTTTCCTACCTCTTGAAAAATTAGTATTAGGTATTTGAATTCTAAAAGGAAACCAAGATGAGAGGTTTCCACCTTATTTCCCAAGATAGAACCTCCAAAATGAAAATTTAAAAATTCATGGGATAGTGTGTAGATTTGTAAAATGATAGACCTAATTAAAAACTTGAAAAAACTTGAAACTTGAAACTTGATAATGTCATGGAATGTTATATTATGGAAATCAAGAAACTTGAAAAAACCTAGTTTAGAATTTAGAAACAACTTCTTGTTTCACAAATTTTGCAAAATGTTATAGAATTAATTAAATCTTCAAATTGAAACAACAAAAACAACAAGAAAAGACACAAAAATGTATGTGGAAAACCCCAAAGTTAGGGAAAAAGCCATAGAACGAGTGTAGAGCTCTTCTTTTATTTGGAGAAAATATCCTAAGGACATAACCTATCCTTGATAGCTATTGTAGCTTGTTGCTACCACAACACTCTTAAGCCCTTCCTTTCACACTTTGTTGCTATTGTGGTGGTGGTACTTAACACATCTTCCCATCCTTAATTTATAAGAGAATACAACAATCTTTTTTATATTACAAACTTTAGATAATTTTAGAAATTGCTAATCATATCTCAAAAAGAGATTACAAAGTTAGAAGTTATGAAAGACATAACTTAAATTGATATAAAATAGAGGAAAAGTTTTCTTCACATTAATTGACACAGTTAACAATTCTTGATTTTTCACATTAACTAAAACTTAACACAAAACTTGTCCAATAATGTACCAATTTCATTGTGGGAAATCATATATGGTAAAAAAGAAAGAGGAAGACTTAGATGATTTGGATATGTACAAAGAAATAATTTTATAACCACTTAATGGAAGACCTAAAAGGATATGGAAAAAAAATTAAAGATGATTTGAAGAAACTAAAAATAAATAAAAATTTAGCTCTTCATAGAGGCTAATTACAAAAGAGAGCTCATGTAGCCAACCTCATTTGTTGGGACAAAGCTAAGATGATGATGATGATTAAAAAATAAATTTTTGTAATAAAGTTGATAATCCCAAATGCAAAATAAAGAGGAATTTTAACATTTTACTTGACTTTCATTTTTTCCTTTTATTATTTTTTTAAAAAGACAAGAATCTATAAGGAAGAGTTTGCTAGTTAGGGTCACACTTAAGGCACCATTATGTTCTATGTAAGTTCTAAAAAAATATTTTGTTTACTGTGTATCTAACCTCAAGGCATATGTATGAACTAAAAAGCTATATTTTCCTTTTATTTTTTTCAAAAGATACGGACTTGCAATGAAGTATTTTGAAAGTGTTGTGTTGGCTATATGTCTTGGTGCACATATAGTTTAGAAAATATTTTAGGCTTTCACTTTCTTGTAGTTTCAAATTAATATTTTTTATTTTCATATAATTATAAAAAATTAATATACATTCTATAGTTTATTTTTAATAATTAATATTTCTTATCTTCTATGTTAATATTTTTTTATTTTTTTATGCAAATTTTTATTTCATTATTTGTGCTAACAAGGTTTTAAAAAAAAGGTAAAAACATGAAATGGTGAGGAAACGACGTTACCTATGCATACTTCTGGATTTGCTACATTCTTTTTTTCTTTGGATGTAGGAATCTTGGGAGAACTGCTGGTACATTTAATAAATGTAAAATATATTTATTGTAAGTTTTATAATGATAAAATATATTTATGTCACCAAAATATTATTTAAAATAAAATAATTTAGGCTTGGAGCTCTATTACAACGGTAAGAAAATAATTATAGCAAGACCAAGCACATGTGGCAATAGCTTACTATAAAGTGTTTAACAACATTAACAAAGGTAAACAATGAAAACTTAGCTCCATGCTGTAATGAGGGATGTACCAATCCTTTTTGTAAGTGATTCCATTGTTGGTGTTGTTTTTATATCCTAGCAATCTTAACATGGGATGTACTTGTGAAAATAGCTTGCAACCTTTTATGTCCTCACACATAAAAATATAATTTTTAAATGAATTCAATATACATAACACAATAGATTGGAGAAGCCCACATTTGATTAGAAAATTTTCTAACAATAGCAACCATCTCTCTTGGATAAATAAAAGTAGTGTAGTTTCTTATTAAATTTGTTACTTGAGTTATACCTATATTCTACCAAAGTTTAACTTGGCTATATACCATAGAGTGCCTATAATCATAACAATGAGGTGTTAGCCTAGTGGTATGGGTTGTGGTAACCCCAGGTCATAGGCTTGATTTACTAGGTAGCACTGAGTTATAAACTTCTATAAATTTTGGGGTGTGCCTTTGTTTCACTTATTTTGGATTTCATTACTTTTATTTCTAATGCTATGTTCAAACATTTTTAGAGCTCTCCTTCCCAAAACTTTCATAGTTAACTTCTCTAAAGTATAATTATGAAAAGCTTATTAATTGAAGATATCAAGAGATTATTATACTCTTGATGAAGCAAAACATTATATAATTTCCCCTTTATATAACAGCTATATTACATAGTATTATAATTCATTATTTTAATAAAAAATATCATTACGTTAAGTTATTATATTATAATTAGTATAATTTTTAAGTTTTTTTTTACGTTTGTTATACACATTATTTGGTTCAAGCTTGGAACATCTGTACACCATTGATATGCTTTTACTGTTACATTTTAAAGATCTCGCTGCATGCAATTAATTTTTGACGATCTTGTGCTTGAGCATCCAAGAGGTGGACTAACAAGAAGGTGAAAATAAAAAAGAATGAAAAAAAAATCAAAAGAAATGAACGTGACTTATTTCGGGCTTGTTTAAAACCTTGAATTAACTACTATCATTCTGTTTGTATTGAGGGGCTGGTTGACCAAAATGCGGATCCCAAATTGCGTATTATAACCCTTTAAAAATTTCATGGGGGTCATTTTAAATTTTGATTAAAAATTTTTAATTAATAAAAAATCATGGCCTTTGGAAACAAGAATGTCCGTATCTTTCTGGAATGGGACCTTAAAAGACATGTATATAAACAAAAAAAAAAAAACCTGAGCAACCACGAATTAAAATCGTACTGTGGATGGTCTTGTGCGGTGATTCGGCAGTAGTTCAGGTTCGCTTCATTCTTTTGTATCAAGTTGCAATAGCTTTTTCTTAGGTTTTGAAAAGCTATTATGGAATATCAGAAAACAAACATGATGAGAGGGTTAGACGGAAATTCCCAAGGCAGAATCTTAAAAATGAAAATTTAAAAGTTTATTAAAAAGCAGGTAGATTTGCAGAGATGCTACCGTATTGTATTGTAACGGAAGCAGTTGAAGATTTTCAGAATGTCATGAAATGTTATATCACGGAGACGAAGGAATTTGAAGAAAAACTGGTCTATCAGAAAGAACTTATTGTTTTGCATCTACTTTATCTAGAGATCAATGTACCAAGTTTGTTGACAGAAATCATATATGACAGAGAAGAAAGAGTGATATCTAATGTCCAAGGAACCATGCTTTCCATTGCAGAAAATCCTGATTGCTGCTCAGGATTGCTCGGCAGTGCAGGTAGGTTTATGTTAAAAGTAAAGAAGGTTTTTTCAAGCATCACGGAGACATTGAGTTGACAGGTTTCAAACATGCTCGGCAGTGCAGGTAGGTTTATGTTAAAAGTAAACATGATTTTTTCAAGCATCACGGAGACATTGAGTTGACAGGTTTCAAACATGGCCAAGAATGTTGTGGGGAAAATCAAATGGATCTTCAGTATCTGTAATCCCAAAAAGAACTCAGTCGGTGGAGATGTGCTAGGATTCTTTAGCAGCATTGTGCCTGTGATGGATGAAATTGTTCAAAGCACTAGTACCTATGTCACTGAGCTTAATAATCGTCTCGTCAAGCTTCAATATGAAACCGAGCGAAGTCTTTCTCGTGTAGTGGAACATGAATTCCTGCTTTCATTATCACTTGGGACCTTAATCATGTCATAGAGCAGGTCCCTAGAGGATTTGCAGATGAGTGAAAGCCTAACCTCTTCAAAGAACTGCACCCTGGCTTAGGATCTTTGAAAGAAAATGACATTGACACAGTGTTAGAGCTACCAGAAGAAAGGAAAGTAAAGTTACCACAGAAATCCTTTAAAGAGTTGAACGGTATGTTCTGCAATATGAAGTTGGGAGATCAGGATATTATCTTTCCTCCCTGGCCACTGTTCATGGAGAGGGTTAAAAATGTCCAAAGCAGAGAGCATCTCCTCAAGCTCGAATATCAAAAGGAGTTACTTCTTTCACATGTAATGGAACAGGAGTTGCTACTCCATCATTTTAGCAAAATGACATTGACTCAACGTTGGGTTGCAATGTGAGGATAATATTGTTATCCATATGTAATGGAATTTCAAATTAGGTGACTCTAGCATGTAAAGCAGCCTGCTAGAAATCCAAAGGTCATCACTTGGATGTTAATTTGTATATTTTATATTGTTTATTTAAAATTAATTATTAGTAATAAAATGTTTAATCTCAATTTCATGAAAAGGTAGGTTTCATTTAACATAAGTTACAATATTTTTTATAATTAATGCTATTTTTCTTAATTTACTTTTACTATATATATAATTTAGTGTACCCTCTCGAATAGAGGAGTAGAATAAATGGTTTCCTATTTCCTTTGACATGTTCCAACCATAACCATCATAATTATTATCTTAGCCTTGCTCTAAAAAGATGGAGCTTTATTTTCTATCTATCTACAACTTTTCCATATCATATGATATGAAATGGTAAGACCTATTATATTTTTAAATATTGCATGTGAAAGGATTTTTGTAGTTTTAGGCAAGAAAGATAAAAGGTAAGACCATTATTAGTTGTTCCATACAAGTACCTAGAACCTTAAACTTAAAGTTATAAACTTAAACATTAATTATGGATAGAGAATGCAATAATTTTACAAGTATATAATATTTTTCACTTTTTGTTATTTAACTTTACATGCCAATTTAGAAAGTGTTATCTTTTATTATTAATCTTGAGTTTCGAGTTGGCTGATTTATATCATAATATGTTGACGGAATTATATTACTAATACTACATTGCTTTCTATATTTAATTGCTTTTGAAATCTTGTTTCAACATTTTAAAAATGAAATGTATAGCCTTCTTTTGGGAATACAATACAAAAAAAAAAAGAAAAAAAAACATTTTAAAAATGAAGTGGTCAAATAGTAGATTATTTTAAAGCACGTTTTCTATAGGCTCTATGAATTCATACAAAACAAGGAAAGAAAACATTTTTTTAACAACATCAAGGCTGCAGCCCAACAAAACGATCCCCACCTAGAAACACAACCTAAAGATGCATTCGCAACATAGAGGAACTGTTCCTAGGTGTGCACTCTAGCCAAACCTGCCCTATTGCATTTTGTGGCAACAAAGGCACCCGCTTGCTGAAAATCCTTGAAATTTGCCTCCTTCCTTGCCCACTCCACCACATCACCCTCGCCATCGAGATACAACTCCAAATAGATGAGAACACAACTTTTATAAACAGAATGGTTAATTCTCCAAATAGATGAGAAACACTTTAAAGTAATTACAATATATATAGATGAGAAACACTTTAAAGTAATTAGAATATATCTATCTTAATGCAGCATAATGCTACATTTGAAAGAAGGTAAAGAAAATTTTAATAAAATTATCATGGTATTAATTGATTTAAAGGAAACTTTGGTAAAATAAGTGGTCTTTACATGGTTCTGCAAGTTGGGAGGTTCTTAGACATATAATGATATAATTCTTCCTTGATTTCCACACATGCCTATAACTATACTATCTTTTTGAAATTAGTGATATTGTCAGCAAACACTTGAAAGTTAGACTACTGTCCCAACAATGATAAGCAAGGAAAAATAAACAATTTTATAGGTTAAAAGGTGTAACATTTTGAATGCACCATATGACCAGCCTTGTGAACAGGACCATCATTTCAAGGGGAGGTTAGGTGCTTCTTTCTCAAGTAGCATGAGTGTAGCTACTTCAAAAAGTTAAGCTTTTGCTCATCTACCAACCCTCCTGAAATCTCCTTTATAGGATAAGCATGGAAGTTCTGTGTAATTATCATTCTTTATATGACCAGGCTTCCCAACGGTGACTTTGTGGATGCAAATCCAAAAATGAGTTTTCAGTCCCAAGGTCCGAATCATGTTTGAGTATATGGAATTTTTGGTCCACTTTTTGTGATAACTGCAACAAATGGATGATTACTCACTGCATAATATCTTGTCACAATCAAACCGAATGGAGCTTCTACAATTTGCAGCAGCTGTTACAGATGCAAAAATAAATACACACTAGACGGTGATTCTGAAAATGATGTTCTGCTTATCTAAATAGTGAAAATATTCTGGCTGCAATAAGAGGACATTTCAACAACTACATCTCTGAATCCCTCTTCTGTGGTTGCGAGGGACTAGGATTTCTTTTTCAGAGCTGCCATTATTGTTACAGTAATGATCCGAGTAGGAGAAAATCTGGAAAAGCAGTTATGAATGATAGGATATTCCAGCAAGAATTCCATGAGAGAACCAGCATTTGAAATCGTTTGCAAATCATTGGTAGACATGATCAACCATGTTTGTTGAGATAAAAATTGATTTTAATAAGAGGGGGTGTTGAATTGGAAACATTTTTTTACCAGTATTTACATCGAGTTTAATCAGAGATTCATAACTGAATATTTCCTACCAAAATTGAATCAAATTAAGAGTCTTAGTGCTAGGCTAACAAGTCATTGTTTTTTATTTTCTTGTTAACTTTTATTAAGTGTGAATAGACCAAAGGATCTATTAGATAAATTAACCTATCCCAAATACATAGATAGAAATAAATCCTAAGTAACTAAATGTGTGCAGAAGTTATTATAAAAGAATTAAAGAATTATTCTAATGAACATGATCATTATCTTAGAAAGATCTTAATTAATTCTTTTCAATTATTAATAGCTAAATTAACATCACTTTCACCATTTTCAAAAAAGATAAAATGTTAATCTAATATTCAATAGATAGGCTTTGATTTTCAATACGGAAAGGGTACACTAACCTCAAATCTCTGTCCATAGATGTGTAGAAATAAGATGTGTGCAAAATTGTTTATATGCAACAGCCACCCAACAAAAAGGCACCCAGGCTAATTACAAGTGTGGAAACTAAATTTGACAAGTACATAGAACTTGAACTAGAACTGCTAGAATTGAAAGCCCTATTGGCAACATTAGAATATGCATTTTTGATCAACAAGAAGTTGGTAATTATTGACAATAACCTAGAAAGAAAATAGAAAAGGAAACTAATGGGAGTACTCAATATATGACCTATAGCATTCGTGTGATCTTATGATGAGATAACAGAAATTGGTCCACAAATATATCAATAGTGAATCTACACTGATCCTAGTATCAAACCACAATGTCAATCTTTGTGAAGGCTAAATCCTAAACTAAAGAAGGTAGTCAAGTAAGAATTGGAGAAATACTAAAGTTGTAATTCATCTATCCTATTTCAGATAATGAATGGATCAATCCTTTAATAATTGTTCCAAAGAAGGGGGACAAATGATGTCTCTGCATTGACTTCCATATGTTGAATTCTACCACATTCAAGGATTACTTCCTTTTGATATTTGTTGATCAAGTTCTAGATACTATTACGCGACATGAGTATTACAATTTTTTGGATGGATATAATGGATACAATTAGATCTGCATTACACTTAAAGACTAGGAGAAAAAATGTTTCACCAGTCCATGGGAAATGTTTACCTACAAACAGATGCTCTTTGGTCTTTGCAATGCACCATCCACCTTCCAAATTCTAGTATTAAGTATCTTCAAAAAACAAATAGGCAATGTTGTTGAAGTATTCATGGATGATTTTTTGACGTACAAGCTAGATTTCAAACAAGCACTAGACCGGCTAAACTAGGTACTTAAGAGATGTGTTGAAACTAACCTAAACCTCAATTGGTAGAAGAGCCATCTTGTGGTTTAGGAAGGCATAGTGCTAGAACATAAAATCTCCCAAAAGTGTATTGAGTTAGATCTCAAAAAGATCAAAGTCATCCAAAATATCACTCAATGACCACAGATAGTGAAAGATGTAATATCCTTTTTAGGCAAGACTGGATACTATAGGAGATTCATCAAAAACTTTTCAGAGATAACCAAATCTCTTATATAACTCACAAATAAGGATGCATCCTTCTAATGGATTGAGTCATGTGAAAAGGAATTCGAAGCTTTGAAGAAGAAATTAGTAGAGACACAAATCCTCCAACCTTTGGATTGGTCAAGACCTTTTCATATCATGACTGATGCTTCTAAATATGCACTTGGTGTAGTACTTAATAACTTGATGATTAGAAAAGACCATACTACATACACTACATAAATAAAAGCATCACTAGAGCATAATTAAAT
Organism: Gnetum montanum; assembly: GCA_015680685.1. NCBI lineage: Eukaryota > Viridiplantae > Streptophyta > Gnetopsida > Gnetales > Gnetaceae > Gnetum > Gnetum montanum. Next base: position 240,556 of record MNCI01030961.1, on the reverse strand, counting down.
TACAACACAATTGAAAAAGTGCTAATTGTTGTGGTGTACGTAGTTGAATAGTTCAGAAATTATGTTCTTGGTTACCAAATCTATGTCCACATTGATCATAGTGCCATCCAATTTCTTATGAACATGCTAGTGCTTAGTCCTAGACTGATAAGATTGCTTATGATTCTTCAAGAGTTTGACATCACAATGATTGATATGAAAGGAATAGAGAATGTAGTAGTTGATCATTTTTCAAGGTTAAAATGGGATTTACACAATTGAGTGGAAGCTTTATTAGACCAATTTTTCAATAAGGATCTATTTACTAGAATAGTAAAGGTTATAAATTCAATAGGGAGGCCATGGACTGTAGAGTACTAACTTATCTAACAACACTAGACCTTCCTATTAAATTATGTAGAAAACAATGTGAGTAATTCCTTTACAAAGTATATGGAAATTAATGGTAATCTATACAAGATCTATGTAGATGGGCTCATTAGATGGTATGTGTTGAAATGTGATCAATAGAGAGTTTTATAGGATGGCCATAAAGGCCCATGTGGTGGCCACTATGTAGGGTGAAAAATGAAACTCAAATTATTGATGGTAGGCTAATTTTAGCCTACTTTATCTAGAGATTCCCACATTTTTGCACAATCTTGCAAACACTACCAAAGAGATGGAGGAATTGAGGCTAGATACAAAGGGCCACAACACTAGATACAACCACTAGAACCTTTTGATATCTAGGAAATTTATTTTATTGGGTCCATTGAACCAATGTTAAATGGAAAAGCATATATTATTATGACTATGGATTACTACGCAAAGTGGGCAAAGGAAGCAATAGTAAAAGATTGTATAGCAAAGATAGCTATCAAATGTTTCCAACATGTGGTGAATAGATTTGGAGTACTAAGAATGCTTATATCAAATAATGGAACTCACTTCATTGGTGCCACATTTAAGAAGATCATGAAACAAATTTTGGTGAACCATAAACTAACAACACCATATCATCCCCAAGCAAATGGTTAAGTCAAAGTCACTAACCACAAAATTACTAGAATACTCACTAGGATAGTTAGTAGGTTTAGACAAGATTGGTGTACTAAATTACATGATGCTCTATGGGCTTATAGGATATCTTGGAAACTACCTATAGGATACACATCATATGAGTTAGTCTATGGCAAGTTGCCAATGCTTCCAATCAAAACAAAGCTTTATAGTTTAGCTACTACAAGTGAACTAAACCTAAATATGAGCTTAGTTTAAAAGGAATGTCTAATGAACTTGAATCTTCTAGATGAGAATAGGTTAGTAGCACTTATGAGTAGTGAATTCCATATGAATTTCTCCAAAATTAGGCATGCTACATGGATAATACATATAACCATAAAACTAGGAGACAAGGTCCTTTATTATAATCCTAGTCATTTATCCCGAACAACTAAATTTTAGATACTTTGGGAGGGACCATACATTGTGCAAGGCACTTATCCATCTGGTGCCTTACATATCTACCACCCATCCTATCCACATAAGCTTATCATTGTCAAGATCTAACAAGTCAAACCATATTACAACTATTCCAAGGAGTTTGCCCAACCTACGCACCAGTCTTCTACTTGTTCTATATTTTATTTAATTGAGCTTCATAATAGTCATGGGGGTGTCAATCTAAAACCATTTTTACCTTACTAAATTTTTCATTTTCTTTCCATTTTTCTCTTTCTTTAATGTTTTCTGATTCTTTGAAATTTTCAATTCGTTAAACATTTTTCATTCTTTACATTTTTTTTACAATTCTTACTACCTTTTTCATTTCTTTCATACATTTTTTTCAAACCCTATGTAAATAATTTTTCTTACTAATAAGACACATTACAAATAAAGGCAAGATGTAGTCCAACAAGTGAAGATTTCTCTATGTTATCAAGTCATAAAGAATTGATTATTTGAATAGCAAGCCACATCATTCATCCATTCATTCCATTAATAAGCAATTATTACCATGGCCATAACGATATTCTTTCCATCATAAACTAAGAATAAACTTGTGATAATTATGACTAGATAGAAAAGTGAACAACCAAGTGGGAATGTAAAGGGTGTGTCATCATGGGGACTTCTATCTACATTCACTGCTCAATTATTTTGTGCATGGCCTCATTTTTGCACCTCACAGGCATCCAATATCGTGCATAATCAATGATGGTCGTGCACAAACTACCATCGTTGGTATCACGGGCCAATAGAAACTCATTTCTGGAGTGGAGGTCTCCCACCTCGGTTGTTAGATTGGTCTTCTCCTTCTGAAGCTTCTAGACCCATTTCTATAGGTCTTCGTTTACATGTCTGCACTCCATAGGTAGCATGCTAAGTGCAACACTCATTCACTAGCCTTGTTGTATATGTGATGAGGTACCTTGGTCACTTCTGATGGGAATGCAAGCACAACACTAATCTTGAATACTTGTTTTGAGTCCCACTTGAGGCAAGAAGTTGTCGACCGTACATAAAAATGCATTAGTCACGATAGCATAGCAAAGTTTAGCAACCCAAAGGGTCTAGCGTAGAAACTTAAGGAAGTCTAGCGTAGCTACTTCACTTACCCACTTTTGGATTGATCTACTTGAGATAGTTAATCATGTCATCAACCACCCCCTACATTAACGTAAGCTTATCAGGGGTCTTGACCCATGGTTGCAAGTGGATCGAAGAAGGGCCTGCAGTGTTTGCTATATAATGAAAATATGTCAGGTATAACTGAGAGGGCTACAATAAAGCTAACGAGCAATACAAATGATAGTGTAAAGGCTCCTATCCAATAAAGCATTAGGGGTGATAGCGGGGGAGGGTCTTCCATCGACATACTATCAAATATGTAGTTAAACTCACCAGCATATAGTTGTAGTTTCCCTCCCTCTTGTTGGCTTAACATCATGGCAGCATCCTCCATGTCCATCTGCTCCTCCAATGCTAAATTATGTTTAGTAAAGAGATCATTAGCAGAGATTCCTTCTTGGCTAACAAGCACCTTTTCTGTATTCCATGGAGCCCTTCTCTTTGTGACGCCAACATCCTCCTCATCAACAGGAGCGTTTTCCCCATCAACGGGAGCCCCTTCCTTTGCAGCAGAAGCTCCTTCTTTCTTGATTAGGGACCTTTCCTCTATGGTTGGGGCCCCCTTTATTAGCCTCCCCCATTTTGGAGGTTGTCACCTCTTCTCCTTCTTCCTCTTACTCTTCTTCCTTTGGTAAAAAAGCATGTTCACATTAGACAAAGGCAAATTAACTTAAGGTAGATGCTACGTTATGCTACGCTACCTAGTGTAGCATAATGTAGCAAGCATTAACCAAACAAGCAAAGAAATAGATAAAAAGGAAAAGCATTTATCAATGGGAGGCTATATCCTGCCTAACTTAAACCGTAGTTTCTATCCCCCTTCTTCGTTCATAAGGGAAGGCTCCTCAACCAAACGGGACCTTTTTCGCCATAACTTGGTGGCCATTGTCTCAGTGATGAGGTGTTTCCCCTATGATATTCTACCCATAGTAGCAGGGGGCACCTCTCCTACACTATCTTGGCCATGAAAGTTGTGGAACACCCAATCCCTAGTCATTATTGAAAATGACTCCCCAATAGCTTCTGGGGGATCCTAGGCTTGGGTGGTGCAGAAGACTTAGCAAATCCATGGTTTGGAAATCTGGTTATAATCTTGCATCACCTAGAATCTATTCTCATGGACTACCAAGAATTCTGCAAAGCACCACAAGCAAGCTACGAAGAAGGCATGATGCACATTGAAATAGGACTCAGGCTTCTTTTGAAGCTTGACCATTTTAGCTTGCAAACCTTTGTAGAGATGATTGGCCTAGTTGTAATGGGCCCCCTTTTCCATGACCTCCCTCATTACCCAAGCTTGCTTAATCCCAATGATCTTGCCTTGGGAGAGTATCTTAGTGAAAGCATGGGAACGGAAGATGGGGTAAATCATTTTGGCTATTTTCAGCTTAGCCACTTCAATGGGGATCCCCTTTCACCCTTTCGCTGCCCCTAGCCACTCCTCAATGTCCCCCTAATGGTTCACCTCCTTTTTGATCTTTGCTCCCATAGGGAGACCATTAGAAGGGACACCAAAGAGATTTGCAAATAGTTGGTCATTGATCTCAAGGAACACAAGTACACTATGCACACGTGTGCAAAATTGGTTTGCTTTTTTAGAAAAGGAGTTGGCTAGGGTGAGCATTTTAGTAGCAAGGATGCTTGGGTTCACAACCAAAAATAATTCCATGAGCATAGCATCCTGAAGGTGTTTAGTGAGTGATTCTGGGGACCTGTTGCAAAGCCAATGTTGGGTCTTGTTCACCTCCCTGTACTTGAAGTAAATGTTAGCCTCGTTATGCATAAAGGTGATCACGGTTACCTCCTGGGATTTCTTCCCCACTGTAGCAGTTTACAAAAAGAAAAAAGAAAAAATTTAGACAAAACAGAAAGACAACAAAAAAACAAGAACAACACTCGAACATGCAAGCAACTCATAGTTTAGCGTACTAGGCTTAAATGGCAATGAGAATGGTGGGAGATCCACCAATATGTCTTCAATAGTGATCGGCCTAAAGGGTTCCCAATCCCCATCCAACCAACCGAACTCCTTGCACCTATTGTAGAACTAGCAGTATTGGGTTGGATAGGTTTTTTACTCATCCCCACATTGGCCTATCATGCTTGCACCCATATTCTCAGTGGAGGAAAACTCCCGCAATGTCATCTATGCTAAGGCCAAGGCATCTATATCACTATGAAGCCCATTCTTGTTGATGAAAAACCTGGTAACAAAAATACACTGTTAACATTGTGGCCTAGTGTAGCATGCATTGCATAGCGTAGTGGAATAGGTTTACAGAACTCACCCGCTAACACAATAAATGGTTCTTGGCGGGTTCTGAAAACACATTCCCATGTGGCATGCAATGAACAACATGTTGTACAAGTGGTAGCAATTATATTTAGGAATTTCCTAGATCTAAGCCAAACACCTCAAGTTTTTTGGCTGCTGAGTAGATCCCTTTGCTTCCTAGCTCCCGATTGCTCCATCAGTCAAAAATTTCAGAATACCCTAGTTTTCCACAGGCAACAGGTTTTCTGTAATTACAACTGCTACCTCCTTTGATAACTATGACCAAAGGATCAAACTAAAGTATTGGAGAAGAAATTGCAGGAAGTCCTGTGAACCTTATCGGAGCTAGACTGCCTACTTCCCCACACAAGCGTGGGTCAGAGGAATGTTGGCCACCGGTTTGCTTAGGTAGCATACAATCCCTACAATTTCTAGGATGATCAAAATCGACCTTAGCATTACCCTACACAACATAATGGAAAATGTTAATAGCATGTTCAAGTGATGTTCGTGTGTAGCATAGCAGGATTAGCTGTTAGCAAACAACGTAGCATAACTATTTCCATGCATGTAGTGTAGTAAAAGCACAAAGGAAATAGTGCATAGAAACAAAAAAATTAAATATACATTTTTAAACAAGAAATAATTTAATACACTATAGTCATTTCAACAAATCTTCTATTTGACAAAATGAGTTTCACAGTGCTGTGATGGATACATGTTACGCTATCAAATCACGTGCGTGGCCAAACCCTCTTAAGGATCATACACTATGCTACTCACATGCTAGGTTACCATATTCACATAAACCTCTGTAGCAAGGCAACCATAGAAATGGTAGTCTGAGAAATGCTACATGCAACCTTAGTGTAGCATCTGTACATTGTCGCAGCCAAATCGACAACAATGGTGGTGTAATGGCCAAAATAATGGAAAAAACAATGACAAAAAATGTAGATTGCAAAATAGAAATAGAAGAGAAAAAATAAAGCTAAAATAACAACATCAGCAAAGAAAGTAAAGGTAGTGTAGAAACTTACCAGGCCGATGGAGTTTCCTCCTACACTGTGATGCATGCCTAGGATAGATGCCCTAGGGTATCTTTCACCTTGTCTAACTTGGTGAGCGCTAAGTGTTTGCGTTCTATCTTGGGTGCCATCGTCTTAGTTGTAGATTCTTTCTCAGTCACTACACTAAATAGCCTTGCTCTTTGTTAGCACAACCGATCTATGCTCTAGATGTGTGCTCTACACTCTTATAGTGAAAATGATGAGTTTCTTGGCGGTAAACCACTATTTATAGACAATACCGAAAAAAAGAACCTACCATTTTCTCATCTAAATTAATGTGGGATGTTTCGTATAACATAGCACTTCCACCATAGTGTAGCAGCACTATTTGCATCATGTCAGGTGGGCCCGACTAAAAGCCTCAACCCACCCTAAACTACCCATTTGCCTTTGCAAGAGTAGCCTATTAGCTATCTGTGAAGACCTTAAACTAATACACCACTTCATAAGCATAACTCATTAATGGTTCGCAAAGACCTTAAACTAGCAATTTTGTTTCACGGTTTCAATCAAGTTAGTAGTCCGCAAAGACCTTAAAATAATACAACTTACCTTTACAAAAACAACCCATTAGCGGTCCAGAAAGAGCTTAAACTAATAGTTTTAATTTATAAACCCAACTAGGTTAGCGGTCCACAAAGACCTTAAACTAGCAGATTGAAAATTTTATATCATAATTAACAATTATTTCAACTATCCATATTTCATTATTTTTTTGCAAATGTTTGCTATGCATTTTTGCTACAAAGATGTATCACTTGATTTGTCATTTATCTCATTATGGTAGTGTTGACGATTGTTTGGAACGCGACCACCAACGAATGTCCTTGAACAGGATTTAGGTGCTTGCTGGTCTCTGGCAACACCAAGGCCCAGATACCTCCAAATAGACTCAGTAGTTAATGGGAGTATGTGTGTGTGCTTTTGCGAAAAATGAAATGATTAGGTTGTGTGTAAAACTACAAATGACTTATCTTAAAGAGATTCAGCCAACTTTGCAAAATACTGTGAGTTGTTGAGAGTTCTTATTCTATTCAATTACCTAGTCTATGTGGTCCTTATAATACCTACTTGTAACAAATAAAGTTTTGCGAATACATTTGAGCACAACTCTGTGAATCTACTTCTAATTTTCCCTAGAGAAAGAGATAGTTCCACAAGAAAACTAGAAATAGAGCAAGATTCAATGGAAATATAAAGAAGAGAAAAAGAAAGCAGATTTGTGTAAAGACCTCAAATGTTTAAACAAGGTAAAATAATATGAGTAAACACTTCACAATAAAGCTATCCCAAATTCAATAACTACGAATTATTCAAACTTCCAAGGCTCAAATAAGCAATTTCTTCAAGACAATCCTACTGTGCTATACAAAAAAAATGCTACCTAAACTATCACGTACGAGACCATATTTTTGCTAGATAATGGATGTCAAAAATTGCATTCAATAGAACCTTCAAAATACTTGACAATTTTTTATTGAAATACCATGGAGATTCACTTTAAAGATAAAAGAAGCTATTCTGGTCCTATAAAATACCAATTTTTTTTGAACCCTCTTGACAATTGAATCGTTCAACGACTTTACTATATGTAGAGGCTCTCTTACAACAATATCAATAGCGGTTCTTATACATTGCACAATAATAAAATTCACTACTAAAATTCTCTTAAGGATTTCAAACATAAGCTCTTCTATGGAAAAATTTTAATAGAAATTTTCTATCATGGAACAAGAACAATAAGAGCAATCTAAAAATCCAAAAATTACTTGCCAAGCATGATACAATCTAAACCACTAGCTAAACAATTTAAACAAAATAAAAAATAAACATAACTCATAGGACTATGGCAAAGAGGCTAAAATGTTGTCTTTAACAAGTCATCTTACAAGCAATCTTTCACAATGTCTTCTTTTCAATCTTCCTCCAAGACCCCAAGTGTGTCCTCTAGTGTGAGACCCCTAAAGCCTTTTTATAGGATCTCATAGGTACAAAATATATTGGGTAACTTCTCTCCCAAGTAAGCAAGTTATAACTTGCCCAACAAGTTAGGAGGTTATAACATATACATAAAGTTAGGAGAAAATCATGCTAACTTTGGCATGTGTCTTTACAAACTTCACAAATATTTCTTTCATAAGTTACAACCTATATAATAATTTTAAAAAATAAAGCCAAGATCTCCATACAATAAGCACTCCACACAATTGTCATTTTATTTTTGTTTAAGATTTTAATTATTAAATATCATTACCCACTATGTATAAAGCCCTAGTAATTCTCATGAATAGGTGGTACTAAGAAAGTAATTTAGCATTCACCTTAGTGTAGATGAAGCACACCATCCGATGCTTCTATAATTAAATCATATGAATTTGCAATTAATGCTAGCTTTATATCCACATAAAATTTACTGTCCGCTTCCTTGGGAAAGTGATGTTCACTAGGAAAAGAAATTTGAATATGGTGGTGGTTACTTAGTACCGTTACGTAGGTGCTTCAATCAGCAACACATCCTTTACATCATCTCCTAGTAACCGATTCTTCCTTCCTTGATAACCAACTGGTAGTGAGCGATTGATCTTCGATTCCTGCACACGTTTTAAGAATGCCTCTGAATGTGAAGGTGTTAGGCCTGAAGCAGCCCTATTTCTACAAACAATTTCACATTTCCTTTTTTCTCTCAAAGCCTATGTGAGTCTCGCAACGGATTTGGCTTTACAGACAAGCAAGAAGATCCACGTTTAGGCCTGTAAATTTAGGCTTCGAAGGGATGTTTACGTGGGTGTAGCCCTGATGGACATATATGGTAATTGTCAAAGAATCATGGAAGCACACTAGGTGTTCAACGAAAATTCCTCGTAGAAACGTCATCCTCTAGAATTCCATGGTAGTTGTGTATCCATTGAGCATGCAGTCATTGGGATCGATGCCCTCAAAGTGCTACGAGAACTGCACATAACAAATGTGAGATGTAGTGATCGTAGTCCAGGTTCAGTATTAAGGTGCCATTTTGATGTATCATCTCTCACATTATTCCACCCTATGCCAATCTTAGCCAAAACCATATATCAACTGCCACCGTAACACAAGGCCCTGCCGCTGCATCTGGTAATGTTGTCGTGTGATGTTCAGTTGCTGCCACCATGTGCTCTTCATCACCATGTTGCCAAGGATGAGGGTAATCAGGTGGTACATAGGTGTAGTAGGTTCCATCTCCATCATTGTCAAAGAATGGAAATTTTCGTCATTGAATTAGTTGTAGAGAGAATGGACAAGATGGTGTCTATCAGGTTTTCAAAGAAATGCGTGAACACAAATTATCTCTGGATTTTTACGGTTATTTTGCTGCAACTGCTGGATTGTGAAGTCATGGATAGGTTGAGGAAGCTATGAAGCTTTTTAAGTAGAGGATAGAAATGGATCTTCAATTGAATGCTCCTATCTTCAATGAATTATTTTTGGATTTTGTGGAAACAATGTAGTAAAAGTGAAATTCATTGTTTCATCACTCTCTTTTTCTTGTTACTGTCCACTTGTGTGTTGTTCAACAATAACGTAATATGCTTCCTAATTTTCATTTATTTCCAAGGAATATTTTTGTTTTACATTTTCGTGGATTTCATTTCTGAATTCCAATTTATCTGAAATTTCACTGGTAATCTTGTAGTTGATACATCTAGTAATCATCTTGACTTTTCAAAGGGGAGGTTTTTTGATATGGATATGGACATTATTGCTACAAATAAGACATTGATGCCTCTTCTCCTCAAGACAGCTTAGAAAGCTACAAATAATTGACTTTTAAAACAATTATTTCTAAAGATAAATGGAAAGAAACTATAGAACATGGCCAAACATCTCTATTAAAAATAGCACCTTAATAACACCACAGCAAAACAACATTTCCACTACTTCTTTGGTAAAAAGTGATAATAATATATCGATGAGTACATGATTTTTATACTGGATATAACAGCCTTTCTTTGATCATTTTTCTTTCTTTCTTAGATTAGATGCTATTTCTATTTTTCTACAAACTGAAATTCTTGCCACTTCTGCAACTACATAAACATTTAATCATGCCAACCTGTTGCATGAAATGGCCAAAATGTGCAAAAATTTCTGCCCCCTTTAAAAGGCTTAAAGAAATTTATGCAAGCCCCATTTTAAAATTGAACTATACTGATGCTTTTACTAAACTTTTATAGCTGAACAGATAAATCTTTTTGGGGGAAAATTTCCATCAAACATAATGTTTGGTGGTATAAAAACCTCATTCCTAAAAAAAATAATAAAATGTATATTATCAAGTCTTTTATTCATGGACTATTCTTGAGATGGGAATAGAATTGTGAGGGTTACTGGGGTAGGAATCCTCATATCTCTAACTTTCTCATAGGTAATTTCTGAAGTGATGAATGTTGTTCTATTATTTTCTAGCTTTCTGGAGCTTTCAACTTGATCTTCTTAAGATTTCTCTTCAGCAATCTTCTCATCTTCTTTCTCAGATGAATTCTTATGTTCTTCCCAATTGGGTCCTTCTTCTTCCTCTTGGGACACAAAGGCTTCTTCCCATGAATCTTCATTGAACTCTAATTTTCTTGGAGTGTAGAAATTTTGTTTTCAACATCTCCTTTTTCAACCATTTTACTTTTTCCATTTGAAGTAATGTTATCAATCATCAAAGGTTCACTATAGATGTATATTTTATTTGTTTCTCCTTTCCAAGGTAGCCACATGTGAAAATAATCTATTGATATGTAACCTAAGAAATTCTTGCTCCAACTTCTACTCAATAAGAGACTATGTGAATCTGGTATATCTTCCACTTGAACAGTTACTCTACTTCTGACGCGGGGTTCAGAAGAAATTTCCAATAGAACATTTGGTAATTGACCCATAATCTTCACTCTACTTTTATCCACTTGAACAATCTTTTTATTTGATTTTTCAAGAATCAAACCAAGTTTCTTACATTATAGTAGACATAGCTCCAGAATCAATCGAAAAATTGTGTAAGTATTTATTCTTTAATTTCATTGTCAAAAGGAAAGGAGGAGCTTCCTTATCATACAAGATCTTTAATTTCTCATCATTATTAGATAGATAACTTAACTCCAATTCTCTAACTCTCCTTTTACCTTTAATGAACTCTAAAGCCTTTCTTTGCTGATCTCCTATTTAAAGCAACTGATAAAAGCTAATATTGGCCTTGACATGTTTAAGGTCTTCAATAAAATCATACTTTCCATCACCAATAAAGCTTGGTTTCTTTATCCATTAATTAAAATATTGATTTGGAGTGCTTTGCTCTACTTGATTGTCTTTACCTTTATTCTTATCTCTTCTATTTGGCTCAAAAGCTTTTCTCTTAGTAGATG
>MNCI01030961.1:150291-228146 GCA_015680685.1 Gnetum montanum | reverse complement strand
AATGAAGAATCAGTCTTAGAATCAAGAATATCTTTTGAAACTTTTAAATTTTCCAAACTATCAATCTTCTTGGTCATGAACCAAAAATAGTATTTAATTTCTTAAGCCGTTATAGTAACAAAGAATGGTTGATGTGCTAAAATTATAAGGCTTATGAACTTAGAGGCTAAATTTTTAGCCCTAATGCTAGTGCCAAAAGAACTATTGGCGACCGTTTGGGATGCAACTGCCAACAAGTGTCCTCGAATAGGATTTAGGTGCTTGCTGATCTTTAGCAATACCAAGGCTCGGATACCTCCAAATAGACTCAGTAGTTAATGTGAGTATGTGTGTGTGCTGTTGCGGTGTGTTTTTGTGAAAAATGAAATGATTGGATTGTGTATAAAACTATAAATGACTTATCTTAAAGAGGTTCAACCAAATTTGAAAAGTACTGTGAGTTGTTGAGAGTTCTTATTCTATTCAATTACCTAGTCTATGCGGTCCTTATAATACCTACTTGTAACAAATAAAGTTTTGCAAAAACATTTGAGCACAACTCTACAAATCTAGTTTTAATTTTCCCCAGAGAAAGAGATAGTTCCACAAGAAAACTAGAAATAGAGTGAGATTCAATGGAAATATAAAGAAGAAAAAAAGAAAGCAGATTTGTGTAAATACCTCAAATGTTTAAACAAGGTAAAATAATACGAGTAAACACTTCACAATAAAGCTATCCCAAATTCAATAACTACAAATTGTTCAAAATTCCAAGGCTCAAATAAGCAATTTCCTCAAGACAATCCTACTATGCTATCTAGAAGAAATGTTGCGTGAACTATTACGTACAAGAATCTATTTTGGCTAGATAATGGATGTCAAAAATTTCATTCAATAGAACCTTCAAAAGACTTAACAATTTTTGATTGAAATACCACAAAGATTCACTTTAAAGATAAAAGAAGTTATTCTAGTCCTATCAAAATACCAAAGATTTTCTAAACCCTCTTGGCTATTGAATCGTTCAATGCCTTGACTACATGAAGAGGCTCTATTACAACAATCTCAATAGCAGTTCTTATACATTACACAATAATAAAATTCACTACTAAAATGCTCTTAAGGCTTTCAACCACAAGCTCTTCTATGGAAAAATTTTAATAGAAATTTTCTATCATGCAACAAGAACAATAAGAGCAATGTAAAAATCTAAAAATTACTTGCCAAGCATGATACAATCTAAACCACTAGCTAAACAATTGAAAAAAAATAAAAAATAAACATAACTCATAGGACTACAACAGAGAGGCTAAAATGTTGTCTTTAACAAGTCATCTTACAAGCAATCTTTCACAATGTCTTCTTTTCAATATTCCTCCAAGACCCTGAGTGTGTCCTCTAGTGTGAGACCCCTGAAGCCTTTTTATAGGATCTCATAGGTACAAAATATCTTGGGTAACTTCTCTCCCAAGTAAGGAAGTTATAAATTATCCAACAAGTTAGGAACTTATAACTTATACACGAAGTTAGGAGAAAATCATGCTAACTTTGGCATGTGTCTTTACAAACTTTACAAATATTTCTTTCATAAGTCACAACCTATATAATAATTTAAAAAAATAAAGCCAAGATCTCCATACAATAAGAGCCTCATAAAATTGTAATGTTATTTTTTTTAAGATTTTAATTATTAAATATCATTACCCACCATGTCTAAAGCCCTAGTAATTCTCATGAATAGGTGGTACTAAGAAAGTAATTTAGCATTCAGCTTAGTGTAGATCATGCACACCATCCGATGCTTCTATAATTAAATCATATGTATTTTCACTTGATTTTGGCTTTATATCCATGTAAAATTTGCTGTCGGCTTCCTTGGAAAAGTGACGTTCACTAGGAAAAGAAATTCGAATACGGTGGTGGTCACTTAGTACTGTTACGGAGGGGCTTTAATCAGCAACACATCCTTTACATCATCTCTCGGTAATTGATTCTTCCTTCCTTGATAACCAACTGGTAGCGAGCAATTCATCTCCGATTTCTACACACGTTTTAAGAACACCTCTGAATGTGAAGGTGTCAGACTTGAAGTAGCCCTATTTCTGCAAATAGTTTCACATTTCCTTTTTTTTCTCAAAGCCTACGTGAGTCTCACAACGGATTTGGCTTTACAGACAAGAAAGAAGATCCACGTTCAAGCCTGTAAACTTAGGCTTCAAAGGGATGTTTACGTGGGTTCAACCATGATGGACATATATGGCAACTACAGGAGCATCATGGAAGCATGCCAAGTGTTCGATGAAAATGCCTCATAGAAATGTCATTCTCTATAATTCCATGGCAACTATGTATCCATTGAGCATGCAGTCGTTGGTATCGATGCCCTCAAAGTGCTACAAGAATTGCACGTAATAGATGTGAGACGTAGTGATCATAGTCCAAGTTCAGTATGAAGGTGTCGTTTTGATGTATCATCACTCACATTATTCCACCCTGTGGTGATCTCAACTAGAACCATATATCAACTACCACCACAAAACAAGGCCCTACCGCTATATTTGGTAATGTTTCCATGTGGTGTTTAGTTGCTGCCACCATGTGCTCTTCATTGCCACATTGCTAGGGATGAGGGTAATCAAGTAGTGCATAGGCATAGCAGGTTCCATCGTCGTCATTGTTGAAGAATGGAAATTTCCATCATTGAATTAGTTGCAGAGAGAATGGACAAGATGGTGTCTACCAGGTGTTCAAAGAAATGCATGAACACGAATTGTCTCTGGATGTTTACGGTTATTTCACTACAACTGCTGGTTTGTGAAGTCATGGATAGGTTGAGAAAGCTATGATGCTTTTTAAGCAAAGGATAGAAATGGATCTTGAATCAAATTCTCTTATCTACAATGAATTGATTTTGGATTTTGCAGAAACAATGCAGTAAAAGTGAACTTCACTATTCCATCACTCTCTTTTTCTTGTTACTATCCACTTGTGTGTCGTTTAGAAATAATGTAATATGCTTCTCAATTTTCATTTATTTCCAAAGAATATTTTTGTTTTACATATTTGTGGATTTCATTTCTAAATTCCAATTTATCTAAAATTTCACAGAAGCCGGGGATCTTGTAGTTGATGCGTTTGGTAATCTTCTTGATTTTTCAAAGGGGAGGTTTTTGGATATGGATATGGGCATTATTGCTACAAATAAGACGTTGATGCCTCTTCTCCTCATGGTAGTTCAAAAAGCTACAAATAATTGATTTTTAAAACAATTATTTCTGAAGATAAATGGAAAGCAACTATAGAACATGGCCAAATGTCTCTATTAAAAATAGCACCTTAATAACACCACAGAAAAATAGAATTTCCACTACTTCTTTGGTAAAAAGTGCTAATAATATATCAATGAGTACATGATTTGTATACTTGATATAACAGCCTTTCTCTGATCATTTTTCTTTCCTTTTTAGATTAGATGCTATTTCTCTTTTTCTACAAACTAAAATTTTTGCCACTTCTCCAACTGCATAAACCTTTAATCATGCCAACCTGTTCCATGAAATGGTCAAAATGTGCCAACAGGCAGGTTGAGCAAGAATGGAAATGCATCACAATATTTCTTCACCTTTCACCTTGACAGGTCCACATGAAAAGCTTGTAAGACAACCAAACCTAGAGTCAATAGACTAGGAATCATCCATAGATAGCACTGTAGTATTCTTAGAAAAATTCCTAGACTGGATTGAACATCTAGTCCAAGCTTTATATTTAGAGGTTGGGGATGCAACTAAGGACCCCCTCATTGAAACGCCTGTGACCACATCTAGGGGTAGATGAAAATGTTAAAACTTATCTCCCTCCTAGATTCGCAAACACACAAAGATGTATCTAAGATACTGCAAGATAACATCAATGTTTTTGTGTGGTCCTATAATGACATGCTAGGCCTAGATCAAAGGCTTATACAACACAACATTTTCTTGGACTTGCGTATAAAAGCAATTAAGCAAAAGGCTCACAAGGTTAAACCAGAGATCACACTGGCCGTACACGATGAAATCACCAAGCTATATCAAGTTGATTTCATGCAGGCAATTGATTACTTAGAATGGGTATTGAACATCGTTGTAGTTTCAAAGAAAATGGAAGGAATATGAATCTATATAGACTTCTAGAATCTAAACAAAGCAACGATCAAGGATGACTTCCCATTGCCATGTATTAATCAATTCATTGACACTATGGCTGGTCATGCTCTGTTATCCTTCATGGACGGTTTCTCCAGCTATAATCAAATTCGCATCAACCTACAACATTAGTTAGCAACAACTTTCATGACCTCATGGGGTACTTTCTGTTACACCAGGATGCCGTTTGGGCTCAAAAATGCTAGAGCAACTTACCATAGGGCCATGACATACATCTTTAGCAATTGCATCCTAGAAACACTAAATGACTACGTGGATGACATAGTAGTCAAATCTAAAGAGGCTACTGATCATCCCAATGATCTAGGTGTAGTCCTCAAACATTGCTAGATGCATGACTTATGCCTCAACCCAAAAAAGTATGTCTTTGGGGTGAGAACCGAACGCATGTTAAGGTTTGTAGTATCGGAGGCTGGAATATGAGTGGACCCTAATAAAGTTAAGGTCATCGTTGATCTAGCATCTCCTACAAACTTTAAGGAATTGCACAGGTTTCAAGGTAGGGTACAGTTCATTACAAGGTTATATAGAAAATTTGACTAACAAGTTACATCCCATGCAACACTTACTAAAGAAAGGGGTTAACTTTGAATGGACAAAGTAATGTCAAAAAGCCTTCGATGATCTGAAGAAAGAGCTTTTACACCTCCCGACTATTTACCTACTGTAGAGGGATAAGCCTTTCTACATATACCTTGCCACCTCAGACACGTCTATCATGGCACTATTATGTCAGAAATGAGATGATGGCTATGATATTTCAATGTATTATCTAAGTCATGCATTGATAGCATATGAGGCAAAATATAATGAGGTGGAGAGAAATTGCCTCACCTTAGTGTTTGCATTAAAAAAGTGGAGACATTACCTCTTCCATAGCAAAGTCAACATCATTTGCAAAAGCAATGTACTCTAGGTTATCACAAACAATCTATATGAAAGTAGCAAGATAGCTTGATGGAAAGCCATAACAGCAGAATTCAATTTGCATTATGTGAGCCAATCATCAACGAAAGGTCAAGCTATAGCAATGCAACTGACGATCTCACCCATCGATGATCGGGAAATCATAGAATCTAAATTCCTTGACGAGCATGTTAGCACCATCAATGTTGTCCCATCTCATTTAGAAGCTACTTTACACTTTGACAGTGCCTCGACTACATGTGCTAGTAGTGCAGCAGCCATCATTACATTCCCCTCTAAGGACATTCATCCATTCTCTTACTGCTTCACGTTCCTTTCTACAAATAATGTGGAAGAGTACGAAGGACTACTTAGGGACCTCCTAGTAGCCCAAGCATTGAAAGTTCAACATCTGGCAATTCGAGGTGATTCACAACTCATTTTGAATCAAATCACTGAGGTCTATGCCTACAAAGCTACTCACTTATAGCCCTATTGCAACCTAGAAAAAATTTTTCTTAAACAATTTGCAACAATGGACATTCAACACGTGCTACATAATGAAAACACCATAGCAGATGTCCTGGCCACCCTAGCATTGAATGTGTCACCATACTTGTTCGCAATTTTTCCCACTTCAATTACCTAGTGTATGAAGCCGATCACTCAAGCGGTACACGTAGCCTTTGTTAGCATTGCGGATACCTAGGAGTGGTACACAAACATTAAGGCCTACCTACAACATGGCGAGCCCCCATGCAGATTAACATCTACCTAAAGGGATGCAATCTGCAAACGTGCTTGGAAATACGTACTTATGGGAGATAACGCCTTGTGAAAATGCTTCTTTGATGGGATATTGCTAGCATGTGTAAACGAGGAGCAAGTGCAAAGGATCATTAATGAGGTACACGAGAGACTGTGTGGAGAACACATAGCACCTAGGGCCATGGTACCAAAAATTAGATGCCTAGGGTACTATTGGCCTCACATGGAGCGTGACTACCTGGCCAAAGTCAAGACTTGTGATACGTGCCAATGATATGCAAATCTCATACATGTTTCACCTATACAGTTCCATCTAACGTAGATCATGTGCCCATTCCAACGATGGGGACTAGGCATCATAGGACCTATTACACCTAAGTATTCTATAGGGGATAGCTTCATTATCACCACCACTAAGTACTTTACAAAGTGGGTGGAGACTATTCCCCTTAGGAAGACTACATCTCAATAGGTTTTCCACTTCATATTAGATAACATCATGACGAGGTTTGGGCTTCCCATGATGATTGTGACTGACAATGGGCCATAATTTAGTAGTGCAAAAACCAAAACCTTTTGCAGAAACCATGGCATTAGGAAATTATTCTCCTTGCCATACTACCCATAGGTAAATAGACATGTGGAAGCTATGAACAAAGCCATTGTTAGTTTGCTCAAGAAAATGCTTAAAAATAGCAAGAGATGATGGCATGAGAAAATCCTCTATGTGTTATGGGCTTATTGAATGATGTGCAGGACTGCAACAGGTAAAACTCCTTACAATCTTGTTTATGGATCTGAAGCAGTGTTACCTCTTGAGCTACAAGCAAAGCCCAGAACAATGAGTTGAGGATCATCGACCTCGACTACATAAAGGAGGAGTGTGCACAAACACTTGGTTGCATTGAGTAATATCAAAATAGGTAATGGTAGATGCATCATGCAAACCTACATCAATGGTCGGTAAAAAAGGAAGAACTCATTCTTAAGGTTGTCTGTGAGCATGTGAACAAATTCTCAACAAACTGGGAAGGTCCATTCATGGTCATAAAATCCTACAAGAAAGGGGCCTTCAAACTAGTAGACATGGATGGGAATAAGTTCGCAAATCCTATAAATCATTCGTATCTCAAGCTGTACTACATCTGATGCATGAGCAAGATAAGAAATTATCCACTACAATGTAAAAATAGCAAACCATTATCCACTACGATGTAAAACTAGCAAAGCACATCCACTACAACATAAAACTGGCAAAGCTAGTTTGCTATGATTATACACTGGCACAGATAGTCCACAATGACCATAAACTAGCATAGACCATCTTCCATGATAAAAACCTAGCAAAGCACATCTACTACGATGTTAAACTAGCACAGACAGTGCTTTAGGGCCTTAAACTAGCCCATCCATAGTCCGCTAGGGTAGCCACCATCTAGTACAATGATAAATTAGCACAGTGGTCTACCAAGACCTTAAACTAGGGTAGCCACCATCTGGTATCATAATAAACTAGCGTTGTAGTCTACTTGGACCTTAAACCAGCATAGCAGTCTACTAGGACCTTAAAGTAGCATAGTGACCATCTGCTATAATGATAAATTAGCATAGCGGTCTACTAGGACCTTAAACTAGTACACCATAGTCTACTGAGACCTTAAACCAGCACAGAATATGGTCTACCATGACCTTAAACTAGGTTCATGACACAACCTCAGCATGCATCCATGACTCTATAAATAAGAAAGCATGCACAGTGCTAACATGGGATGGGACATTACAATTCCATAATGTAGTTCATGATACCAAGAAAACATCCTCTGGAATATGTGAAATGCCACTACCCTTGCCATCTTGTTAATCCTCTAGAGATGTCGTATGACATATTTCTGACCTTTTGGAGCTACGGCTACCATGGCCCTTCACCTTGGCAATAGCTTCCATGGTCGATGCCTACTATTGGAGTCCCAGCACTATTGTGGCCCAACCACAAAGTTGCTACCCTCCAATCCCCACCATTGCCCAAGCCCAAAATATATTCAGTAGTTGGGGGTAGCCCATATCATAGCTGAACTATATGTTTTTTACCTTGGGCAAGGACTCTTGAACACTTGCATCACAATAATTCCTAGTTGCCTCACTGCCAACTCCTCCATGCTGATGCTGCCAGAGCTGTTGTTGGCCTTCCTAATTTGGACGTCACATGGCTCAGCAATAATGTCCATTGTTCCAAAAGTGTCCAGAGCAAGTAGGAGATTTTCCTTTATTTCACTTGATGGTTGTTTCTTTTAGTTTCCTCTCTATTTTGTTTGCAAGGTACGTGTTAGAGATGCATTAGTCAGAGGTGCGTTTCACCAAGGTGGCAAGGCACTACATCGTTCCAAGGTTGTCATCCTGACTAGCTTTGCTACTTTGGAGTGCACATCCTCTCCTCCTCCTTAGCCTCCTTTACCTCATTCCTTACACATGCAATTCTCCTTCTCACATCTCTTTTACAATTTTTTCTCGATGCCTGTAAAGCCCTCCCATATGCTCAACTGCAAAGATCATGACAAGTGTAATGCAGCTCTTTCCATTGAAAGCATCTATAGGTAGGTCAAAGCCCCACGTGGATCTAAGATAGCTTATCCTAGGGAAGAAACACATATCCTGCAACAACAAGGTTGTTTGCAAATGAAAATGGAAAAAAATAGCAAAAGAAAAGTGTAAAAGAGCAAAATCTCGCAAAGAAAAAAAACACACATGTCCAAAAAAATGATACATCAACTATTTCATAATGACCATTTCTAAGCATTCTGATGAGAGGTCAGAAACTTGCAAAAGAAAGATGCTCATGTGTATTGACTACCTCACAAGCACTATGATGAGGGACCACATTGCTACTTCTTCCCCTTCCTAAAACTATCCTTGCAAATCCACCGTTTACCCTTTCCCTGCATAACTATCTTGGCACTCTTAAGCATAGCTAAGAGGCATCTTGATGATTGCTAAAGAGCAGTGTTAGCGTCTTATCCTTCATGGTGTTTCATATTCTTTGTTGGCATCTCTCAGGCCCATCCTCCAAAAATCAACAAAGAGGGGCCAATGAAACACCATAAAATTTCAAGACACTTTTGCTTCACCAAGGTCTTGGAACTAAGGAAAACATTTCTACAAGTGTATCCTCATGACATTTTGGTAGGAAATGAATGCACTGATTTTAGACTATTTAGTTCAGCAAGTTTTCTACCTCTAGTGCTGACAGGCCTGATGGACTCTTTGGCCTACCCACCTGGGTGTTTCACCTAGCTAATAGTCTACTCAGAAAACATGCTTGGAGTTTTCTATGGTGCTCAGGATGGACAAAATAGATCAGCAAGATTTCTAGTTGAGAAGTATACTATGCTAAGCTACACTGCATAGTGTAGAAAGCCTTCAAGAAATCAATCAAGTATTCAAATGTAAGTTCTAGCAGGATGTTCACATGAGGCAAAGTCAGAAACTAGCCAACATAGAGTGTTATGCTATGCTATGCTACATAGCATAGCACAACATAGCAAGGGAAAAAAAGTAGTGTTTTCTCATCGCAATTTTAACAGAAGTACAAATTACATTGGTTGCTATGCTATGCTATGCTATGTAGCATAGCATAGTGTAGCAAATACATGAATTAACAAAGTGCTCCAAAGTTAACCCCGCATGCACCAAGGCTTTCAGCAAAAGCTACTAACTTCAACACAAGTTTATTTTTCAAACCAGTGGCTACACTGTGCTATGCTACATAGTGTAGCAAAGTGTAGCAAGAAGCTACACTACTTCAATGTGCTTCATTCCTTGCTCACATTGTTGGCACACCTGGATCCCAGCATGAGTAGTTTCAACAACATCGTATGAGCATAGCAAGTTCACAACTGGTTTTGCATATCTTTGTAGTAAGGGAATGTCAGCATCTCATTGGTCTAGGACACATGGCATCAAAATCACATTTCTCACCTATTCCTGGCCCTATAAGTACCCCGATGAGAAATTCTCAAAGGGTTGGTAATTTCTATTGGTAGTTCATTAACAACATTGGGTTTTTTGTAAAAATAACAAGCATTTTTGCATTGAAGATAGCGGTTGGAAAATTTTTGTTGGCAAGTTTAGCAATTGTTGACAATCTTAAGTTGGCATTTTTTGTTTGGCATTTGGCATTGGCTTGTTGCATTAGCATTTTTGTACTGTGACTTCTAATTTCTTACTCAAAGGCATAGTTGGCACATTTTAAGTGTTCTGGTCATTCTTGAACTCTCTATGTGCCTCCAGCATTGTATAACTAGTTGTACACTTTAGACAAGGAAGAGAATCGAACTCGTGATTTTGCGGTGGTGCATTTCCTTATCCTAGCTCACTCTATTATTTGTTCATTATTATAACTGTTTGGCATTATTTTCTCCATTCCTACATTTATTGATCATATGATATACCTCTTGTATTTAACATTTAAAAAAAGGTTCACATAAGGTTAAGTTACACTACTTAAGTCCCTGTCTAATCGACCAGATCCTTCAGGGCACCCTATTTCCATTTTATCCAGCATGGCCCTCACACGAATCTAGGGTTAAACTATTCACCTGACAACCTCTTAGTGTTTTTAGTCATCGACATTTTCAGTCGCTACACATGTGGACACTGATGAATGGTGTTAGTATCATGTTCACTATGGTGTTTCATATTCTTTATTGATGTCTCTCAGGCCAATCCTCTAGACATCAACAAAGAGGAGCCAATGAAACATCACTAATTTTAGGCTCCTATGGTTCAATGGTAGATTTGTCTAAGTGTTAAAACATGGGAAAAATTTTTCTAAGTCTGGTGTCGTGTTATGCAGCATAGATAGCATAGCACACTAGAAGTCCTATTTTTTGCAAAATATTTCTAAGTCTGCCTACTATGCTCCCCAACACAGCCAATGTAGCACATGTTTCCAAGGCTAGCCTACATAAATGTCAAGCCAGAAGCGATCAAGCTCTACTTGGGATGGACCAAATAGTTTGGCAAATTTTCTATCTCCTAGGCTATCAAGCTTTCTATGCTCCTTAGCTTGCCCACCTTGACACATGTCCTAGTTTCCAATCCACCCAAGTGTTAAGCTAGGAGTTGTCAAAAGTGCTTAGGATGGACAAAATAGTTTGACAAATTTTCTATCTTTTGGGCTTGTTATGTTGTCTATTCTAGGGTGGCGTAGATAGCATAGCATAGGTTTCAATGCCCAAATTATTCTAAGTGTTGTACTAGAAGTCTATCAAGCTATTTAGGCAAGGAAGATGCATTTGGCAATTTTCTAACTTTTAGGGCTACCTTTTCTACTTCACCCCTAGAATTTGGAAAAATTCATCAAAATGTGGGTGCTATGCTCTACTACACTGTGCAACATAGATATCATGACAAACCAAAATCTTCAAAAAAAATTTGTGTTTACACTATGCTCTACTATGTTGTATAGCATAGACAACATGACACTTGGAAAATGCCTTTGAATGCCTCCAGAAGATGTTAGAATTTAGCATCGACCTTCATTTTAGCTCTAGCATCTCTCTGGTAGCCATGATTAGTAGTTTTATTTATTTTTACATCTCCTATTAATCCCCAAAATTGTTCCTATGCTTGACCCTACTCAGAAGAGGGGAAAGACGTAGTCCTAGAGCATAGGCTATAAGTTGCATTTGTTTTGGCATTGTTTGTAGGTACATGCAGTCCCTCAAACTTTGGCACATGTAGTCTGGGTTTTACGATCATAGTTTGGTAGATTCTCAGTTACCGTTCCTATCCTGTAGAGTGTGACACAATTGAGCTTGACACTTTCAGCGTAGCATGTCAGCATGACTTGCTCAAACCCATGCTACATGGGACCTATGCCACGTGGCATTTAGCCCACATCTCATGTTAACCCTAGCCCTAAAAATAGCCCCATAATCTGAAGTTTCTATCCTAAAAATGGCCAAGGGAAGAAGGTTTTAAGATTATGAATTATAGAAAGCTAGGACCAACACTAGATCCATGCTACCCAATGCAAGTTAGGGGGGAATAATGCTATAAAATACTTCTATGGGTTTCAAGGAGGTTAAACCCCAATGTAAAGGATGTTTTTAGGCTTGAAACCAACTTTTATTGGAAGGTTCTTTGTGGGGCCCATCCAAATGTCAGATTTTGAATCTTCTGCATAACTCCCACCATCCTAGCATTTCTTGGACTTTCCCCCCTTGCAACTTCTAGTGCACCATGAGTTTCAATGCTTGGTTTTGGAAATGGCTGTTTGAAGGAGGATTCTTAGGTTTAGGCTTGGTTTTGATGGTTATTCTATCAAAAATCAACCACACAACTCATTCTTCTCCTATAGTGCATTGGTGAGAACTCTTAGAAAAGATCTTGGCTTATAGAACCCTTCAATCCTCAGCATGGTTGATCCATGAGCCCCTTTAAGTAGTGTTTCTACTTCAATACACTAGATTCCAAAGGTTTTTTTTAGCATTTTATGAAATAATCATTAACAAAAGAGAAAGAAATAGTAAGAACCCAATCCTGAAGGATGCAAATGCTATAGTCAAAGGCCATTTCTAGCTATTTCCTATGTATTTCTAGCCATTTTTGTGCTTTTCCTAGTTTGGAATGTGGGTATTTTTTCAAATATAGGGCATTGTATTTGGAAATATGAGATTTTGAAAAAATCCCAAATTATTTGATGGGGTTTATAAATTTTCAATGTTACTTGATCATTTAGGTCTATTTTCATGGTTGTTTTGAATTAGGTTTCAATTAATTTCTATGTGTTTTTTGCTATTTTTAGTAAAAAAGCAACACTTCTTTCAATTTTTGCATCAAGAAAATGACAATGAATTATTAAATTTTAAGGTTTTGGATTTTTAGTATTATGTTTTATATTTCTAATGCTTATTTTTTGTTTTAATTTGGAGTTTTGGTTAATTTTTGATGAATTTCTTAATTAGTTAGTTTAGTTGTGTTTTCATATCGTTTTTAGTTTCTCATAGTAGTTCATGAATTTTTTTTGAAAAGATGACAAGGGGTTTGCATGTTTCCTATTATGGGTGCATTGGTCTCCATTTCAGCTTCAATTATTGGAATTATTGGATTTCAAGATATGGTTGATTTTTAATGATTTTTCTCATATAGTTGCATGATGAGCCGTGATATCGCATGGGCTGCGATATTGCATACGCGATATCATGTCTACGATATCACGTCGGCCCCTACGATATCACGTACGTGATATCGCAGCCTGTCACCACTTCTATAAATAAGACGAGGATTTCCCTTGTTTAGACATATAGATCTAGACCCTTAGCTAAACTCTAGTAGTTTTACCATTCCAGAGATAGAATAATTTCCATGTGCCCACACTAGGAGTCTCAAAGTGAACGGATCTTTATTCGAGCAATTTGTACTTGAACACACAATTGTGCACGGAAATAAAGATGAACTTTTTGATAAACCATGCAGCATATGGACTAAGCTAAATAGGAATTTAATTATTTTTAAATGTTTAAATTCTTTCTTATATAATTAATCACTCTCAACCCTCAACTCTCCTAGTTAAGTGTATTCAGTACGACTGCTTCGAGCACGTGTGTTACGCTTGGTAACCCAATAATGAATAGTGTTTGGTAATCCCAATAGGGTTGCACTGGTTTAGGGTGTGTACGGAAAGTGGGAACAAATATTGATAGGATGATTAAAGCTTATTTAGTGAAAGTTAGTTACTTAGTCTCTTCACCCTTTCCTCTCTTAGCATAGGTGATAAAAAGATAAAAGACATAAAAATCATATACCTCAGATTTACTTAACCATATAACTGTGATAATACAAGTAAGTTTGGGAAAAAAATGATTGATTAACCTAAAGTGTTCCATAAGGCGCATAAGCACTTAATCCTTGGAGTTCAACTAGATTGCACATGAGACGTTCGTATTCGTATGGTTGAGTGTAGGGGTACCTCATCACTCATCATTGGCAATATTGTCAAGGACTAAGTGGTTTGTGTGCTACGTAGAACATAGGAAATCATTCACATTGTTGGGAGCTAAAATGAACCCTTAGGGTTAATCAAGAGAAAAATAACATAACAGCAAACAACAAACCAAACAAGACTAAAATGTCTTCTTCTCCACACAAAAGCACTTCACCACCTAGGACCAACACTAGAGACAATCAACGGCACAACACACATAACCAAAATTCACCAGTTCCTCAACAATTCAGTGGGGTGTATACTCACCATGATGAGTATATATTTGAATTTACCTTTATCTTCTATCAAGATGAACAAATGCAATGGAAAGACTTGGAGGGTAACACAACGTTGCCTCTAGACAGAGTCGCCCCCAACATGCTCCTTCATGTCCTTGCACGAATCTACATGTCACAATTATGCATAGAGTACGTTGCATGTGATTAAAATGCAAGGGACTACCATCCCACATAAGCGCAACATCAATGGGGCTTGCAGTAGGAGAGTTATCATACATTGTTGAAGGACAAAGGCCCCCATAATGCTTCGACCGTCATAAGCGAAATTAAGGGTGGTGAACCTATTTCAATAGGTTCTTCACAAAATGATGTTCCCCATCCAAATGATGGTGAGGAGATGGGGTATCAAAACCTACACTCTAGGATTAATAACCTTGGTTCTGATCCCCATGAACACCAAGTGTTCAATCAGGGAACACAAACAAACAACAAGGGCAGGCAGTCTGATCGTCATCACGATAAGGGTCAAGACCACCAAAGAGAAGGTAGGAAGCATCATGATGATGATGGTCCTCCTTCTTCTTCCCCTTCATCATTACATTCACCCTCTCCTTCAACATTAGGATGTAGCCATAAGGAACATAGCTATGAGGATAAAGGTAAACAGAGTGAGAAACCTCAACAAGAGAGTTGAGAGTGAGGACAAGGGCATTTGAGAGAATCAAGGCATGGAAGAAGGGAAAGTAGGGAGCTACATAAGCATCATAGAAGCCATGAGAGACATGACCATGATGAAACCCTAATTGCAACCCAAACCATGTTAGACATCATGGAGGCCATTAGAATACCTACAAGACACCAAAAAGATAGCCGGATCAAGAGACTAGACATGAATAATATCCCACGATTTGAGGGGGGATACAACATTGATCCACTGAACCACTTACAAGAATTTCAAGATGCCTATGCCTTGAAGAGAATTGAAAATAAGTGGAAGAAGTTAAAACTATTCCCAAGGACACTCATAAAATAAGTAGAAAGCTAGTACTGGTCCTTAGAGCCAGAATCCATTCGATGGTGGAGTACGATGCTAGAACTATTTAATGATAAATATCATATGCACTCTCGAGTGTCCAACTTGTGAAAGTAGATCCAAGGATGGAAGCAGGGTAATCACAAACCCTTGGATGCTATCATGGGCCAATATTATGCACTATTACATCATTGCCTGCACCATGGTTATGCACAACGGGATCAACTACACCATCTCATAGATGGGCTAAGACATGAAACCAGGAGAACCCTTGGAACATATGCCCAAGGGAGACTATTTGAACTTAGGTCCATGAGGTTCATAGATTGTTGGAGCAAGTAGCTAAGGAAGAAGGAGAGCTATGTAAGGGAGAAAGCATGGAAGAGTATAACCATGATCCTTCGCTTAGAAAATGGGGAGTAAGATTCTATGAAGAGGACGAGTCACCACTTGAAGAGTTGGTGAACAAAAAGGCATTTCCACTTTAGAAATTAACAATAGAAGTATTATCTAAGGTAGATAAAATGTGGGACTCCTTAGATAGTAGATTTGAAACCCTTATTAAAATCGTAGAAGAGTATAAGGAGAAAAGTAGTGACTATGATAAAAAGAAGAAGAGGGATTTGGACCATGCACGTAACAAAGGTAAGAGTAAAATGACTATCACTTAAGAGGTTGTGGATTCTGATATGGACAATGAAGGTGGATGTGAAATATGCCAGTATGACCATCCTAAAGGATGTTGCCCAATAATCTCACATCTGTAAGAGTCTGGGGTGTATGCACTTAACCCACAACTTAACAAATGGCAAGCACCCTGACAGTTACATTATCCCCAAAGTAACCCAAGGTAGTTCCACCAACCCTTAACATATTATCCAAGTGGAACTCTTCCACAACGTATTGAGAAACACTAGTAGTGGCAATATCCACAATCATGGGGGATGCCACCTCTTAGGCAACAATACCTTTACCAACAATCAGATCAATATGGATACTACATGCAGTAGCTAATCTCTCCAAGTGACTTTGTCAGTCACATGACCCTACAATGTCACTACCAAGCTTAGGATTACTATAGGACTCCTTCTCCTAGGAGAAACACACCACATCCATACCATCCTTCGAATCCACCTGCAACTCTTACACTAATAGCTCCACTACCACCTACTCCAGCGATGCAAGGGGAACTCCCCACTCAACCACAGCAACGCAATGCTACGAGAGCTATAAGCCTTCAACCCGCTGCTAGTTCTGACAACCATACAAGGAGAAGACCTTTCTTCAGAATCAACAGTCCAAACAAGATCTCATAAACACAAGCGGTTGAGCCTCAGAACATTCCTCCATCAAATAAGGCTTTGGAACTCCCTTCGAACCAAAAACAGAGCTCAATGCATATGGTTATGTTAACACATACCATCACTGACTGGATCAAGGAAGGCCACCTTCCCTGGAAAATCTCTAATCCTGGAAGTCCCTTAAGCTACCTCCAAGTTATTGGGAATGAACCATGTAAGGCTCTTTTGGACTTAGGTTCCGGAGTCAACGTGATATTGTACGAAATGTATAAAAAACTTAGAACCTGCCTCCAATAAAGAAGAGAAATATCTACTTAGAGATGGTTGACTAGTCCATCACTATTCCCTTGGGAATGGTGGAGGACAT
Organism: Gnetum montanum; assembly: GCA_015680685.1. NCBI lineage: Eukaryota > Viridiplantae > Streptophyta > Gnetopsida > Gnetales > Gnetaceae > Gnetum > Gnetum montanum. The sequence goes on along the minus strand of MNCI01030961.1, from coordinate 211,364 downwards.
CATTACGACTGTGTGTGGTTGGTCATACCCAGTTGATTTCCTATTGATCCAGGTAAACAATGACAAAGGGGACTTCCCAATAATAATGGGAAGGGCATGGATAAGTACCATAAAAGTATGCCTAGGAATCCATGATATTTTCCTAGAAATATCAAAGGAAAAAACTTATGGAAAGATTGAGAAGAATAAGGTTCCATGCATTACATATAGTGATACAGAGGGTGATGGCATACAAGAATGTTCAGCATTTCCTGAATGCAACCGGTGTGCCTAGGAAACTAACGTACAAAAGTGCCTATATGTAGCAACCACACAACAAGAAAACACCTAGTGGTTGATAGCTAATAAGGAGAGAGACTCACCAATATGCATGGAACTAACTGAGGGAACAACTGGTGCCCACATCGAAAGCATAGATACACTAGAGCAAGAGCATCAGCAACTTCCAACCCTTAACCTGAAAACATCAATTAGGAGAAGTTGGATACTTCTAAAAAATTTAAACAAGCACTCATTCTTTTAGATCTCTCCCTTTCAATTCAGTCATGTGGGATATGGCCACCTATGCTGATCAATCGAGGCCCTCAGTTCCATTTTAAGTTTTTTCTTACACATTTTTTTAAAAAATTTCTGTTTGTTTTACAACATCATTCATAATTTTTTGTTTATTTGTGTGTGTGTGTATTTATCCATTTTGTTAAGTTTGTCACCCAAAAAGTGCTCTTGATGCTGGTATGAATTGTATTATATTGATTGCTAATGTTTGGTTTTTACCTTTAAGTTATGAAGTTGATACTAAGGTATGGTTCTTTTAATATAGCAGGCAATGAGTCCACCTCATCCATGCATCCATAAATTTCTATGGTCTCTCTTGGCTTGGAACTATACAGTCCCTTTCTTCAAAATAATAAGAACTATCAATGAATCGGTGATTGGGCATATCTCAAACTAAGGAAGGACTCATGAATTGAAAAGGGTGTGACTTCAAGGGGATTTGATGCATTTTTTTTGGCCATTCTCTTGGGTGCGTGAATGTTTTCTTATTGATATTTTCTTACTATTCCGATGTTACTCCATTATCAGGAAGCTAAGCTAATGAAAATAGAAATAATAAGTCTTTGCATGGTGTGGTCCTCATGAAAAAAAATAGTGAGAATTCAAAGCACACCCAAAAGACAAAATAATCATTTGGGCTACAAGCACTGGTTATGGAACTAAAATAAACATGTTCCCTCTAACTAAGGCCCTTCTCACTTCCTACTTTCTCCTCTTTCGTTTTGTCAGAGTGGTGGTGACTCTTTGATGGAGGCATTCTTGCTACTTCAAGGGGATGGATTGGCCAAATGTATTAATGCGAACTCACTAGATGTGGCTATTTGAGGCTGGACTTGGAATGAGATCTACTAAGTTACATTAATCATTAAATACACAAGGGGTTGTACATCACCTTGTTCTTGAGATTCCATTCCATCCTCTTCTTTCCATCATTTTTCCCCCATTGTTCACCTCATTGCTAGTTATATCATTAGTTTATATTTTGGTTGACGCATTGTTTTATTTTTGGTAAATTCTTGTGGTTAAGAATTTAATTCTTGCTTCCAAATGACATTTTTAGAGCCCATAGGCTCTTTGAATGTAGGATTGTCAGGGCATTAAGGGCATGAGCCTACTTTGGGGAGGACCCACTGGCATTCCTATTTGGTGCATTCATTAATTTCTTTCCTTTAAACATTTTCACAATCAATTTCTATTTTTTTTCATTTCCATCTCTAACATCCATTTCATTGGCTTTACAGTTGTTTCTTTTTCTCCATATTTCTTATTCCTTATCTTTTTCCATTGTATCACTACCAGAGGTTCACTCTCAGTCATGGGGCTCCTGGTCCAATTTTTTCAATTTTCTCTTAATCCCTACACCTCGGTAGTCACCAATATTATATCTCTAGATCTACATTAGCCATATCACAACTTAACCAATGGACCTCACACTGAGGTAAGGTGTTAACTAAATTGTGATTCATTTGTCCTTGCTAATATCATATTGTGTTGTGTGTGTAGATGGAAATCATACACCAACGGATTGGATCTAGAAGGAACACTTGGAATGGATCAGTGCTAATGTAGTTTTACAAGGAATAAGATTGATAGCGCACTCATGGAGGGACAATGGAATGCACAATCTTGGCATTGATAGCAATAGACTCTTCTTTTCTCTCTCTCTCTTCTCTCTTCTCTCTCAGCTACCAAATAAGGCTAGATCTCAAATGTGTATAGTGTGCACTCTTGTTGTCATGAACACTAATTTTGTTATGTACTATAATGATGATCCATTCACATGTCATCTAGATCTAGACCCTTAGCTAAACTCTAAAATTTTTACCATTCTAGAGATAGAATAATTTCCATGTGCTCGTAGAAGGAGTCTCAAAGTGAATGGATCTTTATTCGAGCAATTTGTACCTGAGCAAAAAATTGTGTACGACAATAAAGATGAACATTCTAATAAACCTTGCACCATATGGACTAAGTTAAATAGGACTTTAATTATTTTTAAATTTTTAAATTATTTCTTAGATAATTAATCACTCTCAACTCTCAACTCTCCTAGTTAAGTGCATTTAGTCCGACTTCTTCGAGCATGTGTGTTACACTTGGTAACGCAGTAATGAATAGTATTTTGTAATCCCAGTAGGGTTGCACTGGTTTAGGATGTGTACGGAATGTGGGAATGGATACCAATGTTAGGATGATTAAAGCTTAGTTAGTGAAAGTTAGTTACTTAGTCTCTTCACCCTTTCCTCTCTTAGCATAGGCGATAAAAGGATAAAAGACATAAAAATCATATACCTTAGACTTACTTAACCATACAACCGTGATAGTACAAGTAAGTCTAGGAAGACAATGATTAATTAACCTTAAGTGTTCCATAAGGCGCGTAAGCACTTAGTCCTTGGAGTTCGATCGGATCACGCGTGAGACGCTTGTATTCGTATGGTTGAGGGTAGGGGTACCTTGCAAATCATCACTGCATGAATTCATGTTTTTTTGGACTTTGGTGGTTTTACCCCTTGGAGATGGGTAGTGTTGACACACATTTTTTTCTAGTGATTTCCTATGGCCATTTTTCTTGTTTCCAATGTTGTTGTATGAGTGTTGTTTGAATTCGGACATGGTTTGGCATGATATTTTAAATGTGTTTCAAGTATTGATTGATAATAGAAAATTTTTTATTTTTTATTCACAATGTTTTAAGGTTGTGTAGGCTATGAGAATTTTTATTTTTTAATTTTTGAAGAAAGTTTGAATAACATCCTACAGTTTTTATGGTGGCTAGTTTCACCAATAACTAGGACATTTGATTAAATCTCCAAGAAATTCAAAGTGTTGCATAATTTTCATTATACTTGGTTATCATTTTTGTTGTTTCTAGTTTTTCCTATTTTGACGTAAGTGTTATGCTTATGGTTCTGATGGTTTTTTGTTTTCAATATAGAGCTTTTCTTAAGCCCATTTGGATTATGGTGGAGCTTGAGGGAATACTGTGTTGCATCAATCTCCCCAAAACCAACACTCCCCTCCCTAATATGATCCTTGAACATGGTTCCCTATGGTTATGAATAGGACAAGGGAGTTCCTTACCTACTTTTTCTTAAAAAAAATTTGTGTGATAATGTGGTCACACTTGTCTACATGCATCGTCGGAGTCATAGTGGAGATCCTACTACCTTAGTCATCCAACATGATAGTTAAGTTGATAATGGATGATCCTAAAACACGTGCAGAAGTGAAAGTGTTGGATAGTAGAGGAATCCATGGGATCCCCAAGCTATCCCAAATGTAGAGCATGCCAAAAGTTTCTCAATATAATGCTAATAATACTCAGATGGTGGCACACTAGGCCCACACATTGTTTCAAAATTCCCCTTGCATAATGTATCATTTGGCAAGGTAACTTTGGTTGTACCTTATTGTTTATTTTAATTTTATTGGTTATACCTTCATTCTTTAGCATTATTATTTTTTAACTTTTCAAATGCTAATCATCTTGTAGGTATAAGGTTAACAAAAAATATTTTGTTAGGAATGACCAAACCTTGGAGGTGGCTTAAACTACGATGGGTGTATTTATCAAGTACCCTAAGATCATAACCATAGTGGTTGACCAAATGAAAGGTGACTTTGATAAATACATCCAAGTCCTTGCCCCAACCTTCAAGAGGTGTATGGTCATTGAAATGACCCATAGTTGGTGGGTGGCCTGGAAACACCTTCTAATACCCAATACCAATTCTGGAACCACCACACAACCCTAGTCTAGAAATAAGAAGAAAGGTAAGAAGAATATGGGCTCTAGCTAAGTTGTTCTAATGTTTTCATGGTTATAAAATTTTAGGTTATTTTAGTTCTAAGCATACTAATGGTTCTAATCTATTGTTCTTGTTGTATCTTGGTTATAGATGATGACTTCATGCCTTAGCTAATAGGCCATTTTTGTTGTCTTGTAGGGGCATCCACCTCTTCCAGTGTCACCTTGACCATTTTAGAATATGACAAGATGGTCATCTTGAAATTTGATGAGGTGGAAGTAGGAAAATGTTTATTGAAAGAAAAGATACCTAGAAATATTGAAGCATGCATTGCTCATACTAGTTTGCTTGATCTTTTCATGGCACCAACCCCAACCATTCCTATCGTTGAGATGATGAACATCATTTACTCCTTTGAAAAATAGGCCAATAAGTCCATCACCAAGGTATGTATTGTACTAATCACCTTGACTATTAATGATTCTACCTTCTATGATCTCTATGGTATTCTCAATGAAGGGATGAAGGTTGCCATCATACCAACTAAAGAGGTAGGCCATCATAAGAAGGTAGAGGTGTCATCAAGTGCTCATCATGGCCATTCTAGGTTGGCCTTAGATGATTTCAAAGTACCAAAAGTAAGGGAGTCATATCCCTTATTTTTATTCCATGCCTTCCCTAAGTTTTTATCATAGAAGAAGGTGATTGACATTACCTAGGAGTGGATCATGATGAAGGTCCTAGGGGAAGGTGCTCTATTTAACTAGGCTACTTACTTGGCCACTAGGTTGAGTGAGGAAATCGTAAAACTCCATGAGGATCTCACCACAATTTTCCACATGTTCTATGCTTTCTTTATGACATATTTAAATATATTTTCAAAGTTTTTGGTGGTGAGGAGGGATGGATGATAGTTATTCCAAGACCCATCCCAACTCCCTAGGCCTTGAATAAAGCACATTTATTCAACCATGTAGGTTTAGAATCCACTAGAGGATGTTTGTAAATCACCATCTATCGCCACTAAGGTAGTTAGTAGTAGGTGGTATGTTTTCCTTAATAGCATAGGGGTGGAGCCAAACATTAACCATGCTAATGTTGAGAGGCATAGGGAGCTATGTGTTACTAGAGAAAATTTGAAGTGGCCCATGGAGGAAGCAACACCAGTAATGGAGAAACCTTCCAACTAAAGGTTCATCATAAAGCTTGATAGGATTATCATGTGGTTACCTATATGTTATTAAATATTTGATATTTTTTATTTTTAATGTTTTAAGTTCTAAGGTATAAGGTCATAATGTTGTTAAGTTGTTCTTATGTTTTTGGTTCATTGTCCTTGCAAACAAGTTATAGGACATGGCAACCTAAGTTGTAGTAGTAATCGAGGATTAAAGGTCTATAGAGAAGGCTCTTCTATAGTATCATGTGGAGGATGGGTTGGCCAATGTGATGTTGGATGATTTAGACACCTTATTTGATGATCCATTACTAAGGGAATGCCCCCACATCATCCTACAAAAGGAGAATCCAAGTAGACATACACCTTAGTGCTATCCCTTATAGTTTATGGTTTTATGTTTAGCTTTCATTCTAGATATCTGTTGATTATTATGCTTGTTATAGTTCCTAAGCCCTACATAGAAGCCTCTACCCCTACATTTCGAATGGAACCATGGGTAGAGGTCCTAGACAAAGTGGAATTTATGTGAGTGGCTAAGGACATCATCGACCAATTGCAACAAGTTGCCCCCAAGATTAGTAATAAATTTTTTTAATTTAATTCTTTTATGTAATTTATTTTAGAGGTAAATTTGGTTATAATATTTTTCATTATGGATATTTGTGTTATACATTGTGCTTATGGATATATTTTATGGCTATATTGTTTACAGTGTTTATAGTTGTATGGGACCCTAGCTATGACATGGAGATTGACTCCTTGCCTTACCTCCCTCTTCAGGTTGAAAATGTACCATGAAAGTTATATGAAACTATCACTATTATTGTAGTTTCATGTGTGAAAACTTCATGAGAATTCCAAAGGTCTAATGAATTCCTATGGGTACAAGTTTTTGCCTTAAAGGAAAAGAATAAGAGGTAAGCCCAAATAGTCACCAATATTTAGGATCGTAAGGCCTTTGCAAAAGCCCAAGTGACTAACACATAAAACTTATGAACCAAGGAGATCATGTGGGCCCACTACTAGAATTCCATCCATGACAAGGTTTTCCTTGTGAGGGAGATGGTAGAAAAGTGAATACAAATGGACCTCATCTTCCACAAAGCCAAGAATCAGAAAGATTATTGTGTGTCGATCTTAGAGTGGGATTAGTCATAAAAATATCACAAAAGAAAATACAAGGCTGATCACAAGGCATATCTAACTCTCTTAAATAGGAGACTACTAAATGATACAATATGAAGTTATTCATAATGTGGATTTAAGCTGAGAGTGCCTACCAAATCTTTGAAGGCACTCTCATGATGGCTAAATCTCCTACTTCTCAAGTCTCTATAGTTGTAGGTAAGGTTTCTACTACCAAGGTCATGGAATCCCACCACATGGATAGACATTGATTAGAGCAACATCCTCATAGGAATTAATCTTGGGGATGTGGATTGGACTGACATGACAAAGGACCAAATTCTCCCTTACTTGGAGGTTGGTTTTCAACATCTTCCCCTAGAATTCATCAAGTCCAATTCCCTACAAGTTTGATTGTTTTTATTTGATTTTATTTTACTTTAGTTTTTCTTAAGTTATTGACTAATTTTTTTTATGTTCTAATTACTAATTCATTCTATGTTATTATGTTACAAGCACCAAGAGATATTGGTGGCCCCAATGGTTTCCTCTTACAGATGCTCCTTAGCATTACTAGCTACCTACTTTTAGTTTTTCTTATTGATGATCATAGATGTTTATGTTGTTGATGTTGATGACTAGTTTTAGCTAAGGGTTTTTTTATGGACTATTTCATGTTTATTGTTTATTATTTGAACATTTTTCCATAGAGTGTGGATATGGCTACTTATATTGGAGATGCTTTAATTTCATCATTAAGTTTTAGTTTTGGCTATATCATTTTTGGCATTATGGTCTTATTCATGTTATGGTCATATAATTTTATGTTATAAATGTTATTCATGGCTACATTGGAAAACTTGGTTATAACATTATAATGCAAAATAAATTTGAGATGGCTAGGTAATAAGGTTGTAAACTAAAATTAAAATAAGTCAAAAGATTGTTTGCCAATTTTAAGCCATGACAAGCCATACAATGTTTGCTAGTTTTAGGCCATGGTGGGCCCCAACATTTTTAATAATTTTAGGACATGGTGGGCCTCCACATTTTTGCCAATTTTAGGCCATGGCAGGCCTCCACATTTTTTCTAGTTTTAGGCCATGGTGAGCTTCATGTTCTACAAAAGAAAATATATTTTTGTCTATTTTTTGTTTTAAATTTTTTTGAGTTTTCTAGCTTTAAATTTCTTATAAGAGGGTTTTTTTTAATTATCATGCTAAAAGAGAAAGAAAAGGTTTTAATAAATAGAAATGAAAATAAAAGTAAAAAAATGCCATAAAAAAGAAACATGTAATCGAGGCTAATAGGTTATAAGTACACGGTTACATGGCTATGAGTTCATAGAGTAGGAGGAGGATCAAGGACATACACTACTTGTGCAAATGCTTCCTAATCTTTGAAAGATTAGGAAATTTGTATGGCCTATTTTGCATAATCTTGTATTCTACTACCCTTTCACTAATGATGTTAAAGGAGAGCTCTCCTCATATTGTATCCCCTGGTCCATCATTATTTTTTCTTGTCCCTCTTTGCTTCATCAGGTTTCTTGACTTTATTAATTGTGAGGACAACTAATGAGGAGGGTAACATAGACCTTGGCTATGTGGTGAAAGGCATGGAGAAATGAAAGGTTGTACATTGTAGCACCAATTATGTGTGGTGTGTTTCTATATATTGCATTGGTATAAACATGGTAGGATAAAAAGGGGCTGATGACTAGGTGATGAGTGGCGATGTACCCCTACACTCAACCATACAAATACAGGAATTCATGCACAATCCGGTTGAACTTTCCAAACAGGATAGTTGTGGTATCTATATGGTTACACATTGATCACAATTCAATGTCTTTCCACCTAGACTAGTGTTTGCTTTGTCATGTATGGTTTAGTATAGAGTGAGGTGTATGATGTGGGCCTAAAGTAGTGCTACCCTTAGAGGCAATGGAAAATAAATTTGTTTTAAGCTAAAAGGGAGTGGAAGAATAGAATCTAAGCTAGCCTAAGTGTGAGGAGAATGTCCTTAATCATCCGTACACATCTTGGACTTTGTGTACTACTTCTGGGATTACCAAGCATATATTACTTGAGTGCTCCTAGATACACTACTAGCTTACCAAGTAGTCACACTTAAATGCTCGTGATTAATTTGTACTCATTTCACATTTAATAACAGGGATAGTAAAGGAAGGTAAATAAAAATTAATTAATAAAGTAATAAATAACAATAACAATTAAGCAATTAAAACTAAGTGAATGCTGCAATGATGAAGTAATCTTAATCTTTATTGTCGATCATTTGAATGCCTAAGTAGGTCACACTCAAATAAAGGTTTCATATAATTAAAATCATCACACTATAGGCATGCATTGATGAAAGAGTTAAAATGAACTAAAAATTAATAAAAAGACTCTACTTCTATACTTACTTCTATTAACTCTAACTCCCCTTTCCTGTGCACCCAAATGTTGTATTTATATGCTTACACAAGAACCACAATATCATGTATCATGTATCATTAGCCAATGCATGATATCACATATCCAATATCATGGATTCAGTATTGCGGGTTTGATATCAGAGCCTGACAAATCATGGTTCATCATACCCCCGTGACTTAATGAAAAATTGTCTATAAGTCGAACAAAATGAGAACAAGCCCAATTGATTACATAATGTATAGGTATGGGATTATTAAATGACTAGGAATTTATTCATGCCATAGTGAAGAATTGAATACAATAAAATTGGGACACAAAAAAAAAATTACAAAATTTATTGCAAATCATATGGTTCCTAGTGGTGGTGGTTCCTCCATGGATCTCTTCCCCTTGTCTTGTGCTCCAGGTCTTGGAAGTTGATGGCTCTAAAGGAGTGCTTGGAGCTTTTCCTCTTCGGTTCAAGGGTCCTATGCCATCCATGCTAATGCTCCAATGTTTGATGGAGTTAGCACATCCCATGGGCATGGAAGCTTTGGGAACACTTGATTGGCCTTGACATGACATGTTATAAATAGTCATCATTCCTCTTCATAGGCTTGGGTCGTAACCTCTCCAACTTTTTCATAGCTAGATTGTGTAGTGATAGGAGTTCATTGATGGATGTTGAATGATTGTGCCTTCTGCTCTACATGTTCTACATGAGGTCCTTGGCCTTTGCCTCCCCTTGGGCATTTAGTTGCACCTTGAGAAGGTCCTCCTTATTGGCCTCTTTTAAGGGCCATCTATAATCACACAAAGATAAATTATTAGTAAGGTTTTTGAAAGAAGTTCAATTATTTCATACCTTAGTCATTGCCTTTCATAAATGTTGAATTCTTTGCTTAGTGTGATTTTAGAGTTAGAAATTCTTTTCAAGGAAGTTTCCCTAAAAGTTTAATTTTGGACTTTTTTCTTTAGGTGACACATAAAAGGACATGTAATGGTTTTGAGGAACGTTTGATAAAATAATGAAAAAGGAAAGAATAGATTTGGCAATGAAGTACTTGAAGGGTATAAAATGATGTGGTGATGTGCACAAAGTGCAAATTACAAAAGTTATGCAAGTGGGTCCTTCCCAGAGTAGGTTCCAACCTATAATTCCCTTGTGTAACCACACGTTAAAATGCCTATAGGCACTAGAAGGGTTAAATGTAATCTACACCGATGCAAAAAAACACACACATGTTGATACTACCATGATGAGGTATGAATCCTATGCGACATAGGACACAAGTCAAAAATTCTTGGATAACGAGATGAGACAAATCATAGAAGGATTGCAAAGATTGGAACATGAGGTGAATGACCTAGGGCATAATTAATCTTGAGTGTAGGGCATGATTAATGTTTCATTAGCCTGTCACTCCAAAATCAAGATCAAGTCCTTTGCTTTGATTAATGACATTACATTGTTTCATGCCATGATGAAAAATCATAAGAGGATCATGATAGCAAGGTGTACGATCACTTGGCATTTTGTTCAAGAGAAGAGTGATTTGGAATTTCTTTGTGGCACTTACATCTTGATCTTTTCTTTTTCTTTTTGGCTGGCCACTTTGGTACACTCTTCTTTTCTCTCTTTTTTTTCTTTTTTTTTGTTATTTATTTATTTATTTTTTATTTTTTTGATGCGTAATCTAGAGAAGCTGCCTACATTTAGGCATGGGTGCATGTCTTTCCAGTAGGACCCCCTAGAATAACATTGAGTTTCTTTATTGAGTGCCTTTATTACTCTTACTCCCATTTTTCGTTAGATCTAAAAGGATCTTAGTACAACCAAACTATATGGTAACTCTTACAAATGTCATCAAAGAGAATCCACAAGTCCCCTTGATGTCACAACCTAGCTATTCTTGCTTATTCCATCCTTCTTCGCTCTAGGCATAATGAGCACAAAATTACTTTATGTTTTAATGATGTCAAGAATATCATTGGACCTAGAGTAGAACCTCTTATTAATAGAATGGGTGGGTGGATGTAATGGGCTCACTATCCAAGTAATTAGTCACCTGAGACTTGATAGCATAGAACAAAACCTCAACTAGCAAGTCACATGAGTGTTTTATTCATAGATGAGGTTACCCATAAAAATATAAAAAGATAAAACAATAAATAAAAAGATGAACCAACCAATAAAAAGATAAAACAAAAAGTTGAAAGATGAAAAACTAGAAAACAAAAAATTGTAAAATTAAAGAAAAGGAAAAACATTTATTAATTCTGTTTGTTAGAATGGGGGATATCCCCCATAACTAAACTTTTGATCATAGTGGGAATTAATAAATGGAAGGGTTGGATCCATGCATTTCGAAAATATTGGAACCTAGTCATATACAAACTACTCAGTTTCTTTTCATGTCATGATTGGAATGTACCCAAATTGGGGTGCACACACTGTATTAAAGTTGACATAGTGGGGAAAGTTAGAAGATGATTTTAATTGATACAAAGTTGACCAATTATGGCACCCTTGACCATAAGATGAGATGCAAGGATCAATATGTCTCCTTATGTGGCTATATTCATTAGGCTGCATGGTTGTTGGAGTATTGATTGGTGGCCCTGATAAGATAACATGAGGCATTGGGTTTGAGGAGAAAGATGAACCATAGTGTTAAAATTGTGTTGAGTGGGAGGATGTAATGGTCTCAAAATTATGTTGTCCCTTTCTATGGTCATGTCTAAAGAAGGGACACCTTCAATGTTGTGGAGGATTCCCATTGTGGTTGATAGTAGCAGCAGAAGTAACATTCATGGGTGTACCGTCTGAAATCGTCGGTCTCCGGCTGAAAGGAAATACAGGCCATGGGATCACAGGATGCATACAGAAGATCCTACCTTTGCCTGGAGGCAAGCTGGAATGAATGAAGGTAGAGTACCTTGGGTGGTCTGCACACGGATCAGACAAGGATTTCTCCGAATGTACACCGAAGTGCGATACGCTGGGTTATATGTAAACGACGTAACAAGCATAAATTAGAGCGTAAAAAGCGTAAACGATGTGAACCAAGTGTAGACGTAAACAAGCGTAAACAGAATACATGCAAGAATTAATGTAGACTGTAAAGAATTGTAGGAAGAAAATGTAACAATGGCATTACAGAATGAAAGTACAATGTACTGGTCTAACGTAGTTGTGACTGGAACACAAGGCAGACGAAAAGTCCCGATGGATGCAAGGATGATGGTGGCTGGTTCACACTGTAGGCACAGTGAAGAGGCTGTATGCTGAGCGTACAGGGTTGTCCAGTGTAAAAGGTTTTGTGCTCTGGTTCGTAGCATCTCTACTCTCTGGTGTGCTCTGGGAATTTTGCCAACCTCTTGATTTCGTAAAAATATGGGCTTTTCTACACGGTTTGGCATTAGACTTGGGTTGGGAGACACGTGGCGCGTTGACCGGGTGCAAAAGCATAAAATACAAGTGTACAATATGTTACATTTGGTGGGCGTATACGCTATCTGCAGCGAGCGTAAACTGTGGGCGTATACGCTGGAGGTGCTGGGCCGTATACGCTGATGTGCTGGGCATATATAGACTTAGGCATAGATGTCATGGATGTTGGCGTAAACACTGGGCATATGCGCTAGTGGACACTGGGTGTATACGCAGGGGCGTATACGCTGATGTGCTGGGCGTATGTACACTTAGGCATAAATGTCGTGGACGTTGGCGTATATGTTGGGCATATGCGCTGGTGGACACTAGGTGTATACGCTGATGTGTTGGGCGTATACGCTGGGGCTTATATGCTGATGGTCATTGCCTTGTGCCAAATCTTGCTCTATAGTGCTGTTTTTATGTCGTCTTTGGAGATTTGATGCTGGGCGTATGCATCTGTTGTACCTCCTGAGCGTACATGTGAGGTCGTGTATGCTGGGCGTAGACGCTATGAACTTGAGCATACACGCTAGGCGTATACACTGAGATTTGAGCGTATACGCTAGGAATGTACACTTGGGCGTATACATTGGGCATATACGCTGGGACTGGAGACTTAGTGAAAATTAAGCATCGGATCTCCGAAATTGTCAAGTGTGACACCAAATGCAGCTGTGGTTGTCTGTCCTGCTTGGTGTTGGACAAGTGCTAAGCTCCAAATTTTGTGGTGTTTCATTGGCCCCTCTTTGTTGACGTTTAGAGGAATCGACCCGAGAAGTGTCGACAAAGAAGTGCAAAACACCACAAGCAACTTGATAGAGACTTTGTCTGTTGCCACTTGACTAGATCTCATCGCACCGTGTTTAGTAGTACATTGGATTGGGAAAGTGGGATTTGTAACTGGTAGGAGAATGGGGATTGTGGAGACTAATAACTACCCAAGGGATTGTGCTTGGTGAAAAGGGGATGCTCAGTGTGTGTGTGTCATGCTGGTCCTTGTCAACAGCTATTATTTAGCAGCCTTGGAATTCAGACATGTAAGGTGCGTCCTTTGGCGGAACAAGACTCTTGGGTAATGTTCAAGAGAACTTGCTGGCAAGACCAAATCCATGGGGGGATGTGTTACATTCTTTGGAGGAACAGGGCCGTTGTTTAGTTTTTAGGGGAAGCCTGTTGGTGGAGAGCCAAAGCTATGCAACTGGATGTTTTTTTATTGTTTTTAACATGAGTACTTGGTTTTAAGATAATTGCCTTCCTGCTTGGGGCTTGTGTGGAAGTGCCAAGTTCTTTTTTTTTGGGAAGAAACTTTGCTTTGATTCTATACGCATGAGCAAGTGCTACGTTGTGTGTCGCAACTGCTTCAGGGTGTTACAGTATGCAACAGTGTGCTCAAAGTTTTGGATGTACTGGGTGTATCAAAGGTGTGACTGAGTAAACTGTGTCAGTGCATAGATAGAGAGTGTGTTGGGAGATGGGGATGTACTAGCGAATGGTTTGATTTAGTCTTGCCATGCGTGCTGTGGTCATTATCCCATCTTGCTGCTTATGATGAAATGCATTCTTGTGTGAAAACCTCTGGGTGTCATCCTGTAAACATAACTCCAAGGAAACAAGAAAAACCATGAGTGAATAGGCAAGCTTAGACTTAAACAGCAACTAATGGAATAAAGGTACTGGAAGAGATTCTAGGCATTGTATATAAATGGCAACAATGTTGGTAAAATCAGCTGATGGTAGGTGATGCAGTGATGCTGATGGAGTTTCAATGTGGCGGCAGATTGAGGAACCAGAGATGAACTTGCCAGTTTATAGTCTTGGCTGACTATCATGGGTTAGTTTTATGTCATAACCAATTGGACATTACCCATTTAGTGTCGTGGCAGACGTTACGTTGTCAGTTTTTAGTCTTAGCAAACCATGAAGAGGCAAACTAGTTTATAGTCTTAGCGGACTCTGGTGAATGCGACGGTGGCAGTTTATTATCATGCCAGACGGGTGCTAGTTTATCATCATTATGGACACTGTGTGGTACCATTTTATCATCATGATTCCAGGACAAGATATGGTATTAGTTTTAAGTCATGATCCAGGACTTTAGGTGGTATCAGTTTATAGTCGTGACTCCAGGATGATTCTGTGGTATCAGTTTATAGTCGTGACTCCAGGATGATTCTGTGGTATCAGTTTATAGTCGTGACTCCAGGATGATTCTGTGGTATTAGTTTATAGTCATGACTCCAGGACTCACACGTACCTGAGCTTGTACTCAAATGTAGAATAGTTTTAGGAACAAGTGATTGGTTGGATTGGCAAGCTCATTCCCTTCCATGTCAGCGAGCTTAAATGCTCCATTGTCAAATGCTTTAATGACCAAGTCAAGCCCATCCCAGTTGGCTGAGAATTTTTCTGAGTGTTCTCGAACTGCCTTAAGTACAAGGTCACCTTCTTTGATGGGGCGCTTATGGATGTTGTTCCGATGTCGTTGCCGTTGTTATTTTTGATACCATTCGATCTGATCGAGGGCACGTATGCGTTCTTCCTCTACTGAGTCCAGGTCAATGATGTGCAGATCATTATTTTGCCCGTCGTCGAGGAGTCCAGAAAGTGTGATCCTTAGAGATGCTACCTGTAATTCCAAAGATAAAATAGCTTCTGAACCGTAAACAAGACTATATGGTGTTTTACTTGTTGAAGTTTTATGTGTAGTACAGTATGCCCATAATGCGTATATCAATTGTTCGTGCCATTTTTGCTTGCTTTGGGTGAGCATATTTTCGAGTATTGTAATAATCATTTTGTTCATCGCCTCTGCTTGCCCATTGCTCTGAGGATAGTAAGGGGATGAAAACGAGTGTTTGATCGCTAGAGTTTCACAAAAGGTTTTGGTCTCGGCACTGCTAAATTGTGGCCCGTTGTCAGTGATGATTGTCATGGGAATGCCAAAGCAGGTTACAATGTTTTCAAGAATGAAATTGCATACATGTTTGGATGTAGTTTTTCTGCCACTATAGTTCCTTTAGCCTTCTCTTTATCTTTTTTACTGTGTTGAGTTTTGAAGGCTAAGTATGCAGGGTCATGGTTGTTTTGAGCTGCCTCCTCTATATTTCTGATTTGCACAAAGGATTGGTTAATATTACATGCATTAAGATAGTACAATTTAGATTTAAAGAAGTCATTAACGGCCCCCTTTAGAATTGTGAGCAGATATGTCTGTGAGATTGGCTTGTGTAGCTCATTGAGAGCAGCACTCCACCTCTGAATAAATTTCTGCACAGGTTCGAGTAGTACTTGTTTAACCTGTATGAGGCTATCCAATGTCGCCTCAGGCTTCAAGTTATATTTGAACCTGGTCACAAATTGATGTAACAACTCTTCCAAGGAAAATATAGAACTCCTTGGTAAGGCCCGGTACCAATCGAGTGCTCTCCCTGCAAGAGACATAGGGAACACTTGCAAAATGGCATGGGGCCATGCCTAGAGTAGCGCAAATTCTAGCCTAAATGTTATAAGATGTGCATTGGGGTCCATTTTCCCATTATATTTAGTTAGTGTTGGCAACGATATGCCTTTAGGAAAGGTTAGAGGTGGGATGGAAGGGCTGATGGGGTCATCGTGGTAGAAGTCCACTACCTTCAGCTCTCCGTCGGTAGCTGTTTTGAGGCGCTTTACCTTGTCAGTTAGTTCCTACATTAATTTTTTAGCATCTACCTAGTCTTGGGCACTAGGTGACATGGCAGCTTGAGGTTGTGGTATATTGTATAGGTTAGAGTGTTGGATGGTGGGTTGAAAGGATGAAAGCTATGCAGTTGATGGTTGTGCTTGTGGCACGTTTATAGTGGGTGGCACTAGGGATGACACATTGTAGACAAGGGGTTGTTGTTGCTGTGGTTGTGGTTGTACTTGGAGAATGTTAGCTGGTGGAATTGTATGGGGTGGCATGTTGTATTGAGAGGGTTGATGTGATGGCACACCCATCATTGCCCATTGTCTAGCTACGTTTTATGGAGGAACCCCCTATTGGGTTACAGCGATGGAAGGGGCCCCGTGCATTTGGATGTGGGGGATATAGTGGGTAGACATGGATGCCGGTATCACATGTGGCATCCCAATCACTTGAGGTGAGAAGGTTGCTCCCATGTTATTGTGAGGGGGTGGTGCTTGCGAGGATGGATCGGCAGCTACAGCGGGGACGATAACGAGAGGGAGTGTGCTGAATTACGGGTTAGTCAGAGGAGCATGAGCAAATGCAGATGTTTCTGGCAGAGGCATTTATGCGTGGGTGAGCCTGAGGGGCTGGAGTGGCATGACTTCCCCTACACTTGGATGAAACATGGGGTTGATGTAGGTTTGTGGACTGAGGGTGTGATAGGAGTCTTCGTGTTCGGATTGGGCAGCAAACTCGTCCTCCTCTTCTGGTTGGAAATCCACTATAGGTTGATCCAATGACTAGCTCCTTTGCAAGAGGAGTCATGTGATAAGCTCTAAGTACTGTTCTGGCATAGGGATTATATCGTATAGGGAAGGGATGAACTCACGTCCCCCCCTGTAGAAGAGTTCGTACTACCTCTTTCCCTCTGTTTCAGCTCGATCTATTGCCAGACCAGCTTGTATCTTCACACATATGAAGTTGTACTAGTCCTGGGTTATAATGTTAGAGGTTGGATTCCTCCCTTGCAACCTTAGGGACCGACGGGGCCCTGCTGTGGGTTGTACTATTGGCTGTGGAATGACAGGCTATTGGGTAGCCATGGTGCCTACCATGTCGGTGACTTGAGCGGTTGTAGCAGTGGTGTTTGCGGGGTTCATGATGACTTGTTGAGGGTATGACACAGTATAGGGATATCAAATTAATGCACTTAGTACAATGTAAACTTACTTGGTAATGTGCAGCATATACGCTTCAACATCCAGCGTATAACGATAGTGTAGACAACATATAGGAATGGAGCGTATAAGATCAGCGTAGACAAGTCTGCAACGTAAGGAGTGCAGCGTATACACTAAGCAGCATACAGGTTTTACAGCGTATAGAGTGCGGTGTAACTAAACAGTAGTGTAAACGACTTTGCAGCGTAAAGAGGTGGCATAAACAAAATCTCAGAGAAAGTTAGTGTGCAGCGTAGACAAAATCTATGGCGTAAAAAGCATAGCGTAAATGGACGGTAGCGTAGACAATTCTACGACGTAAAAATGTGCGACGTAAACTCTAACAGTTGTGTATAGCGTAAGCAAAATTTTCAGCGTAAGGCTTGTAGCGTATACTTGGCAGCGTAGACACTGGGATTTTTGTGGATAAAGTCCATGTAGGGTTGATAGCGTAGATGCTAGAAGACTTGCAGAGGGTGAGTTTTGAATAGGGCAGCTTAGATGCTGATCAGCGTAGATGTTGGATAGTTGATAGATGAGGTTTTAGATTACATAGCGTAAACACAGGGAGGGTTTCAGAGGGAATCGGCGTATGGTCGACGGTTTAAATGCTCAGCAGCGTAAACACTGGGAAGCTTGCAAGCAAGGTTTTAGGCAAAGGCCCTCCTTCTAGCGCCAATTTCTGTACCATCCGAAATCGTCAGTCTCTGGCTGAAAGGAAACAGAGGTCGTGGGATCACAAGACACACACAGAAGACCCTACCTTCACCTAAGGACAAGCTGGAATGAACGAAGGTAGAGTACCTTGGGTGGTCCGCATGCTGATCAGACAAGGATTTCTCCGAACGTACACTGAAGTGCTATACGCTGGGTTATACGTAAACGTCGTAACGAGTGTAAATTAGAGTGTAAACAGCATAAACGATGTGAATAGAGTGTAGAAATAAACAAGCGTAAACAAAATACATGTAAGAATTAATGCAGACTGTAAACAATTGTAGGAAGAAAATGTAACAATGGCATTACAGAATGAAAGTACAATGCACCGGTCTAACGTAGTTGTGACTGGAACACAAGGCGGATGAAAAGCCTGAGTGGATGCAAGGATGATGGTGGTTGGTTCACACTATAGGCATAATGTAGAGGTTGTATGCTCAGCGTACAGGGTTTTCCAGCGTAAAAGGTTTTGTGCTCTGGTTCATAGCATCTCTGCTCTCTAGTGTGCTCTGGGAATTTTGCCAACCTCTTGATTTCATAAAAATTTGGGCTTTTATACAGGGTTTGGCATTAGACTCGGGTTGGGAGACACGTGGCGCGTTGACCAGGTGCAAAAGCGTAAAATACAAGTGTATAATATGTTACATTTGGTGGGCATATATGCCAGGCATATACACTGTCTACAGCGAGAGTAAACTATGGGCGTATATGCTGGAGGCGCCAGGCGTATACGCTGATGTGCTAGGCATATGTAGACTTAGGCATAGACGTTGTGGACGTTGGCGTATATGCTGGGCATATGCGCTGGTGGACGCTGGGTGTATACATAGGGGTGTATACGCTGATGTGCTGGGCGTATGTAGACTTAGGCATAGATGTCGTGGACGTTGGACGTTGGTCATATACGCTGATGTGCTAGGCGTATACGCTGAGGCATATACGCTGATGGTCACTGCCTTGTGCCAAATCTTGCTCTATAGTGCTATTTTCATGCTGTCTTTGGAGATTTCACGCTAGGCGTATGCATCTATTGTACCTCCTGAGCATACATGTGAGGTCATGTACGCTAGGCGTAGACGTTGTGAACTTGAGCGTACATGCTGAGATTTGAGCATATATGCTGGGAATGTACACTTGGGCGTATATGCTAGGCGTATACGTTGGGACTAGATACTTAGTGAAAATTAAGCATCGGATCTCCGAAATTGCCAAGTGTGACACCAGATGCAGCTGTGGTCGTCTGTCCTGCTTGGTGTTGGACAAGTGCTAAGCTCCAAATTTTGTGGTGTTTCAATGGGTTGATGCTATGGTGCAAAACCTTCTAGTACTATTGGTGCTAATGTAGAAGGAGGTGAAGGATGCGAATATTGAGGGTAAGAAGAAGTATAAGGAACATGAGGTGGTGATCTTGTGGGAGAGGACATGGGTTGATAGTATTTAAGAGAATGATAACGATGTGATGAGATAGAGGATGTTGACCCAGTTGGGAAAATAGGATGCTGAACTTGATAAACACTTGGGTTTAGCTGATATGAAGGGTGTGACTAGTTTTGGGGTGGCCTCCCCCATGACTGGGATTTTTGCCACTGTGATTCAACATAGTATTTTTGTACATACTCTGGATGTAACATTCTTTCTCAATGCTCATGTAAATGTGACAAGATTGGGCATTGACCTTTGCGGTGATGGTATAGGAAAATGTTACATTGATACATATGATTAGCAGTTGAGTTCTTATTCTCTTCAACCCTTCTTTCCGATTTTCTAAGGGTGTTCTATCCTACTTCTTGGTTCATCATGGTTCTACCTCTAATAGTGTTGGCATATTGTCCACATTTTTCATGTATCCATTCTATCATCTTTATGACCTACCTCAATTTCATCCAGTGATTGTAGTATTGGCAAAGATGATTCCACCTCCTTGAGGTGAGTTGATTTTTCCTCTTCATGATTATGGTCCTTTGCTAATCCAAGATTTTGGTCCTGTTGAGAGCTTTCAACATTCTCCCACTTAGCAATTTCTCCTTCTTGTTTTGCTACCCACTTAATAAGCTCTTGGAATTGATGGGTTCGTAGCTCCTATAGTTGACTTGGGGCATACATCCCTAGAGCCTCCCTTGTCTCATTACGAAGCTCATCCATGATGTGGTACATTAGCCTTTTCTTAGAGAATCCATGGCCAAGGTAATTGTTTAACAATGAATAGTATCTTTCTAAGGCCATGTCCAAGGGTTCAAGTTGCCCTTGTTTCCACTCTTCGATTTGTCTCCTTAAGGCTGACACTCTAGCATAAGTTTGATATCTTTCATTGAAGAGCTCTACCATTGTCGACCAATGTCAAACTGATTTTGGTCTTAAGGACCTGTACCATATTTTTGCTTGGCCAACAAGTTTCATAGAAAGGAGCTTAAGTTTTTGCCACCCATTATCAATATTGTTCCATACA
Organism: Gnetum montanum; assembly: GCA_015680685.1. NCBI lineage: Eukaryota > Viridiplantae > Streptophyta > Gnetopsida > Gnetales > Gnetaceae > Gnetum > Gnetum montanum. Next base: position 190,861 of record MNCI01030961.1, on the reverse strand, counting down.
TAGGCATAATGGAAGGCTTGTAAATGATGTTGTAGATCTAAATCATAGCCTCCTAAAAATTTGGAAAATTTGTTTAAATCAAGCCTGGGTAGATGGCTTTCCTTACAATGCCTATGAGATATTTGAATAGCCTCTTGTATATGCATTAGGCTCTTAGTGGCCAGTAGGGATTCATCGTTAGTAGGTATATTATGAATTTGTGAGTTGGAATGATGTTGTTTTATTTATGTACATAGGAGACCCTTGCATCAGATTGAGTACTCCAAACATCATCTTCATCATCATATAATTCATTGGTTCTCCAATGAATTGCCTTACTAGTTTTTGTGTTATCATAGTATTGCAAGAGAGACATTGTTGTGAATTGTGTATGACTTATTTGCAATTACTTTTTCTAAAAGATATATTATCAAGGCTTTGTCACAACGATCTTGGATGATGTAACTAATCTAGATAACTAGCACCATCCCTAGCAACAACACCAAAGATGAGTGGTGAGGTACTCCTACAGTTAACCATATGAATATGAGCATTCACAAACAATCTAGTTGAACTCCGTAGATGGGTTAGTGATGGTATTTAGATAATTACACATTGATTTTAGTTCGCTATCTTCCCACCTAGACTAGTATTTGCTTTGTCATGTATGGTTTAGTCTAGAGTGAGGTGTATGATGTGGGTCTAAACTAGTGCTACTCCTAGAGGCAATGGAAAATAACTTTGTTTTAAGCTAAGAGGAAGTGGGAGAAGAGAATCTAAGCTAGCCTAAGTGTGATGAGAATCTATCCTTAATCATCCATACACATCTTGGACCTCATGTACTACTTCTAGGATTATCAATTGTATATTACTTGAGCACTCCTAAATACGCTACTGGGTTACCAATTAGTCACTTTAATGCTCATGATTAAGTCATATTCATTCCATGTTTAATAATAGGGATAGTAAAGGAAGGTAAAGAAACATTAATTAACAAAGAAATAAATAAAAATAATAATTAAGTAATTAAAATTAAGTGAATGCTACAATGATGAAGTAATCTCAATCTTTATTATTAATCATGTGCATGTCCAAGTACGTCACACTCAGCTAAAGGTTTTGTACGATTACAATTATCATGCTATGGGCATCCACTGAGGAAAGAGTTGAAATGATCTAAAAATGAATAAAAGGACTCTACTTCTATACTTACATCTACTAACTCTAACTCCCCTTTTGTAGCGATTGAAAACGTTGGTAGATGGAAAAACATCGAGGGACTGCTGACCGTTGGCAGTCTTGACCTTGTTTCTGAAGGAGGGTCGTGGTAGATGGGACGGAAACGGGGCACCATGAATAGTTTGGTTGATTAGAAATTAACTTAGTCAATGTCTATATAACCTTTTGCAACGTGTGATTTAAAAATGAGGCTGACAAAGTGAATTAATGCTTAAATGTAGAGGAAATAGAAAACAGTGTAAAATGCGATAAGGGAAATAGAAAATAGTGTAAAATGCAATAGGGGAAATAGAAAATAGTGTAAAATGTAATAGTAAACTAGAGATAATGTAAAATGCAATAGAAAAATGCACCGCTTTGAAGCTATGACATCGCTCTGTCAAGATGGACACAATCAGCTGCACAGCGTTGGGAAGTGCAGAGATCCCGAGAGTAACCAAGACATATAGAATGAGATGGCTATGCGCTTGAAAGCGGGCTCAGTCATTAACAATGTGAATTTCTACCAAGGTGGTAGAGAACAACAAAACAAAATGCCAACTGAGAATTCTAACTATTTACAGTGTTAAAACAGGAATCTTACAATGCTTGAGATTATAGTGCCAACTTTTTGCTTGTTAGCCAACTAGACTATTAGCCGATCAGATTGCCAAGAAAGTAGACTAGGGACTAAAAAGCCTTGAAAAAGAGGAATTCCAGAAGTGTGAAAAGTTAAAGTTTCCTATTTCCCTAGTAAGCTAGAGAGAGAGTTTAAGCGTCACTCATTGGGTTATTTATAGGACCAAGGGCCCATGAAAGATGTGATGTGGACGCCACATGCCTTGGGCCTATGCTGACCTATCTATCCTACACGTGCCTGCATGACCATTGGTTGAGCCGACCATGCCATAATTGCAAACCTACCATGCCATAATTATGCTACCAAAGCAACGGTGCAATTAGGTAAGATGCATTAATGTCGCGTAACCGCTTCGCACTTTGCTATGCTTTGTAGTGTAGCATGTTAGCATAGCATAGTGTCTTGTTACATGTCTTGCTACATGTGTAGAAAGCCTTTGAAATGTGTAGGCTATTCATTGCATGTTTGCTATGCTATGCTACGCTATGTAGCGTAGTGACTGACCTTAGTCATAAAAATGTTGCCAATCTATAAACTTTTCCTTTTGCACTGCGAAGTTTGCAAACTTGCTATTCCTGCACTTTGAGTTGCCTTATGTCAACTTCCATAGAATTGCTATGCCTCGTTGTGCCATGTAGCTAAGCATAGTGTAGTAGCAAACATGACCTGATGTTGGCCAAGTTCACCACGTTCTAATGGAAGGAGACATTGCTGAAGGACTTGGAGTCTTGCGAAAGGGCTAACTATCCAGCTTTTGCTATGCTATGCTACACAGTATAGCATAGCACTGTGCTTCTACAATTGTCTTCTGAAGTTTTCTATGCTACATGGCTTAGTGTAGCGTAGTAGGACTCCTTATCTCAGAAAAATTCCTGAAGTGGATACTTTGAAGATCAGAGCATCCATCTCCTAAAGAACTGCTGTAACGCTGTGCGTTTTGCAAAGACCTAGTGAAGCAAGCATGCCTTTAAATTTTGGGATGTTTCATTAGCCCCTCTTTGTCGACATCTGGAGGACGGGCTCTAGAGATGTCAAAAAAGGAAATGAAACACCACCAAAGAGACGATGGTAACATTTCCGCTCGGTGAATACCAAGACGTCGCTTGGCTGTGCTTGAGAGTGAAAGGGCAAAGTAGGAAGGAAGGAGGTTCAGGAGAAGGTTAAAGATGATGTTTAGAAAATTCCCTCGTCAGAGTGCTCATGAGGGACTTTTTAGTGTTTTCATCTTTACCTTTGCTGGCTTTCGACCCTCTGTAGGACAGGTGTTCCTTTCCCAGGATGAGATATGTTACATTCGAGGGATTTTAACCTACCTACAGATGCTTCCCATATGAAGAGCTATGTTACGCATGTCATGGAACTTCCACCTTGAAGTAGTCAAGCTAGACGAGACACTCACTTCGCGATGTTGTAGCATTTGCTACCGTGACGAGTTGTAATCTCGCTCCTACCCTGTTACCATGATGGAGAGCGAGATGCAAAGAAAGGGTAGGATTCTTGCTTACTGTAGACACTATTGAAGCTCTTGGACACCCATGATGGCACATGGTGTTCAAAGAAGGAAGGCCATGAATGGCCTTGGCAGGATCAATGTGGAGGAGCTAGCCTCAAAGGCACCAGGAGTTGTTGTGAGTGCAAATGCTCTAGAATCCTTGCCAAAGGCATGCATTCTCAGTTCAACTATGGGATCAACTACCACATAGCTAAATGATGTGTGAGCCTAGAAATTGGTAGGGGGCTGGAGGATGACAATATTGTGGCTGGGCTACAATACTGCTGGAACTCCAACTGCGGGCATTGGCCAAGGAACTACCGTCAGGGCGATGGGCTATGGCTACGGTAGGTCTGAAGGGCTAGTGCAATGTTGTACAACATTTCTAGAGGGTCAACACAATGCCAAGGGTGGTGATGTCATGTACATTCTAGAGTGTGTCCCCACTGCATCGTGGACTACACTCTAGTGATACAAAATCCCACCCACATGTCAACAGTGTGCATGCTCATTCGATGTGTACTTGGCGTAGATGCATGCTAGGGATGTGACGCAAACCTAGTTTAAGGTCTTGGTAGACCGTGTGCTAATTTAGAGTCCCAAAATATTGCTACACTATTTTAAGGTCCCAGCAGATCATACATACTAGTTTAACGTCATAGCAGATGTGTCGTGCTAGTTTATAGTCATAGAGGAATAGCTGTGCCATTTTTACATCATAGCAGACGATTGTTGCTAGTTTATCATTGTCATGGACACTGCTTGATGCTATTGTTGCCAATTTAACATTGTAGCATAAACTACTCGATGTTGCTAGTTTAACGTCATTGCCAACACTGCTCGATGTTGTTGCCAGTTTAACATCATAGTGGATGGTGCTCATTGGCGTTGCCAGTTTAATGTCATAGTGGATGATGCTGGGTGTTGTTGCCAGTTTAACATTGTACTAGATGTTGGTTGATGTTTCCATGCTTTAGACAAAGTACATCTTGAGGTACGATTGATTCACTAGGTTGGCAAACTCATTGCCATCCATGTCCGCCAGCTTGAAGGCTCCATTCCCAAAGGCTTTGGTGATCATGTAAGGGCCTTCCCAGTTGGCTGAGATTTTTCTCACATGCTCACAGATAGCCTTGAGGATGAGGTATTCCTTCTATATTGGCCATGAATGCAGGTCTACACGGTGCTTTTGTTGTTGCTTGCTCTGGTAGTGCTCTATGCATCTCAGCGTCTACATGCACTCCTCCTCTATTAAGTCGAGGTCGATGGTCTACGAATCGTTGTTTTGGGTTTCACTCATGACATCTGCGAGGATCATCTAGAGTCATTGTACCTGCAACTCAAGAGGCAACATAGCTTCAGATCCATAAACAAGGCTATAAGGACTCTTACTTGTCATGGTTCTACATGTCATTCTGTAGGCCCATAAGATCTAGAGGATTTGCTCATGCCACTGCCTCTTGCTATTGCCATGCATCCTCTTCAGCAAGTTGATGATGGACTTATTTGTAGCCTCCAGCTACCTGTTCGCTTGTGGATAGCATGGTGAGGAGAATGATTTCTTAATGCCTAGATTACTATAGAAGGTTTGGGTTTCCATACTACTGAATTGTGGTCCATTTTCAGTTATAATAGTCATTGGAAGTCCAAACCTCACCATGATGTTGTGTAGGATGAAATGGTAGATTTGATGAGATGTCATTTTCCTTAGGGGAATATCTTCCACCCACTTAGTAAAATACTCAGTGGTGATGATAATGAATCTATTCCCTATGGAGGACTTAGGTGTGATAGGTCTTATGAGGTCTAGTCCCCATCGTTGGAAAGGCCACATGATTTACATTGGCTATAGGTCCGTAGGTGAGACGTGTATGAGATTTGCATATCTCTAGCACATGTCACATGTCTTGACTTTCGATAGGCAGTCATTCTTCATGTGGGGCCAATAGTACCCTAGGCATCTGATTTTTGTAGCCATAGCCCTGGGTGCTATGTGTCCACCGCACAACCCCTCATGGACTTCATTAACTACCTTTTGTACCTACTCCCCAGCCACGCATGCCAGCAATATCCCATCATAGGAGCATCGACATAGGGCATCATTTCCCATAAGCGTATATTTCCTGGCACGCGTACGGATTGCATCTCTCTAGGAAGATGTCAGTCCACATGAAGGTTCGTCCTATTGTAGGTAGGATTTAATGTTAGCATACCACTCCTGGGCATCCGTGGCACTGATGGAGGCCACATGTCCTACCTAAGTGATAGGCTCAGTAGATTTGACTCTTGACATTAGTAGACTTGTGAATGAGTGTGGTGGAATTTTTAATTCTAGGGTTGCTAAGGTGTCTGCTGTGATGTTCTCATTACATGGCATGTGTTGCACATCTGTGGTTGCAAATTGCTTAAGTATACTTCTTGCTAGGTCATAGTAGGGTTGTAGGTGCGTAGCTTTGCAGGCATAGAACTTGATGATTTGATTCACAACTAGTTGTCAATCATTGCAGATTGCCAAGTGTTGTATTCATAGTGTTTGGATAGCTAAGAGGCCTCTAAGTTGCCCCTCATATTCTACCATGTTGTTGGTGTAGGGGAATGCAAAACGACAAGCAAAAGGGTGAATTTCCCCATAGGGAATCGTAATGATGGTACTTGCACTACCTCCTTGTGAGGATGAAGTGCCGTTGAAGTGTAAAGTAGCTTTTAGGTGCAAAGGAATGACGTTGATAGTGCCAACGTGTTCGTCCAGGAATTCAGGATCTATGGTTGCGTGGTCATCGATAGGTGAAGCTGTAAGTTGTATTGCTATGGCTTGACCCTTAGTTGACAATTGGTTTACATAGTGTAGGTTGAACTCCATGGTTATTGCTTTCCATCAGGCTATCCTACTTCTTTCATACAGGTTGTTAGTGATAGCCTGGAGTATGTTGCTTTTGCAAATGATGTTGATTGCACTACGAAATAGATAGTGCCTTCACTGTTTTAGTGCAAACATTAAGGAAAGACAATTCCTCTCTACTTTGTTGTATTTTTCCTCATGCGCTATTAGTGCATGAGGAAAGGTAGTACACTAGTATCTCAGATCCATTATCTTGTTTCTGACATAGCAGTGCTACAATAGATGTATCAGAGATGGCAAGGTAGATGAAGAATGACTTATCCCTTTCTGGCGGATGCACAGTTGGGAGGTGCGAGAGCTCTTCCTTCAAGTCATCAAAGGCTTGTTGACACTGGGTTATCCATTCAAAGTCAACCCCTTTCTTTAGAAGATGTTTCATGTGGTGTAACTTGTCAATCAACTTTTTTATAAACCTTCAAATGAACTGTACTCTACCTTACAAGCCAAGTAACTCCTTAAGGTTTGTAGAAGGTGCCAGGTTGACAATGGCCTTGACTTTGTTAGGGTTCACCCGTATTCTGTCCTTCAATACTATGAATCCTAACATGCATCTGGTTCTCACACTGAATACACACTTCCTAGGATTAAGGATTAAGTCGTGTATTTGGCAACACTTGAGGACTACCCCTAGATCCTGCGGGTGATCAGCCGCCTTCTAGGACTTGACTGCTATATCATCCACGTAGTTATTTAGTGTTTCTAAGATGTAGTCGCTGAAAATGTAGGTCATGGCTCATTGATAGGTTGCTCTAGCGTTCTTGAGAAAAAAAGGCATGATGGTGTAACAGAAGGTCCCCCATGGGCTCATAAAGGTTGTCGTTAGTTGATGATCCAGGTTGATGCGAATTTGGTTGTAGTCAGAAAAGCCATCCATGAAGGATAACAGGGCATGAACAATCATGGTGTTGATGAGTTGATTGATGCTCGAAAGTTAGAAATCATCCTTGGTCATCACCTTGTTCGGATCCAGGAAGTCTATACAGATTCATATTCCTCCCATTTTCTTTGAAACTATGACAATGTTGGATACCCATTCTGAATAATCAACTGCATAGATGAAGCCATCTTGGTATAGCTTGGTGATTTCATCCCTTATGAATATCATGATTTTTGGCTTGAATTTACTATTTTTACCTCCCCCTTGGATGTGTTCACAGGCATCTCGACAAGAGGATCCTTGATTACATCCCTGGCCTCCAAATCTAGGGTTCAAAATAGATGCTTGGGCTAGTCTACGAATGCTTCTAAAGATGCTATGGTGCTAGCTATGGTCAATTCCAGTAAATTAGGTTTGGGTTCAGTTGTCTCGCGAGCTTTCCATGTGGACCTGCTAGGGCTAAAGGCATGGAGAGATTGCGATGAATTTCCATTTTTTCTTAACTTGTAAAAATGAGACGAAAGCTTGGTTAAGAGGCACCTGTTGGTAGTAATCATGTATAACAAAAAATTGCAAAATAGTGATGAGATGTAAGATGTAGAGATTAAAATTTTTCTAGGTTAAAGTCATTGCAGACCATTATGGCATGAAGATGCAAAGTTGCTAACATAGGAAATGTAACACAGTCGATACGAAAACATGTAACTGCTAAGGAGAAAATGTCAAACTGCCAATGCAAAAATGTGAGATTGCTAGTTTAGTGTAATTGCAGACTACAAATGTATGATAGATAAAAAAAATGCTAGTTTAAGGTGTTTTCGGACTGTCAAAATTGCAACTGTGCTGGGGTTTTCTAGTTTAAGGTCTTTTCGGACCAGTAAAAGCGTAACTATGCTACGATTTCTACTTTAAGGTCTTTCCAGACCATGATAATCAAAAATATGTTTTTACATTTTTTTGAAAAAGCAAGTCATTTGCATGGAACATTTCAATGTTTTAATGATAATAGTGCTACGATGTCATGGTGGGCACACTACACTGTATGATGCGCTCTGCATTAAACGAAAAGAGAGAGCGACAAGTTTCCCTTTTTACCATTATGACCATAAATAGGGATTAAACTCTGGTAAGCTTGCCATTTCCATCATAAGAGTATAGAACCCATATTCGGAGAAAAAGGTGATTTCGGAGAAATTGTGCTAACAGCGAGCAAGGCAATTTTCTACATAGCAATGAGAAGAAGAATTTGCAAGTAGGATGATGGCTCCGAAGAAGGAACGCATGAATTTGGCACTTGCAAAGGTTGAGGAGGTGAAGCAAACCGTAGGGCACATAACACAAGCATGCGTCACGATGTGGAAGGACATGCTTTTGGTCCAGAAGGCTCGTATGCTCCCTTTGTTTTTTCGCGATTCTGTTATTGTTTTTTGCTTCTATTGTTCTCTGCTTTTATTTTGTATCTTGGTTTTAGTCATTTATCTTTTCTGTCATCGCATTGTTTTGGCCTTTACATCACCACTATTGCTGTCTTGGCCGCAACGAGTACATAAATGCTATGCCTTCATTGCATGCAAGGTCACTTAAACCACCACCACCGTGGTTGTCATAACCACGGGGATTCATGCAGCTTAAGTTACTTGACCTTTGAATGGCATGACATAGGACCCTCGAGAGGGTTGGGTCATGCATGATGTGAGAGGGCAACACGTGTTCTATTGGAGCATATTGTTAATTCCCCTGTCAGGGTTAATTGCTTTGTTGCTACATTAGGCTATTTTTTCTATGCTACCGCTTTCATGTTCTTGCTATGCTATGCGTGGGAAAAGGGTTATGCTACACTATACGTGTGGATTGCAAAGTATTTCTATGTTGCATGTGTATTGCACTTAGATATGATGCTAACACTCGTTGGTTGCGTTATGTAGGGCAGGCCTAAGATCCAGGCTAATTGTTTTAGAAATTAGAGGGATCCTGTGTCATGTGAGAAAACCTATGGCCAAGGCTCCTCCTCCCCAAATACGTATGGGAGAGCAGGGAGTCTAGTTCAGGAAAGGGACATATGGCTTCTTACAATTCCTCCTCGACCACTTTAGTGTGATTGTTTGGTCCTCCCTAGAGGAGGAGGAGGCAGTCAGCATAATCGAAGCCATATTGCCTGGGGCAAGTCAAGGCATTTTGATGTTTCTAACCAACAGGGCAATCATGAGTAGGTAGGAAGAAGGATCCAGTTAGCACCCTATAGGGTTAATGCATTTGGCCTGGATCTAGGATATGCCTAAGTACAGCTACTACCACTGTTTCAACATACTATTCCTTGCACATTTTATGACGACGTGCTTCCATAACCCTCAAGGAACTATCTACTATGCTGGCAGGTGAGTTTTGCAACGTTGTTCCACTATGTTTGTATGATGATGGACATATTGGCCTAATGCGAATAATATGTGTCTGTTACCAGGTTCTTCATCAATAAGGATGGGGTTCATGATTGACCGGGTTTGTTGGCTATAGCACAAAGAGCCTTGCAAGAGTTCTCTTTTGCTAAGAACCTATGGGTAAGTGTTATTGGTCAATGCGGGGGTGAATATCACACCTAGCCAGGTGCATATTCGATTCCCTACAATCAGTGCAAGAGGTAGGATTGGCTGGATGAGGAGCAGACAAAACCCTTGAAACTGGTCATGGTTGAATAAGTTCTTGTTGACCTTTAGCCGTTCTCGTTACTGTATAGGCCTGGTAGGCCAAGCGGTAAGTTTCGCATGCTTAAGTGTCTTTGCAATCTTTGTACTTTCTACATTTTCATGCTAAACATTTTTGCAAAAGCTGTTGCAGGGGTGAAGAAGCCCCAAGAGGTGACAGTGGTAACCATTGAGGCACAGGGGGTGAATATCTACTTCAAATATGATGAAGTAGAAGTGTGCCAATGCTGGATAAATGATGCAGCTTCAGACTCCTTGGTCCAAAACCTTGAAAAGGCTGGACTTATGGATCTGTTTCTAGCATCGAATCTGAGTGTTCCTACTGCCAAGATGCTCTCCCTGGTCAACTCATTTTCTAAAAAGGTAGGTCACTTCCGCATGCACATACGGGATGTGTAGGTGATCATTGAAATCAATGACCAGCTATTTACAGACCTATTCGGTGTTCCTGCCGAAGGCATCCTCATAGGGTCGAGTGGAAAGAAGGAGTTGACCCTTCAAAAGAAGGATATCTAGGAGTGGTTGGGGATTGCTAAGGAGTGAAAGGGGCTTCCTATGGATAAGCTCAAAGATGGACCCACCTTGGAGATTTACCCTATCTTCCATGCTCATGCATTCCCCCAGTTGCTTACCCAAGGGAAGTTCTTCGGGATTGAGTAGGCGTAGATAATGCATGAAGTTATGGAGGAGGGGGCCTATTACAACTAGGCCAACTTCCTATGTAAAGGCTTACAGGCTGAAATTTTGGGACACTGTCAAAAATTGGAGTCCTATTCCAACATACACTATGCCTTCTACATAGACTATTTGTAGCACTTCATAGATTTTTTAGTGGTTCAAGAGAATTGAGTCTGGGTTATGTGAAATCCAACCAAATTTCTAGACCATGGATTTGCCAGATCTTTTAGACCATCTGAGCCCAGGATCCCCCAGAAATAATTAGGGAGTCATTCTCTATGACGACTAAGGATCAAGTGGCCCACAATGTTCATGGTTAGAACAGCATGGGTGAGATGCCCCCTACCATAGTTTGTAGCATGTCTTAGGGGGAACATCTCATAGTCGAGACTATGCCCAAAGAGTTGCAATGGAAGAGGCCTCCCCTAGCTAAGGAAATCCTTCGTGTGGAGGAAGAGGAGGGGCAAAGATAGTGACTTAAACTATAGAAGACGGAACCCCCCATTGGTAAATTCTTTACTTCAATGCTTACTTTGTTATTGTTTGCTATGCTATGCTACGCTAGGTGACGTAGCGTAGTGTAGCACCTGCTTTGAGCTAACTTGGTTTGTAGTAATGCAAATATGCTTCTCTACTGGTAGAGGAAGAAGAAGAAGAAGAAGAAGAAGAAGGTGATGAAGAAGTATCAACCCCTAAGACTAGTGAAACACCATGAATTTCGAGATCTCAATGATTCAGTAAGGTCTCGAAGTTCAGGCAAAATATTTCCACAAGTGTCACAGCTCAGCAAGTTCCCTTTTCAGCTAAGGGCCTGTTACACTACGCTAGATAATATAGCATAATAGACTCCAAAAGATAGAAAAAGACAAGGGGTGTGCAATGGCAATGCTTCAACTTTGCAAGTTAGCTATGTTTCAAAAATATTAACATTTAGCATATTATGCTACGTTACGCAATACAGCATAACGTAGCATAATGCAGTGTAACGTAAGAAGACAGTCGATCTAGTCAAAACAATGGAGATAACAAGATTCAAGTATTAGTTGTCCTTATGCCACAATATGCTCCATAGTATATTGCAGTGTAATCGTAGCACAGTTTTCTACCAAAGCCCTGAAAATACTGCAACATTAAAGACAAGGGTAGATTATGACACACTATGCTTTAGAGCGTAGCGTAACATAACATTACAAACTTCAGCAATGGCACATCAGGTCAACAGTATTTTGTGGACCCAGGACATGCATCATCTAAACCACATTGTTCTCTTAATCCTAATCTTATAAATACCCTAGTTGACAAAGATCAAAGGGCTGACAATTTTTAGTTAACAACTATTGGCAATTATTGGCGATTTTGGCGAAGATTGGTGAGAGAATAAAAGAGAATCAAAAATCGAAAGAATATCAATGATGATCGACAAGAGCTTTTGATCAGAAACTTCAAGTTAGCAGACACTTTTTGCTTCAGGTCTGACTCCCTTGCACCCAGATTAGCTAGAACAAGGTAGATCGGCCTTTGCTTGTTTCATCTCTAAATAGTTTTCTTGTTCTTGGCATGTGCTTCGTCTGAACTGAAGTCTACCTACAACCATTTTATTCAACGTATTTTTTTACAAGCTAAATCCCATATCTCGGGATCACACGTTCTCTAAATTCAATTTATTGCACCCTATTTGCATAGATTTTACAATCGTTTTACATCGTTTACATCGTCCTCGTTGCTTTCGAGATTATCAATATCATATCTTCCCATCGAAGTCATCATCTTGTGATCCAATCATTATGAAATTTACTGATTAGGTAAGTCCTTGTCTGATCGACAAGACTGTTCAGGGTACCTCATATTCATTTTCCCTAGCACGACCATCACATGGATTTAGGGTTGGAACTATGAATATGGAATTTCATTTAGTATTTCGAGCGATCGACGTTTTTTGTCGTTACAACTAGGGCAACAAATAAAGACACGGAGGTCCCAATCTTGGAGGAGAGGGACCTGGTTAAGAATAAAGGAGCTCCTGTCACTAAGGAAGGGGCTTTTGTCATTAGGGAGAATCCTCCTACTAATGAAGAGGAACCTCCCTTGAATAAAAAAGATGCTGTTATCCTGAAAGGAAAGGCACCAGCGCATGAAGAAGTGGCTTGTGTAGACTCAGCAAGCCCTTCTACCAAGGCTACCACCATCACCTTGCATCAGCAAGAACAAAGACCATAATTGGAAGCTGGTGAGTTTGGCAATATGTTTGCCTTTTCATAGTCCATTTCGGACATTGCTGATATGTTTAGTCATGTAATAGGTGCTACTTTTGATATTGCAGGACCCTCTCCAATTCGTGCAGAGTCGTGGGTTGAGATCCCTGACAAGCTTACGTTCATGCAGGGAATCATTGATGACATGATCAACTGCCTTTAGCAGGTGGACCCTGACGTGAGTAAGTAGTAATGTTACATGCTCTCTTGTTGTTATGCTAGAATTTTTTGAGTTTTCTAAACTTGCTATGCTAATGCGATTGCTATGCTCTTTGTGTCATGGCATCCTCTCACCTTAAATGGGACCCAACACAACCTTTGAAATTTAGTGCTCTACCTACATTCCCACCTGACATGACTAAGGTATCTCGTAGCATGTACAACGAGGCTTGCAAATGCATTTTGCACTTGGCATGCTCCATGTGGGAGTATAAGCGTGTCAACGAGGACCTATGGAAACGAGTCCAAAGGGCTGAGTAAAGAGAGGCTGACCTGGTTGTCGAAGTGGAGGATCTCAGGTTGAGGAACAAGTTCCTCATAGCCCATGACATAAATAATGAAGGCTGGTGCATGGATGTAATAGACTACACTAGGTTTTGGACTATCGTGCGTCAGAACTTTGAAGCCACTCGTGATATAATTGAACAGCGGATGCAAATGGACTTGCTAGCCCAGAAGTGTTAGGAATTGAAAGACATCAGTGCCAAGATTTATGAATGGGGGCAATCCCAGACAAACCATAAACACATTTATAAACTAGAAAATGCCACCCATTGTAAACTGTACAAGGATGCTACTGTGGAGGCATTTACATATGAAGAATTTGTAAATGCCATTGACGCTTTTGAGGCCTATGCTAATTTCAAAGGGTGGGTAAAGGTTACGGAATCTCCTGACCTGAAAGTGGACCTTCCCATAGGAGACCACAACCGTCTCCTTTTTGCGGGGCCACCAAGGTGGATAGTCACTGAAAGGGAGAGAGCTACTATGGAAGCTGAACCTAGCAACAGGCATTGGGTGGACATCATGGAAGAGGAGGTCTGGCGTCACCTCGAGCTCAACTTGGACCAGATACCCTTCAAGACAAGTGTAAGACCTTCTCAAGTTAGTCACTTTCTACTACATTAATGCTTATGCTCTATTGTAGTTTGCATTTGTTGCCCTAGCTGACCACTTCACTCCTATGATGTAGGCCCCAAATGAGGTTGCAAGGCCCGTAAAGGGAGTGAATGAAGAATCGGCAGAGGATAGCGCAAGGGAAGATAATGCAAAAGGAAATGATATAGAAACAAAAGATGAAGATGGTGAAAACAAAGACAATGCAAGATAGCATGGGATTTTTTTTTGAACTTTGAGATTTTGCATTTTTGAAATATTTTAAAAAATTTGCAAACATTGTTAATAGGAAAAAAATTTGAATAAAGAAAAGAGGATTTTGTGAAATAGAAATTGATTTTGTGCTAACTTGTGCATTGCATATGTGTTGAATTTTGGAAAATGTTCATGCTTTCATGTGCTAGTTTTAGGCCATTTCGAGCCATTGCTAGTTTTAGGCCATTTTGGGCCATTGCTAGTTTTAGGCCATTTTAGGCCATTGTGTAACATGCCAAAGAAATGATACGTTAAGAACTTGAACAACAGCTAACTGGTAACTCATACTAGTTTAAGGCCGTTTCCAGCCATGGCTAGTTTTAGGCTATTTTGGGCCATTGCTAGTTTTAGGCCATTTCAAGCCGTTGCTGGTTCTAAGCCATTTTAGGCCATTGCTAGTTTTAGGCCATTTTGGGCCATAGCTAGTTTAAGGCCATTTTGGGCCATTGCAAGTTTTAGGCCATTTCGGGCCATAGTGTAGCATAGTTTTAGGCCATTTTCGGCCATAGCGTAGCATGTCAAAGGAGATGATGCATTAACAAAGAAAAAAATGATGAATGTGCAAGGGATGGAAACTAGGTGGGAAGTAGTGGGGTTTTTATGCCATGCGTAGCTACTTATTCACCCTTCATGGATTTATTGAAACGTAAGGCCGAGACGTTTCACTAGGGCCCTTGTTCACGTCATTGTCCCCTACTTAGAAGGGAAACTCAACCCATGCACTTTTTTTTTGGAGATCGACCTGCTGAGCTGATTGTTCCATTGGATGTTCAACATGTGCGTGAGTAGGTGCTTCATTCTTAGAGGTTACAACCTCTGAACCCTACTCCATCTCTACGTTACTGATAGCTTGGAGTGCTACTTCGTCGCCATGGATCACCACTTCCATGCCCGTGTATAGTAGGTGGATTTCCTGGTGTATAGGTGAGGAGATAGCCCTAAGTTGTGGTAACCATGATCTCCCAAAGATCAAGTTAAACCTAGGCATTTCCTCAACCATGATGAATGTTTTATTTGTGGGGAACTGGTCCCCTGCTACGAAGTCCATGTGGACTATGCCTTTCACCAGGACACGTGCCCCGTTGAATGACTTTAGGTAGGACGTTATTCTGGGTTTGATTTGGTTGACCAAGCCCAACTTGTCCACAATAGGAAAGGGGATGACTTTTGTGGTAGCCCCGTCATCAATGTGTATCCTTCGGATACAGTGTTGGGTGACCCAAATTATGATGAAAAGAGGTGTCATGATCACCTGACCCCTTTCAGGATCTTCCCTAATGGTGTCATCGCTGAACGTCAATTGGGATGGCCCAGGCTCTATGGGTGTAGAGGGAAGCATAACCGAGTGGATCACTTCCTCTTCTACAGGCATGTCTTCATTGACTGGAATCATTGTTAACATGTGGATTAGAGCCCTGTGGTGAAATATAGATGTCATGATCAGGTCATATAGGTTCAGTGTAGTGTTTTTCTATTTTAGAGCCTACTTGACTTGAGTGAGGGCATTCAAAAGGTTTTGGCCACCCTCCTATTTGGTGCTTTCCTCTTCTTTGATTCATCCTATAAGATGAATTTCCCAAGGAGGTGCAACTTCGGATCTAGGTTTAGACCCTTTTTGGCAAGGCAGCGCAGGCTGCACTGTTATGGCAACATTCATCTTTGGTGATGAGGGCATGGACATAGGGTATGGATACATAGGCCTGGGAATACCTTGGATGGTATTTCCTCTTGATGTTCCACCTACGGAATGCACTTCTCATTTTTTTAGGATGAGAAGGTTGTTCAGTTGTCTTATGTGGGGTGGGAATTATCAAAGGATTCGGCCCCCTAATGATGAAAGGTGCTAACAGTGTTAGTGGACAAAGTAGCGTAGTTTCATTAACAGGTGGTGCAAAGATGGATGCCCATGAAGGAACTCTTAGAATGAACAGCTATTGCAAGCTTTCATTAGCCACTTATGGTGCTAGTGCACTACACTGAGGCACATGGATCACGAATGGCTATTGTGATGGCCTAGGATCATTATCAATGCTCATGGCATTGATGATGTAACCAGCATTGTTGGCATTAAGGGGATCTATGTAGACATGCATAGGTTGGTTTTTGGGATGTACTGGGTTACTTTTGTCCAAGACCATTTTTCCCTAGTTGATCAATCTCTGGATGTCATCTTGCAACGCCAGACAGTAGTCTGTGTTGTGCCACACTGTTGGTGATAGTCACAAAACCTATCCACCATGAAACCCTTAGGAACAAGGGGCTCATTGGGCAGGGCCAAATAGGGGTTCCTAAGTAGCTTGCAGTAGCTTTGATTTCTATTGATTACTTCTTGAAACATTTGCTTGTATTGCATGTGCCCTGCTGCCAATAGCTGCTTGAAAAGTTCTAAAGGCTTGAGAGGTAGTGGGGTGTACTTTGAGCAATCTTTATGTTCAAATTTTGGCTTGGGTTGTGCAGATGTATCAAGTTTGGGTACTGGAGGCTGCAACATGTTTCCCTGCTTGGACATGGGGTTAGCTATAGGTACAACTAGTTTCTTATTGTTTTTGTTACCATTTTTACTAGGTCTGGGCTTGGCCTCAATCTCCACAGTGGCCACTGTGGTTGTCGAGGCTTTACCCTTATCCTTCTTCATGAAGGTATTTTGTTAAGTGATGTAGGTTGGGTCTTTGCTTATCTCAGTCACATCTTGTATATTCTAAGTCTGAGCAAAGGCTTGACTAAGAGTGCGAGGGGTGAGGTAGTATAGTTTAGACTTGATAAAGTCATTCACTACATCCTTAAAGACGACCAACAGGTGAGCTTCTACGATGGGCTCGTGGATTTCATTAAGGGTCATGCTCCATCATTGGATGAACTTCTGGACTGGTTGTAGAGGCTCTTAATTCATGCCCATCAACTGATCCAGCATGATTTCTGGCTTCAAGTTGTACTTGAAGAGCATCACGAACTAGGACAAAAACTCTTCTACAGTTAAAATGGATGAGCGTGGAAACGTGTGATACCAATCCAAGGCTCTCTCGACTAGGGACATGGTAAAGACACAAATGATCATGTGCAGCCATTGTTGCAATAGGAGGGACTCAGACCTTAAGGTAACTAGATGTGCGTTGGGATCCGCCTCCTCATCATACTTTGTGAAGTGTGGGAGAGACATCCCTGGGGGTAATGTCAAAGAAGGCATTACGGAGTTGGTGGGGTCATCCTAGTAAAAGTCCATGACTTGTACCATGTCAGACTTGACAACTTTGAGGCATTTGATTTCCTCAGTGAGGGTCTGAATGAGCTAGAACACTTGGTCCAGACCTTGTGACAGTGTAGGCAGTTGGGGAACTACTGGGACAGCCCCTACCTATAGAATGGTGAGGGTGGTGGCATTACCCATCAACAGTACCATTGGGGTAGCCCCTGCGAGCACTGCTACTTGCACTGTCCACCACCCAGTAGGTGGTGTGGTTGGAGTAGCAACTGTAGGTTGTGGCACCGGATAGACCGTTTGTGTTGCCGATGAAATAGACCATAGCCCCGTGTTAGCTTGTATCATTTGCGGGGTCTAGTAGGTCTGAGGGTGAACATGATGAGACACCTATGAAAGTTGTGGAATAGGCAAAGAGGTGAATGGGGTCCACCACGTGGATGGGCCTGGGCCCACCGTAGTGGGTGGAACATATGTGAACGTAGAAATTGACATGGAAGTTGCGTAAGACTGCAAAGAAGGCACAGTGTGAATATGCGGTAGGGTAACTGTGATTGGTGCATGATGTGCTATAGGAATGGACTGATGAACAGTCTACAGAGGCATAGCTACTACAAATGAAATAGGGAAATAAGGGTATTGATACGCTGGGAAGGTGACATGGCTACCCATTGTGGTTGTGGTTGCAGGCTATGGGAGTGTAGGCATGATGACAAAGGGAGTGGTGAAAGATAATGGGCTAGCCTAGAAGGACTAGGTAGGAGGGATAGGAATGGGGTTGGTTGGACCTCCCTCATTCGATTAGGAATCAAGTTCCTCCCGTCTGTCTTGAAAAGAGTCATCCTAATTAGCTGCCATGTCTGGTTGCTCCCTAATCCTAGCCAACTGGATTAGTTGGTCTAGCAGCCTTTGGTTTGTTTGTATCAAAGGTATGGAAGCGTCAGGAGTGAGAACAAACTCCTTCCCATTGTAGTAAGTGAACTCGAAGCTACGTTTTCTTTCGAACTCGTGTACATCCAAAGGCAGGTTTTCCTGAACCTTCACACAGACAAAGTTGTAATGCTCATGTTGCTAGGGCACGCCCTCAGGTCCTCAATTTTGGATCTTGAGGGATCGATGCATTTCCAGCATTGGGTTCAATGGTTTTTTAGCACCAATGGTGCCTTGAACCGTGATGAGAACCTCCATGTTGAAGGTGTTAACAACGGTAATTGCAGAAGTCATTGTTACTAAGCTAGACAGTTTTGCAAATGTGAAAAGTGAGGAAATCAGAAAGCTAAGTAGTTTTATGAACTGAGAAGAGGAAATAAGTTGGAAAGCAATGAAAAAGAAAGGCAATAAAAAAAAGGCTTTATGTCTTACCAGGCTCTCGAGGAACCGTCGAGGTGACTGATCTGTACCACATGATGTGTAAACAACGATGAAGGGTGTCACATTTACGCTAGTGCGTGATTAGGTACAGGGTGTGTGCAAGACTACCATAAGATAAGCAAGTCCACCAGTGACCAGAGGCTTTACATCTTGTAGGGCTCCCAAGGAACCTTCAAGGTGACTGATCTACATTGCATGATGCGTAAACAACCATAGACAGGTGTCAAGTTTAAGCTAATGTGTATCAGGGTGCAGAAGGCTTACAAGACTATTGTAAGAAGGAGGCAATTTAACTGGCAATCAGAGGCTTTATGTTCTATAGGGCTTCTGAGGAATCGTCAAGGCGACTGATCTACACCGCATGACATATAAACAACCATAGAAAGTTGTCAAGTTTATGCTAATGTGTATTAGGATGTAGAAGGCTTACAAGACTACCATGACACACAGAAAAGGCACCAAGCCCTCCTTCTAGCGCCAGAAGGACTGTAGTGACCGAAAACATCGATGACTAGAAAAACACCAAGTGGTCACTAGCTGCAGGCAGTCTTGACCCCATTTCCATAGGAGGGCCGTGTTGGATGGGATAGAAACGGGGTGCTCTGAATGGTCTGGTCAATAAGATAGGGACTTAGTCAGTGTCTATATAACTTTTTGAAATGTGTGATTTGAAAACAAGACTGACAAAGTGAAGTAATGCTTAAATGTAAAGGAAATAGAAAACAGTGTAAAATGAGATAGGGGAAATAGAAAACAACATAAATTGCAATAGGAAAAATAGAAAATAGTGTAAAATGAAATAGTAAATGGGAGATAATGTAAAATGCAATATAAAAATGCACCACTTTGAAGCTATGACCTCACTTTGTCAAGATGGACACAATCAGTTGCATAGCTCTAGGAAGTGCAGAGATCTCGAGGGTAACCAAGACATGTAGAACGAGATGGCTATGCACTTGAATGTGGGCTCAGTCATCAACAATGTGAAGTTCTACCAAGGTCCTAGAGAAGAACAAAACAAAATTCCAACTTAGAATGCTAACTGTTTACAATGTCAAAATAGAAAGCTTACAATGCTTGAGATTACAGTGCCAACTTTTTGCTTGTCAGCCAACTAGACTATTAGCTGACCAGATTGCCGAGAAAATAGACTAGGGACTGAAAAGCCTTGAAAAAGGGGAATGCCAAAAGTGTGAAAATTTAAAGTGTCCTAGTACCCTAGCAAGCCATAGAGAGATTTTAAGCGTCACTCATGGGGGTATTTATAGGACCAAGGGTGCGCGAAAGATGCGGTTTGGACACCACGTGCCTTAGGCCTATGCTTACCTGTCTATGCTGCACATGCCTACATCACTGTTGGGTGAGCCTACCATGCCATAATTGTGAACCTGCCACATCATAATTACACTATTAGATCAATGGTGCAATTAGGTGAGGTGCATTAATGTCACATAATCGCTTTCCACTTTGCTATGCTTTGTAGCGTAGCATGTTAGCATAGTGTAGCATCTTGTTACGCATCTTGCTGCATGTGTAGAAAGCCTTTGAAACATGTAGGTTGTTCATTGCATGTTTTCTATGCTATGCTATGCTATGTAGTGTAGCGATTGGCCTTAGTCACAAAAACGTCGCCAATCTATAAAATTTTCCTTTTGCACTATGAAGTTTGCAAACTTGCTGATCCCGCACTTAGAGTTACCTTCTATCAACTTCCTCAAAATTGCTATGCCTCGCTATGCCATGTAGCTAAGCGTAGTGTAGTAGCAAACATGACCTAATTTTGGACAAGTTTGCTGCTTTCTGATGAAAGGAGACATTGCTGAAGGACTTGGAGTTAGGCAAAGGGGCTACCTATCTAGCTTTTGCTATGTTGTGCTGCATAGCGTAGTGTAAGATTGTGCTTCTGCAATCATCTTCTGAAGTTTGCTATGCTGCATGGCATAGCATAGCGTAGCAAGACTCCTTATCTTAGAAAACTTGCTAAACGGACAATCTAAAGATTAGAGCATCCATCTCCTAAAGAACTGTCGTACTGCTGTGCATTTTGCGAAGACCTGGTGAAGCAAGCATGCCTTCGAATTTTTGGATGTTCACCTTTCCTATGCAACCGAATGTGGTATTTATAGGCTTACACAGGAACCATGATATCTTGTATCCAATATCATTAGCCATGCCACTATATTGCATACCCGATATCGTGGATCCAATATCACAAGTTTAATATCAGAGCCTAACAAATCATGCTTCATCATTGGGGATATTTTTCCATGGAATAGGAGAGGGGTTTTGAGGTAGGCACTATGGCCTTTGGGGTTAATTGTTGAAATAGTTTCCCTATGAGATTTTCATGCTTAAACTCTACCACAAACTCATCCTTTTCCTCTTGCTACTTGTTTGAACTAGCCTTTCCATCTTCCTCATCCATACAAATTAATTAAGATAGGATGCATGCATAGGTTTTAGTAAATGCTATCTTGTCATATGGGGAAGGAATTTACTCCGTTCCATTTTGGTGTATGAGTTTGTAATATTTCTTAGCTTCTACCTCCATTCTTGGAAAAAAGCATGCTAGCCTGAATCTTAGCACAAACAAAGTTATAGTGATCTTTGTTTATTATTAAGAATTAAGGCTTTATCCCCTAAGCCTGAGTGACTACCTAAACTTAGCTATGGTGGGGTCTTTGGGATCATAGACCCTCATGACTTGTTGGCTAGAAGTTGTCTCTACGAAGTTAAAGGGAAACACAGTCGACTAGCTAAATGACATGTTAAAAATGTTAAATCTAGATTGATAAAGTGATAAATTAATCAATAAAAATGAAAATTATAGCAAGTGAAATTGATAAAATTTCAAAGGGGAATGGCTAAAAAATTGTTATACATGGCAACTATAAAATACAATGTAGGTTTTAGGATAAGGAGGGTATAACTTTCACCCCCACAAAAAGGTAATGGTTTTTAGTGTTATATCCCTACCACTCTAGGTTGCTTAGTAGTGCCCATGTTGAAGATGGAAAGGAGGGAAGAAGTGGAGTAAGAGAAAAACCTTACATCCTTCTACATAGCACTAGGGATGTCACCCCTTTGGTTGGTGGTATGGTAAACATCCAAAAATAAGGTGAAAATCCTGATTTTTAAGAGGTTTTTATTTTGGCTAGGTGCCAACGCTAACCTTGTTATTGGGAAATTTTCATAGTAGAATGGGAAATAACTTTGGATGGTAGAACATCAATGTTTTCTTTGCTAGAAAATTTCTAGCAACTACTATGAAATTTGCAAAAGTTCAAATCACCTATAACCTCAATGTTGGGTTTTTTTCATAACAAGTATGAATTGCAACATTGGTTTGTTAGAAAAAAGAGGTGTTAACAAAATTTGAAAAAATGTTTTAAAGAATTCAATTTTTTGAGTTGTAGGCAATGTTGGCAAAAAGATAATAGGTATGGATGCAAAATTTGAGTGGAGACCCTTCTTCTAGTGCTAGAAAACTATAGCACATAAAAGATTTAGTTACTAGAAATTCAAAAATTCTAGGTAAAACAATTTAAAGCTTGGATCCTAAGGGCCTCTATGAAAAAATAGGATTTGAGGTACCTTGGATGGTCTAGTAGATCACCTAGGGACTTATAAAGCATCAATGGGGGTAATGCAAAAAATGAAAATAAATCAAATATAATGTAGAATAATGCACAAAATATAAGAAATGTAAATTAACTTGCATAGCAAGACAAAAATTTAAACTTGATTACAAAAATAAAGAGAGTTTGGAAATGTGTTCAAGGATGCTTAAGGAAGTAAGGGGGTTCACTTTGTAAGGGTTTGGAATCCATTGAAGCTAGTAGTCTTGGGCTCCATAGTCAGCTCCATGATTTGGATGCTCCACAACTTGCAAAAATATGAAACCTTACTATAATCCTCACTTAATACGTAGCATTGGTGGTGTAGGGGATGAGCTATATGGGGGTTTTGAGCTACAAAAAAGAACCATGTTGGGTGTCTTGATGCTTAGGTTGCTCATCATTACTCAAAAATGCG
Organism: Gnetum montanum; assembly: GCA_015680685.1. NCBI lineage: Eukaryota > Viridiplantae > Streptophyta > Gnetopsida > Gnetales > Gnetaceae > Gnetum > Gnetum montanum. The sequence continues at coordinate 168,154 of MNCI01030961.1, read as the reverse complement.
CTACGTAAATGAATTTTGCTCCAATCCATCTTGAGTGCTCCCTCCTATCCCAATCCATTATTCATGTGATTTCCATCTACATAGACAACATAGTTACAAATTAGTAAGGATAGATAAGAATAATGTAATTGATACCTTGCCTCAATATGAAGCATACTAGCTAAGCTGTGGGTATGGCAGATACTAGGTTAGAGGTTTGTAATGGATAACCACACAAGGTGTAGGGGTGAGATAATTAATGAAATGGAAAAACTTACGACATGCCCCCATGATGAAGATCAAACCTTCGGTAGCAATAGGATGTAAAAGGAAAGAACAAGAAATATGAAAGAAATATCAATGGTGAAGTCAATAAAAGAAAAACAAAAATGGATGTCATTAATGGGGTGAAATGAGAAATAGTTTATTGCAAGAAATGTTAAAGGGAAAGAACTTAACAATTGCATCAAAAAGGAATGCCTATGGGTCCTTCCCAAAGTAGGATCATGCCTTTTATGCCCTAATAAACCCACAAAATAAAGAGTCCATGGGCTCTAGGAATGAAATAAGGAAACTGTTGGTGACCATTTGGGACGCGACCAGCAATGAGTGTCCTCGAACAAGATTTAGGTGCTTACTATTCTCTGGAAACACCAAGGTGTAGATAGCTCTAAATAGACTCAGTAGTTAATGTGAGTATATGTGTGTGCTATTGTAGTGTGAAGTTGTGAAAAATGAAATGATTGTGTTGTGTGTAAACTACAAATGACTTATCTTAAAGAGATTCAGCCAACTTTGCCAAGTATTGTGAGTTTTTGAGAGTTCCTATTTTTTTTAATTCCCTAGTCTACGCAGTCCTTATAATACCTACTTGTAACAAATAAAATTTTGCAAAAACATTTGATCACAACTCTGTGAATCTACTTCTAATTTTCCCTAGAGAAAGAGATAGTTCCACAAGAAAACTAGAAATAGAGCAAGATTCAATGGAAATAGAAAGGAAAGAAAGCATATTTGTGTTAAGACCTCAAATATTTAAACAAGGTAAAATGATACAAGTAAACACTTCACAATAAAGCTATCCCAAATTCAATATCTACGAATTGTTCAAACTTCCAAGGCTGAAATAAGCAATTTTTTCAAGACAATCCTACTATGCTACCAAAAATTGCTACGTAAACTATCACGTATGAGACTCCATTTTGGCTTGATAATGGACATCAACAATTGCATTCAGTAGAACCTTCAAAAGACTTGACAATTTCTCATTGAAATACCATGGAGATTCACTTTAAAGATAAAAAGAAGCTATTCTAGTCCCATCAAATTACCAAAGATTTTTTGAACCCTCTTGACTATTGAATCGTTCAACGGCATGACTACAAGCAGAGGCTCTCTTACAACAATCCCAATAGTGGTTCTTATATGTTGCACAATAATAAAATTTACTACTAAAATTTTGTTAATGCTTTCAAAAAAAAATGCTTCTATGGAAAAATTTTAATAGAAATTTCTATTATGCAACAAGAACAATAAGAGCAATCTAAAAATCCCAAAATTACTTGCCAAGGATGATGCTATCTACATCACTAGCTAAATAGTTTAGAAAAATAAAAATAAAACATAACTCATAGGACTATGACAAAGAGGCTAAAATCTTTTCTTTAGCCAATCATTTTACAAGCAATCTTTCACAATTTCTTCTTTACAATGCTCTTCCAAGACCCAAAGTGTGTCTCCAAGTGAGAGCCCCAAAGTGTGATGATCCCAAGTGTGTGATCCAAAAATGAGACCCCAAGTGATGTTATTTTCTTCTTACCCCTGAAGCCTTTTTATAGGGTTCAAAAGGTAGTTACATTCTAAAATATCTTAGCTAACTTTTCTCCCAAGTAAGGAAGTTAATTACTTGCCCAACAAGTTAGGAGATCTTACTTGCCCAACAAGTTAGGTTAGTTACAACTATTTTGGGTGGTTATAACCACCATAGAGATAAAAAAGCTACAATTGACAAGTGTCTCATTGAGTTTCCAAGTGGCCCATTTAGTTGCCAAGTGGTCACCATGGAGATAAACAAGTTGTAATTGACAAGTGGTCTTTATATAAAAGCTATGGTGAACAAGTGTCTTCATGGTAATCAAAATAAAAATTAGCTATAAATATCATAGTCGTAACTATCATAGGAAGTTACAACTTCCATAGGAATAAAAGGGATAATAGCCAAATGTCCTTTTATATAGGATGTTACACAAATGTCCCATAACTTTCTTTTTCTTTTTAAATCATAAAATATTCTATTTAAATCATAGTAATAGAGATAGTAACCATGGAGTTGTTGCATACATGGATGGGTTAATATATAAACATATATGTACGTGTGCAATATTTGTCCATCTATCTTATGCTTGGGACCCATGGTTTACTTCCTACCTGCCATCAGCCTCTGTCTGTCCAAATCATTTGTGAGTTGAAGGATTTGAACCTGCAAAATGCATTAAAAAGAAATGCTATGCCATGGCAATAATATCCAATAACAATTCTAACAGAAATGGTGGGACTTGCACATATTGATTCAAAAATTTTGCTAAAATAATTCCTGCTCAAACCATGGTGAATCCTAGCTTAGATTTTTCTATTTTTTCTGTAGTCCATGGACAGACGTTCAAGAAGAAGGGATCCAATCCTCAAACTAGTTCTTCCACCAATGGTGTTGAAATCTAGAAACCCTAAAGACCAATGCAGTTGTCAGGTCCACCGTGGCTACGCGTTTCAGGCAGCATACATGGACAATGTCGTGCTGGTGCCACTGCTGCCCTCTCTGCCGGTGCCTTCAATCATGGCCAGAAAAATGCTGCTGAAAACGGTAGTCATTCCAGGGACGCACATGCCCTAGCGCATCTACAAAAAGCATCCAGTGGTGGCTCGCCATGAGGAGAGGAATATTATGCATCTTTTATGAGATGGAAGATGCTTCCGCCTACCGCACCCATGCCATGCTGAAAGCACCACCAATGTCATCCATGATGCAGCCTGGACATGGCTCTCAAGAAGTTTCTGGCATCCCCATGGTAGCTTTTCTCTACACCAGAACTAAGTGAACTACAATTTCTCTCTGCAGCCTCCTTTGCATCTGCGATTTCACTTCCTTTCCTTTCTATTCCCATTTTGGGTTTGGTTTTGCATGGAAGAAGATGGCTATTCATGGAAATTTTGTTGGCAGATTCACCTAGCTTTTTTTATGGATTTTAGCAATGAAGGGTTATTGTATTAATTTACATCTGATTTCTTTTGTTGTAATTTTCTAGATTCCGCCTATTCGGAGATCTTTGAAATTCGCATGGCCAAACACGCATATGGTTCTATCGGTTGTTCCTATTTCAGTGGTTTCTATCTCACTGTTCATATTTTTTAACTTCTTGGTGTGCAAAATCCACATTGAGATCCATGAGATTTAGCCAAAAATTCCTGGATAGGATGAAGCTTTTGTTGATTTCCTACACCCTCCACAGTAATTACATGCATTCCCTCTATAGAGTACAATAGATCCAAACTCGATGAATTGATTTCTATTTCTCTAGATCATAATGAGGCACAAGAATAGTGCATGCTCCACAACCACCTTCTCTAAAGCCAAGTTTTGTACCAGTAAGTTCTAAAGTTGAAACTTTGTTGAGAAATGAGCAACTGGAAGACCCACTCCTGTTCCATCATGCTGATTCTCATAGACCTTTTTAGATACCCGAAGATAGAATTTGAAAAGGAAACTCAATGTCAATGATTTCCTAAACTCAACCATGCCACTAGGAGCATCATTTTTTATCGAAACCTCTTGTTGAAGCACCTTGAAAGCATTCTCAAAAGTATCAAATGTCCATGGCTTCCCAATAAGAAACTCTCATGTCTTTGTTGCAGATAAAGTAACTAGGGTTATCCCACCATAAGCTAGAGAAATATCTACAATTGACACATCATTTGCTTTTGACTCTAGATAAACCCTCATGCCAGCATTCACAATTGCAATGTCATCATCCCTTGATTTTCAAAACATTCAATTAAGCAACATGGGTAGTTGCAATAAGAACATTGTATTGCATCCTCTTGAATTTCATTTCTATTCCAACTTCATGGTTAGTTAACTATTGTAGAATTCTTCATGAGAAAGAGCATAATCCTCCTTAAATAGCTTCAGTTCGTTAGGATTTTGTACCTCACCATTTGCAAATAAGTCCACCTATTCCATGAAATGGCCAAAATGTGCTAACAGAAATAATGGTTAAGAACTTACCCACAAGAACTGATCAAAGAATAACAATGCATCAACCAAGATATAGACTAATCATAAAATTGGCAATGAGGTAGAATACGGGAAGTAATATGAAAAGAGAAGAGAGAATGAAATGGAATCCCAAAAATAAGGTTGTGTAAAGTCCCTTGTATATTGTGTGGTTAAGATGACTTAATAGAATTCATTCCAAATCTAGATTAAAACTAAGCATATCCAGTGACCTCCCATCAACACACTTGACCAACCCATCCTACTGAAGTAATAAGAATGCATTCACAGAGCCACCACCATTCCAACAAGAGAAAGATAGAGAAGCAAGAAGCGAGAAAGGACCTTAGTTAGAGGGAACCTTCAGGCATGGGTAGCATGTCTTTCTAGTGCCATAACCAGTGCTTGTAGCCCATGTTTCTTTATTATGTCTAACGGATGTGCTTTGAATTCCCACTATTTTCTTTTTGAGTGAGAACCACACCATGCAAAGACTTATTTGATTTAGTCAACTTCTTGATATTTGGTCAATAGAAAAATGGTGGAAAATTTAAAAAAAAATCCAGATACCCAAGAGAATAGCCAGCAAAAATGCATCGAATCCCCTTAAAGTCACATCCTTTTCAATCCATTTGAATTTTTCCTTGGTTTGAAGAATACCAAGCCACCAATTCATTAATAAGTTTTCTTGAAAAAAGGGACCATACATTTCCAAAATAAAGGGATACCATAGAGTTATATGGATGAATGGATGATGTGGACTCATTTCCTATTTTATCAAAAGAACCCATATCTTAGCATCAACATTAGAAGTCAAAGGTAAAAACCAAACATTAGCAATCAACACTATTATAGTACAATCCACCATCATGAGCACTTATTATATGATGAGTGAGATCAAATCAAAGAAAATGTAATAGAAGAAATAATAGTAAAAATGTTAATGATGTTGTAAAACAAAAACAAGTAAAGATGAAGAATGTGTAAAATAAAAATGTGTAAAACAAAAAAGACAAAATAAACTGAGAACTTAGAATGACTAGCATCGGTGGCCATCTTCCCCATGACTGAATGAGAAGGAGAAGATCCAAAATAATGAGTAAATTTGTTCATTAATGGAGGTAGTATTAGTTTGGCTATTTTAGGCTCATGGAAAGGTTTGGTTTGATGGATGTTAACTAACAATTTCCTATCTAGAATTTTTGGTTTATAGATCATCATGGCCCCTAAATAAAAATTTTTATGAATGATATAAGGCCCTTCCCATAGTGTTTGAAATTTAATTCATTGTGGCACATGTGTGGGATTCCAATAAAGAACCTTATCTCCAGGTTGGTATGTAACGTTTCTAATTTTCAGGTCATGATGTTGTTTGTTGAAGGCCTTGTGCAATTCATTGAATAACAGGGTAGCTAATTGGTTTTCATCTAGCAAGTTAAGGTTCATCAACCATTCTTTCTATGTTAGATTGAGTTCAAGGTTAAAGTCACATGCTATAGATAGGTTACGGAGCTCAGTTTAGATAGGAAGTGTTGAAAGTTGATCGTACACTAACTCATAGGGAGAATACCCTATAGGGAGTTTCCATGTGGAGTGGTATGCCCAAACATCATCATTACGTTTGGTGCTATAGTCTTGCCTATATTTTCTAATGGTTCATGTCAATAGTTTTGTGATCTCCCTATTGGTGACCTTGGCTTAACCATTCACTTGAGGATGATATGGTCTAGTTAGCTTATGCTCAAATCCTAAGCATTGTATTAATTTTCGAAAGGTTGCACCAGTAAAATGTGTACCATTATCAGAAATAAGTGCATGAGGCATGCCAAACCTATTTACCATTTTTTGTTAAACAAATCATACAGTAGTAGATGATGTACAGTTAGTAACAGCGGCTTCTTCTACCCACTTTGTAAAATAGTCAACAATGACAACAATGTAGGCTTTTCCATTGGACATTGGTGTGATAGGACCCATAAAATCAATACCCCATATGTCAAAGGTTTTTAAAGGTTTAATCCATTGTTTCGGACCCTCCATTCTAGTAGTCATTTCCCCATTACATTGGCAGTGCTCACAAGATTGGACGAAAGTGTCTAGGAACAATATAGGTCAATAATATCCTACAAGTAAGATTTTAATGGCTATTCATCTCCCAGTGTAATCACCCCCAAAATGGCCCTCATGAGCATCTTGGAGAATTTGTAATTGATCTACATCAAGAACACACCATTAGACCAAGCCATCAAAACATACCTTATAAAGGTTTCCATTGATTTCTATGAAATATTTGGCTCAGTAAAGAAACTGTTGTTTCTTTTTAACGTCTTAGCCCTTGTGGTGTTTCTTGTGTGAGAAGATATGTAACAATGCTACTATACCAACTTGTATCTATGGTTAATTGATTATTTATTACACCTAAAAAGAGGAGTTCATTGGAAAATTGGTCAAAAATTAGATATTTTTCCTCGTTGTTGTCCCATCGTAACCAAGATAAATGATCAGCAACAACATTCTCAGTGCCTTTATGATTGATCATCGTAAGATCAAACTCTTGTAATATCACAAGACATCATATGATGTGAGGGCTCACCATTGATTTATTCATTAGGAATCATATTGCACTATGATCCATGTGTACAAATATCTTATAGCCCAATACATAGTGCCTAAACTTTTGTAGTGCAAACACCACAACCATTAACTCTTTTTCTGTTGTGGTGTAGTTGAGTTGTGCACTAGCAATACTTTGACTTGCATAGTGAACGTAATAGGGACATTTTTGATCATCTAAGTATGTAAGAACAACTCCTAAAGAAATATTGGATGCATTAGTCATTATATGGAACAACTTGGACCAGTCATGAGCTTGTAGAATGGGTGTTTCTACGAGCTTCTGTTTGAAGGTTTAGAAAGCTAGCTTACATTCCTTGATCCATTCAAAGGGTACATCCTTCTTCATTAATTCTACCAATGGTCTTGCAATCTTTGAAATGTTATCAATGAATTATCTATAATAGCTAGTATGTCCAAGGAAATATTTGACATCTTTTATAGTTTTAGGTTGATGAGTGATTCCTTGGATGACTTTAATTTGTGAGGATCTACCTCCATCCTTGTTTGTGAAATTTTATGTCCTCATACAATGCCCTCTTGGACCATTAAGTGGCTTTTCTACCAATTGAGCCTTAGGTTGGTTTCTACACATCATTTCAATACTTGCTCTAATTGGTCAAATTCTTGCTCGAAGTCCACTCCGTAGGTGGACAAATCGTCCATAAAAACCTCCATACCATTCTCTATTTGCTACTGAAATATACTTAGATCCAGATGTTGAAATGTTTTTGGGGAATTACACAAGCCAAACAGCATCTTCCTATATGAAAATGTCCCCCAAGGACTTGTGAATGTAGTCTTGGCTTGGTCTTCTGGTGCTATTGGAATTTTATTGTATTCACTGTAACCATCTAGAAAACTATAGTAGCAATGCCATGCAATGGTATTTAAGACTTGGTTAATGAATGCCAATGAGAAATGGTCTTTAAATGTTTCCATGTTCAGTAGTCTAAATTTTATACACACCCTTCATTTACCTCCTTTCTTAGGCACAATGTCTAATGGACTAACCCATTCATTATCAACAATGGGGTAGATGAACCAAGCTTTTAGAAGTTGTTCAATTTCTTCTTTAACTACTTGCTTAAAGTTTAGGTTCAGTCACCTTTTCTTTTATCATCGAGGCTTCATGGAGGGGTTAGTGTAAATTCTATGTTGGCATATCCTAGGATCTATTCTGGTTAATCCAAGATATGACCAAGTGAAGGCTTCAAACCATTTATTTACCATCTTTAGTAGTCTTTCTTTTTGTTGAGTGAGCTTAGCATTAATGATTACCGATTTCCCATTCTTGAGAAATATATACTCCATACCGATGGGCAATGGTTTTAACTCAAGGGGCTCTGGCTTAAAATCATCAAGGATTTCCAACTTCCCCCAGTTGCTATTCTTAGTATCAGTACTTGGAAGTTGGCGATGAACTTGCTCGAATGCATCTATGCTATCGATATAGGCACAAGTTAAACTCACAACTAGTTTCATGCATAAGGTTCAATTCCTTTCTTGGTTAGCTATCAACCACTGGGTGTCTTCTTGTCTTATGGCTACTACATATAGGAATCTTTGTATATTAGTTACTTGTGCACACTGATTGCATGTAGGCAATGTCAAGCATTGTACAAACCAAAACTTCTACAAAACTCCAATGATGGAAAGATTTCCTATGTTCCAATCAGCGCACAAGCAAAAAAATCCCTAGCAACAGTGCGAATGATGAACAACAAGGTACCCCTACACCCAACCATACAAATACGAGCATTTACACGTGATCCAGTCGAACTTCAACGATTAAGTGCCTATTCACTTACACAGAACAAGGATGGGTTACATGATCATTGTCTTCCCAAGCTTACTTGTAAGGCACAATTGTATGGTTAAGTAATCTTGAGGTATATGATTTTTATGCTTTTTATGTTTTATGTTCCTAGTGTTTAAAATGGAAAAATAAAATAATTTAATAACTAATTTGATTTAACTAGTTAACTAGTCCTAACACTAGCATCTATTCCCACTTGTTCAACACATCCTAAACTAGTGTAACACTACTGGGATTACCAAACACTAGTCATTACTGGATTACCAGGTGTTCCATGTATGCTCGAAATGGTCATACTAACTATGCTAATTCATTGATAATTATCAATTCAATAGAAATAATATTAATTAACTAATGAGAGTAGAAAATAATAGTAAATAGCATTTAAATGAAATAATTAAACTATTCTAAATGTTGCAAGGTTTATCACAAAGTTTGTCTTTATTTCTAGACACAAGGTGTGCTCACAATGCTCAAATAAAGATCCATTCACTTTATGACTCCTACTGTGGACACTCATAAATGATTCTAACTTTGGAAAGGGAAAACTGCAAAATTTCATCTAATGGACTAAGAAACTCATTGCAAAATCAAGTGCCCTTGTCTCTTATTTATAGGTGATGAGACAAGTTTTGACATTGCATGCCCAATATAGCTTTGGCCATTTCAATATCACATATCCAATGTCGAGGGCCCAATATCATGGGTCTGATATTGAGGGTCCAATATCGAGACTCATCACCCACCAAAAACAATGCTAAAGTGCAAGATCAACACTAGATCTAGAGCAATGATGAGGTCTTAGGCCATGCTAGAACAATGTTGGGGGAAGGTACAATGCTGGGGGATTTGAGAGCAACATTGGGGGTGTAGGAGTTATACCATCCAATTTTGGGCATAGGTGATGTTACATCCCACCATTGGTGTTTCCAACATAGCAAAAGTTATACCCCCCACAAAATCCATCAAAATGCTAATTTTGATGGTCCAAAAGGTATTTTTAACCCTCCAAGCCAAAATATAGGGATGATATAACTTTTTCCACTTGGGAGTTGAGGCTTTGACCACTCATGAGGCATTTTTTAAACCCCAGAAGCTAAAGTATGTGAACTTCCATCTCTTGGACTATAATCTTCACATTTTAAAATGAAATTTTAGCCTTGAGTTTTATGGAGTAAGGGTTACAAGGCTATAATTTTACAACATGCATTTTCTTAGTGGTGTTTCAATATCATCATACCACTCTTGTTGGGAAACATTATTGATAGTGTCTATACATATGTCTTTAGTGTTCTGCATAATGGGAAGAGCATATTTTTCCATTAGGGAAGGCAACTTGCTAAGCACATGAGGCATCACACTTAGCGCCAAGGTTGTAATGGCATCTACTAGAGTATTTTTAGTTCAATGAATGTGTTGAATACAACCATCTATAAACTAATATATCAAAGTTTTTGCTAGGTCATAGTAAGGTTATAGGTGTTTGGCTTTACATGCATGAACATTAGTTACCTGGTTAACCACTAGTTGTGAATCATCTTTTGTCATCAAACATGTAATCCCACAGTTATGAGCTACCATCATTTCTCTAATTATTCCTTCATATTCATTTATGTTATTAGTACATTGAAATTGAAAATGATAGCCAAATGGTAGGATCTCATCAAAGGATAAAGTTATGATTATAGTAGTGTTCAGCTTGTGCTTAGTTGAAGCTTTTTCAAAGTGCATAATGGCCTCATAACACTTAGGTATTTTGGCAATAATGCTAACATGATCATTAGGAAATTCAAGATCTATAGCTATGTTATTCTCAATTAGGGAAGTTATAAGTTGTGAGGCTATAGCTTGACCCTTCATTAATTCTTGAGAGATGTATTATTGGTTAAAATCAATTATTATGGCCTTCTATTAGGCTATCCTAATATTCTCATACATGTTGGTCATTATAGCTTTCAACATGTTATACTTTCATATAACGTTGATATGACTCCTAATGAGATAGTGTCTCCACTTCTTCATAGAGAAGACTAGGACTAGGTAATGTTTTTCAACCTCATTGTATTGGGTCTCATAAGCTACCAATTCATGAATCAAGTAATAGATAGGAAGCTTTGCTCCACCATCAAATTTTTGATAGAGTAGAGAGGCTATATATGTGTTGAAGATTGTAAGATAAATGTAAAATGGTTTGTCATTTTGTAGTAGATACATAGTAGGCAATTGGACCAACTCTTACTCAATATCATCAAAAGGTTTTTGGCATTGGTTTGTTCACTCATAGTGAACTCCCTTCTCAAGAAAGTGGTGCATAGGTTGTAACTTATTTGTGATCCTTGAGATGAACCTATGGAAAAATTGTAATTGACCTTGTAATTTTCATATCTTCTTAAGGTTACTAGGTGCTACTAAGTTGGTTATGGCCTTAATGACATAGGGATTGACACGTATTCCAACTTCAAATACTATAAAATCAAGAATCTTAGCCATTTTAATGCCAAAGAGACATTTCTTAGGGTTGAGTCTAATTTCATGTTTGAGGCATTGTTAGAGCACTAAGTTTAGATCATGTGTATGGTCATTGACTACCCTAGACTTAATTGTAATAAACATTAAGAAATCCTAACATACAATCATTAAAAATATAGGTTATTTTTTGTTGATAGGTTTCACCTGCATTCTTTAGATTGAATGACATCATGGTGTAATAAAAGATTACCTAGGGGGTCATGAAGGTTATGAAAAACTAGTTCTCTAGGTTAATCCTAACTTGGATATATCTTGAGAATTAATCCATAAAGGAAAACAAGGCATGTCCAGTCATGGTATTAAAGTGTTGATTAATACTAGGAAAAGAAAAATCATCATCATGCCTACCCTTGAGTTGATGAATTTCATTAACTCCTTTGATAAATAATTCAGTAAATTCATCATCCATGTTCAAGGTGTGTTTTTCACCTTGTTCATTAATGATTGTATGTTCAACAACCTCTTTTTATCATCCCTTGTGATGGCATAAAGGTTATTACCAAAGTAGGAAAAGAGGTGGACCATAGAATGGAGGAGAAAAAATGGCTTAACACTCATCATGGTCATGATGGGTTGCCTCTAGACCAATGCTAAGGCATAGAGGTTAACAAGTTATATTCATTATTCTACTCCAGGGTGTTTCCCACATTTCTATTACAAAAAAAATATTATTAGCATTCAATAGGCTTGGACCATAAAAAATTTTCTCACTGAAGGTACTAAGTTCAACTAGACTACTCACTTGGTCTTCAAGCTATAAGAGGAAATCCAAAAATTTTGCAACAACCTTGAGATGATAGTTCACATGCATTTTGCATTTTTTATCTCATGCCTAAGGAAGTTTTTAAAATCCCTAATGGTGAAGAAGGATTTAAAGTGGACACTTCATGATCCATCCTAATTCTTAAAATCTTGGGTAAAACATATTGTTCTAGCCATAATTCAAAACCCATTGGTCAAGGATATGAGGGAGTTTCTATCTATTACCACTAGGAGGTTTAGTGGTGCATGTTGTCCTTCCCTTGACATCATGAGGATTGAACCTCAAGTTATTCATAGAACTTCTAAGATGTCCAGTGAATTAGATTCAAATGTTTATCATACAACCAAAGCAAAGCTAAATAGGCGTATGGTGGAATAGATAACACTAGTTGTTGAGTAGCTAGCATAGAAGAGGCTCTACATTAGACTTGGCCAGGCACATAATGTGGTTATAAGTGTGTTCTATTTGCATTTTTTGTTTAAGATATGTTGCATCTATGTTTTATGTTCTATGGTTATGTTTTCATCTTATGCTAACTCATTCTATCTTTTAACTTCGTTGTTCTTGTAGGTAAACAACAAGAATGGGCAGACCAAGCAGCAACAATGGAGGTAGAGTTAAAATACCTAGAGGAGAAGGATCTACAATAGCATGAGGATAAGGGACTATCTAATGCCACATTTGATAGCTTTAATGCCATATTTGAAGATTAACAGTTAGGTGAACCTCCCATTATTATCCCAGATGATCCTCTAGGTACTTATGGATTTAGTTTTACATGTTGCATTTTGTAGTTTGATGTTGGAATTTGGTTTTGATTATTAGTTGATTGCTATGCTTATTGTAGTATCTAAACCTCATCAAGAAGCATCTATCTCTACATTTAAAATTCAACCATTGGCTAAATTTCTTGACAAAACTAAGTTTATGCATGGCATTGCCAAAGACATGATTGATTAGTCACAATAGATTGCTCTTGATGTTGGCGAGAACAATAGCATACTTTACCTAATTTATTTTGTTGTTTATACCTTTTTTTCATTCTTGGTTTCATGTTCTTTTAATTTTTATGGTATTATGATTTAGTTTTTTAAATTATTTTTGGCTATTTTTGTTGTTCACTATTTTTATGTGTTTTTCTTCTATATTGCTTATAGTGTCCAAGGTTGGATGGGATCTGAAGTGTACCATTAAGCTTGATGAGTTTCCTATACTATTGCTTGAAGTGGAGAATGTTTCATGAAGGTTATACAAGTTTTCCATTGAATATGCACTCTCATGTGCTAGGACTTCATGGAAACGCTAGTACACCAATGAATTGCTATGGAAAACAATTGTATCATTGGAGAAAAAAACCAAGTGATAGGTAGAGGAGATTAGAGACCTTAGGGACTCTAAGAAGTTGGTAGAAGACCAAATGACTAATAGATACTCATTGCAAACTAATGAGATTTAATGTTCACATTATTGGAATGCCATCCATAGTAAGGTCTCTTTGGCTAGAGCAATGCTAAATACAAGCCATAGATGGACCTACTAGTAAAAAAGATTAGAGAGTGGTGAGACTATCGTGCTTGAATTCTTAAGTGGGGTTGAGCACAAAAGTATCACAAGAAGAAGTACAAAGTTAAAAAAGAAAGTTACTTGAAGTGGCTATAAGAGAAGTCCATAGGGAGGTGCAATTTGTAGATGTTTGTCAAGGAAATCAATGTAGAGAATGACTTTAAGCTATTTGGAGGCTATCTGGTGGTTTCTAGTTTCCCTACTCCTCAAATCACCACTACTTCAAGAAAAGCAACTAGTACTACCCTTTCACAGGAGCCACCCTCATGGACCAATATTAAGGAGAGGAAAATCTTGAAAGATGTTGAATTTGAAGAAGTGGATTAGGTGAACATGATTGAAGATTAGATTCTCCATCATTTAGAAACTAATCTTTGGGAATTCCTTCTATAAGATGTTGCACTCAAATCTTCCCAGGTTTCTCTATTTAATTTTTATTTTAACATACTTTGATTTAATTCATATTTATTTTGGCTTTTATTTTTTTGTTTTATTGTTATGCTTTCATCCCCATAGGTTACAAATTAAAATTTTTTATTTTATGTTTCATTTTGTTATTGTCATTGGTGCTCATGTGGTAATAATGTTGATGATGCTCCTTCTTCTCCTTTAGTTCTACTAGTTTGATCATGCCTTTGGCTATTCTTATTATTGCTGTTATTATGTTATTTTTATTACGCTTCATGTTCCTTGGCTATTTCTTGCCATTGGTTATTATGAGACTATTTATTTTTACTTATTTTATTACTACATAGTGTGGCCATGACTATTAGACTCCTATTTATTTTATATGTGATTATTTTTTGAACTTTCATCACATTGTATGACTATGGATGTGGGTTATGGATACTTTGGTTATTTATTTTTAATTTTAAAATTATAAGTTTTCTTATAAATTCTAGAATTTGTAGTTTTATGCATCTGATGTGTTTTGAGGTTTATTCATGTTGCATGGTTATGTTGATGAAACATAGGGCTATAAGCAAAAATATCCATAATGCATAGAATGTAAAGTAATTAGGTAGACAAAGTATAAACTAAGATATAATAGTAGTAACAAAAACTAGAAATAGAAAGGTTATAAATGCTTTGCTAGTTTAAGACCTTAATAGGCCACTAGTGTAAGGCCTTGGTAGGCCATGCATTACCAGGTTTAGGCCTTGCCAGGCTATGGGTTGCTAGTTTTAGGCCTTAGTGGATCATGAAAAATATTTTTATAGGATTTTTTTGTTTTTGTTTTATGCTTTTCAATTTTTATGGATTTTCAATTTTTATAATTTTTGTGGTATATTTATGTTTTAAAAGATAAAGCATAAAAAGGAAAATCATAAATAATCATAAGTCATAAACTATGTATGAGGTAAATTTAAAACAACACAAGATATGGTAAAGCAAAAGGATATGTGATGCATGTAAACAAAAGTTCAAACTAGGCTAAAAAGGTAACAAGGAAAGGTCACATTGTTATTAATATAGGGAAAAGTAACTAGGGGATATGCTCAATTATGCAACTATTTCCTCATCTTTGAAAGATTAGTAAGGATATAGGATCTCCATTGTACAATTTTGTAGTCCCTATTTTCCTTACTAACCATGTTGTAGAGGAGCTCTTCCAGTGATGCATCTATGATTTCATTGTTGTTGGTTTTAGCCTCATCCACTCTATCCACTTCTTAACTTTGTCCTTGAGAGTAGGTGTTTCTTTTTAAAACTCAAGTTTGGATCCTTGCTCTACATTGATGCTGTTGACCTCCAAGGGGATCACATTATTGCCATGAATTATTATTTTACATTGCTCAAAAGGCAAGTGAATTTCTTGTTAGATGGAGGAGAAAACTACTCATAATTAAGCTAGCTAGGATCTTCCCATGATGAGATTAAATCTTGGTATCTCTTTCATCACTAAGAAGTTGGCTATTATGGGAAATTATTCTCCCACTATGAAGTCCAAGGAGATTGAACCTTTATTACAACTCAAGATCTATTAAAGGATTTAAGAGTAGAAGTAGAGGTATTTTACATGTGTTCTGTTAGCCCTAACCATTTAACATTATTATAAGATATAATGTTAGTGGTTGTTCTATCATCAATGTGCACCTTTTGCACCTTGTATTGCCCAATACTTATTGCTATGAAGAGAGGGACCCTCTGTTGGCACATTTTGGTCGTTTCATGGAACAGGTTGACATGATAAAATTGGTTAAGAGTTTTTGGAGAAGTGGCAAGAATTTCAGTTTGAGAGGAAAAGAATAAGTTAACAACAACATTCTTTTAATTTAAGAAAAATAATATAGGAGTACCATTCCTATAGTAAGCTTATAAATCTCTGTTGTTGGATATAGGATCACTAACGTGTTGTTATCCCTCTATAATTATTAGCATTTCATTTCATAGGGCAACAATAAAGATATATAAATATATTATGATACACTGGGCTTTACGGATGAATATCCTGATAATCTCAATGGTTGCTTTCCATCTCTATCACAACTAACCAAATTCTAGTAGGATTATGGAGGAAGTCCAATTTTTATATGCATTATTTATATGATATGAATCTGTAGCAAATCAAAGAGCATCTCAAGTAAAATTGGTGTTGTATCCATTTCATTTCGGGAAAGCATATCTCTACAGCAACACAAATTCAGTAGTTTGGTGCAGGGTAAAGTTATTTTTCCTATGAATTGTCTAAAATCTCATGGCTATAATAGAATTCCATGCTCAAAAGACTACCACACAGCCATCAAGATTATATCTGCACTAATTAAATAGGAAATTAATGTAAGAAATACAAGCACATAGAGGTGAAAAACTAGAATAGCAATTGTAACTAACAGCTCTATCATCTTCGTCATCCTTGTCTTCTTCCTCCACGGCCACGCCAGGGATTCTGTGCATATTTTTCAATCAAGATGTGGATGCTTCGCCTTTGGAATGGAGTAGGGCTTCAATGTTTGTGATCCACTCACCAAAAAATTTCCATCGTGCCTTCAGAAACCCTAGTAATGGAGGTAGTGAAGGCATCGACATCTAGAAATGCTTTCCCAACATCCTGGTGCTCGTCGATGAAGGTCTGACTCCATAGTATCCCTAGTAGTAGGTCATGAGCAATGATGACCACCACTTTTGCTGCATCAGCAAGCTCTTGTTTTGCATGGAGGTCAATGCCATGTGGCTGAGATGCGATCGCATCATCGATGCGCTACCAAACCTAGATCCCCTTTGTGTCTGCACGCCTACATCACACCAATAAAAATATAATGGTCAGCTCTATTACCCAGAACTCACATATCCTAAAGAAAACCTACATTTCTAACCTTGCTATGCAAGTTTGTTAAGGAACCCACATCCAAACAAGCCAAAATTGTAGCAACGAATGTGAATTTGGAGGGTTTCATGGAGGGTTTTCTTAATAGGCCCTTTGTTGGAGAATGCAAAGACAAGAATAGTCCATGAAAAATCATCTTGGACTGGAAGTGTTTGTGTAGATGTATAGAAAGGTGTTTCAGATGTAGGATCTATTCCGCATTTGGGGCATGGGTCAGCTATTGAAAATGTACCTTGGAGCCGTTCCTAATGTGGATTTCATGTTCAATGCCGATGATAGACCTATGCGCCTACATCATATGGTTCCCAAGGAAAATCTTCCTCCTCTATTTTTCAGCAAATGAACACCACATGACAACATTACCAGATGCAGCGGCAGAGCCTTCTTTTGTGGTGGTAGTTGACATAAGGTTCTGGCTGAGAACGACATACGGCGGAAAAATTTGAAACTGATTATACAAACTGGGCAGTTCCAGGCCTACCACTTTCACATTTAGCCTTCACATTTGGAGGTGTTCTTAACAGCCCCAAGAAGCCAGCAGCAAATTTTACGCGAATTTAAAATGCAAATATAGATAATTTATTTATACAAATTTACAAGGACTAGATTTCTTCATTTAAAAAACCATACAGCGGCCAACACCAAAGTCTACACTAAGGTTGATGCTAAATTACTTTCATGAGAATTACTAGGGCTTAATGACATTTAGTAATTAAAATCCTAAATAAAATAATTAAAATAAATTGGAGATCTTGGATTTATTTTAAAAAATTATTATATAGGCTATTTCTTATAAAAGAAATATTTGTAATATTTACACATGCCAATGTTAGCATGATTTTCTCCTAACTTTATGTATAACTTACAACTTCCTAACTTTGTTGGGCAGGTTATATCTCCTAACTTGTTGGGAAAGTTATAACTTCCTTACTTGAGAGAGAAGTTAGCCAAGATATTTTGGAAAATTATAACTACCTTTTGAACCCTATAAAAAGGCTT
>MNCI01030961.1:83452-142887 GCA_015680685.1 Gnetum montanum | reverse complement strand
CTAGAAGGAGGGCTGAAAATTTAGCCTCTAAGTTCATAAGCCTTATAATTTTAGCACATCAACAATTATTTGTTACTATAAAGGCTTAATAAATTAAATACCATTTTCATTTCATGACCAAGAAGATTGATAGTTTGGAAAATTTAGAAGTTTCAAAAGATATTCTTGATTTTAAGACTGATTCTTCATCAGAAGAAGAATAAAAGAAAGATTTTGAATTGGGAACAAGTAGTGAAGCGAAAACTAGAAGATCAAGAAGATCACCCATTATATCTGAGTTATCGATTTATAAGAGAAGATCTAGAAAGTCTAAGAGTTCAACTATCCAAAGGAATAGGATGTCAAATCCTTGGCAAAGAGTTACACCATTAGGATTTCAAAATTACAATGATATTCCTAAGGTAGTTTACAAATATTTTCCTGAGCCTTTTGTTTTTGGAAAAGCTTATTTAGCTAAAGAATATATTCACATGTTTGAATTAGCTTTAGCTCATGCAAATATTGAACATCCAAATCAACTTGTAGGTTGTTTGTATCAAATTTAAAGGATATGACTCAGATTTGGGATTCGAACTTATCAAGTAATAGTATTACAAGTTGGGATGACATGAAGAATCTTTTCTTAGCTTAGTTTGGTAATCAATTAGATCAAAAAAAACTATATTGTGGGCTAATACAAGCTAAGCAAGGAGGTAAAGAGTCAATTAGAGATTTTAACATGAAGTTTCAACAAATTTGTGGACTCTTTCAAAGACAATATAGACCATCAGAAGAAATGTTTAAAAAAACTTATCTTAAGGATGTTAGCCCCAACATTTCAATTTGATTAAGGAGAACTCCAAACTTAACTACACTAAATGACTACTTTAGTGAAGCTATACAACTAGAAAAATAGTTGAACTTGAATCCTAAAGAAAATATTGCAATTCAAAAAAGAGAATAAAGATTTATGATTCCTATGCGAAATTTAGCTCAATTTAAAGCTTTACCAGGTCCATCTCATGTTAAGATAGAGCAAGAACATGAAAGAGTAGGATCTGAAAAAAGACAATTAATGAAAGATATGTCTAACAAAATAGTGAAGTTTGAAAAAGCCTTGGCAAGAGTTAATATCAAGGAATAAAGGAAAAATTGAAAACATAAACATCAAGACACTAAGTTAGTAGAAGATGAGGATGAAAGTGACTTTATTATGTCCAAATTTCTTGATATTGAATCTAATAATGAGTTATCTAGTATTCATTATGCAAGTAAATCTTCTAGAAATAGATCTAGCAATACTTATTCTCTATCAAGTTCTGAAGAAGATATTTCTTCAGATGAAGAATGTAATAATAATGAGAAAAATGGATATAGTCTCTGATCAAAAGAAAGAATAACTACTTCTAGACCTCCAAATGTTATTACTGATCCATCTACTAAGAGAAAATCTTTTGAGCCAAATAGAAGAGATAAGAATAAAGGTAAAGACAATCAAGTAGAGAAAAGCACTCCAAATCATTCATTTAATAAATGGATAAAGAAACCAAGCTTTATTGGTGATGGAGAGTATGATTTGATTAAAGACCTTAAACATGTCAAGGCCAATATTAGCTTTTATCAGTTGCTTCAAATAGAAGATCAACAAAGAAAGGCTTTATAGTTCATTAAAGGTAAAACAAGAGTTAGAGAATCAAAGTTAAGTTATGTGTCTAATAATGATGAGAAATTAAAGACCTCGTATGATAAGGAAGCTCCTCATTTTCTTTTGAAAATGAAATTAAAGAATAAATACTTACACAATTTTTTGATTGATTCTATAGCTAAATCTACTATAATTCCATTGTCTATATGTAAGAAACTTGGTTTGATTCCTGAAAAATCAAATAAAAAGATTGTTCAAGTGGATAAAAGTAGAGTGAAGATTGTGGGTCAATTACCAAATGTTCTATTGGAAATTGCTTTTGAACCTTGCATTAGAAGTAGAGTAACTATTCAAGTGGCAAATATACCAGATTCACATAGTCTCTTATTGAGTAGAAGTTGGAGCAAGAATTTCTAAAGTTACATATCAACAGATTATTCCCACATGTGGTTACCTTGGAAAGGAGAACCAAATTAGATATACATCTATAGTAAACTTTTGATGATTGATAATATTACTTCAAACAGAAAAAGTAAAATGTTGAAAAAGGAGGTGTTGAAAACAAAATTTGTACACTCCAAAAAAATTATAGTTCTGAAAAAGAACACTCAAATAATGAGGATAAATGAGAGTTATACTTTAATGGTTTATGTAATTCAAAAGGTGTAGGAGTCGGTATAGTTATATTAAGGAATGATTCACTTGAAATTCTCAAAGAAATTCATCTATCTTTACCTTTTACTAACAACAAGGCTAACTATGAAGCTCTATGTATTGGTATAAGAATAGTTCTAGACAAAAAGATCAGAGTAATCATATAAAAGGAGACTCAAGATTAGTTTGTGAACAAGTTAAGGGAAACTATGTAGTAAAGAGCTCATTCTTAAGACCTTATAATAAACTTGCTTGTAAGATGTTAGATCAATTTCAACATTACCAAATAGAGCATATAAAATAGAGCAAAGAATTTTATAGTAGATGATTTGAAAAAGGCAGCTTCAACATTGGTTATGCAAATAATAGAAAGTTACAAAGATGTCATGATTGAAGAAGAACATCAGCCATCAGTACCAGATAATATAAGACA
The DNA here is from genome assembly GCA_015680685.1 of Gnetum montanum. Classification (NCBI taxonomy): domain Eukaryota; kingdom Viridiplantae; phylum Streptophyta; class Gnetopsida; order Gnetales; family Gnetaceae; genus Gnetum; species Gnetum montanum. The sequence goes on along the minus strand of MNCI01030961.1, from coordinate 140,176 downwards.
TTTACAAGTATTTGAAGATGATGATCAAGTACTAAGATTTATGAAAAACAAACAAGAATTTCAGGATCAAGTGATACCCGAAACATCATCAAACTCCAAAGTTAATTTCATTCCAAAAAAGATGATTGACTTGGAACAAGAGTTCAAGAAAAATTTACCTACTGGAAAGCATATACAAAGCCCAGATAGTCAATCTTTCAAGGTAGTAAATTTTGGATTAGAAAAAATGCCAAAGATGTTGAATGTTACAAAGGGAAGAGATTTGAGTTTCAAGAAAAACTTGTTAACATATCTAAGGAATAATTTAGACAATTTTGCTTGGTCTTATGATGATCTTAAAGCTTTTAGGCAAGATTTGATGACACATAAAACTCCTTTAATAGAAGGTTGTAAAATAGTCAAGCAAAAACAAAGGAAATTTAATCCATCATTTGAACCAGCTATGGAAACCGAAATCAAGAATTTTTTGCAAGCATGGATCATATATCTAGTATGATATTTAACATGGCTTGCTAACCTTGTTCCAGTGAGAACGAAAAATGGTGATATAAGGCTTTGTGTAGACTTTAGAAATCTGAATGATGCCTCAAAAAAGGATAAGTATCCACTTTCAAGAATTGATGAGATGCTGATTAAAGTCTCAGGCTGTCAAGTATATTCTTTCTTAGATGGTTTCTCAAGTTATAATCAAACAATGATAGATAAGCATGATAGATACAAAATATCATTTATTACCAAATGAGGAACTTTTTCTTACCAAAGAATGCGATTTGGATTGTCAAACTCTGGAGCTACTTTCCAAAGAGCAATGGATTTAGAATTTAAGGATTTAGTAGGCAAATTCGTGGTGGTTTATTTGGATGATATTACAATATTCTTAAAGAAAAAAGAAGATTATATTAATCATCTCCAGCAAGTTTTCGACAGATGTCATGAGTTTGGTATTTCATTAAATCCTAAGAAGTGTATCTTCGGGGTTAAATTCGGAAGCTTATTAGGCCATGTGATATGTCAAGAAGGAATTTCCATAGATAATTCCTAAATCCAAGTAGTAGAAAATATTAAACATCCCACAAGTAAGAAATCTCTTAGATCTTTCATTGGGAAGATAAACTTTATGAAAAAGTTCATTCTTAGGTTTACTGAAATTACCAAACCTTTGATGCATATGCTAAAAAAGGATGTCCAAGTAGAGAAAACACTAGAATTGGAGAGAGCTTTATCAGAAATTAAAAATGCTATACAAGAGGCTCCATATTTGGTGAAGCCTAGGCTTAAAGAAGACTTTTGGTTATATTCTTTTACTTCGAATGATTCTATCATTGTCGTTCTAACACAAAAAGGTGATGAAGGTCAAGATGAACCAATTGGATTTTTTGGTTATCAGTTAAAAGGTTCAGAATTAAATTATTCATACTTAGAGAAACAAACATTTGCAATCATCAAAGCACTTTAGCATTTTAAATATTATTTGGAAAGTTCATTAGTCCACATTATGCTAATTGAACCTGCACTCAAGTGATTCCTAGCCCAAAATGAGATTGGATTAAAAAAAGGAAAATGGCTTATAAAGTTGCAAAGTTTCATATTTTCATTGGAAATATGAAAAACAATTAAGGGAATGGGATTATCCAAGTTAATGACCAGAGAAAGAGAAGTATGTACACTTGACACCCATGAAGAAAATTGGTATGATGAAATTCTCAAGTTTCTTAATACAAGGAAAATCCAAAATAATTTAACTACAAGTCAAAAGAGATATTTCTTCAAAATAGCATGAACATTCATTGTTAAAGATGATATAGTATATAGAAAATATTTTCGAGGGGTTTTATTGGAATGTGTTCATAATGATCAAATTAGTTTCATTTTGGAACAATTTCATGACCATTTGAATTTATTTTATGAATCCCCTAAGTCAACTATACAACATATACTTCAATATGGATATTACTAGCCTTCCATGTATCAAGACATTAGTTCAAAGATTCAAAAATGCCATAAATGTCAAATTCATGGGCCTAAGATTAAAAAGGCTAGAGCTCCTTTAAAACCAGTAGTTACAGATAGACCATTTCAGTAGTGGGGTTTGGATTTTATTGGTACAATTACTCCTTCAAGAACTGGACACAAGTTTATTCTCATGACTATTGATTATTTCACTAAATGGTCTAAAGTAAAGGCTCTAAGAGGAAGTTCAGCATTAGATGTGATTAAGTTTTTAGAAGACCACATTCTAAGTAGATTTGGTCTACCTGAACTACTAGTGTCAAACAATGGACCTTTCTTCAAATCTGAAGAGTTTATCAAATGGGCATCGGAAAAATCTATTTTCTTATTTTCCTCATCAAACTATTATCCTCAAGGAAATGGCCTAGCAGAATCCACCAATAAAAAGCTTATCGCTTACATCAAGAAATTGATGGATGGAAATCTAGGAAATTGGATCGATTATCTACAATCCACATTATGGTCAGATCGAATTAGATTCAAGAAAGCTATTGGGACATCACTGTATAACTTAGTTTATGGTTTTCCAGCAAGAATTACAAATAAGATTGTAAGCTCAGCTTCTAAATTCATACAAAGATATAGTGAAAAAACTGAGAAAGATAGAAGTTTCATGACTTTGCTTATTAAAAGATAAGCTAAAGTAGATAAAGCAAGGGATAATTTGTTACAGAATACCTCTCAAGNGTATTAATTATTATGTTTAATTATGCTATTGGTATATAATTAGAGAAGTAGATAGTATATTATAATAATAAACATATTTAGGATAAATTTATTTAAATTAGAAAATAGTTTTCCTTTAAGTGAGGCAAGTGGAAGCCTACAAGTGAAACAAGTGGAATCCTACAAGTGTGACAAGTGGTGAAGATGACTCATCCACCACTTAGTGAGGATTGTGACAAGTGGTTAGAATGCTTAAAAAGAGAAAAAATTGGTTGAAGACTCTTGGGGGGTGGGGCGGGGGGAGGACGGGATTTTAAATTTCTAGCTACTATAAAAAGAGGATTGGGTTGCCTAGGATTTCATCATCTTCCAATTCAAGTTGAGTAGAGAAAGTAAGAGAGAACTAATTTGAAAGAGGAGATGGAGTTTGGGAGAACAATGAGAAAGCCTTTTATTCCATATGTGATGAGATGTTGCCCTAAACATGTGTTGAAGGCTTACTTGAAAGCTAGATCATGTGGAGCATTGAAAGAGTGTCCTTTCATGGCTTGGTTATCTGATGAATTTTCGTTCCTCACAAGAGGTTTAGAGATAGATTCAAATGTTTGGGGGCAATATCAAGATTGCACCTAAGAAGAGTAGAGGGGAGAAGAGCAACCAACCAATGAGGAGTCATGGGAAGAGGCCTTTGTGTCCTGAGAGGAAGATGAAGGACCCAATTGGGAAGAATAGAAGAGTTCATTTGAAAAAGAAAATGAGAAGACTGCTAAAGAAAAAGTTCAAGTTGAGAGCTCCACCAAGCTAAAAAACAACAGAATAGCCTTCATCACATCAGAAATTTCCTATGAGACAGTTAGAGAGATGAGGATTCCTACTAATGTAACCCTCACAATTCAGTTCCCATCTCAAGAATAGTCCATGAACGACTTGCTAATGTACATCTTGTTGTTTTTCTTAGGAATGAGGTTTCTATACCATCAAACCATATGTTTGATGGGAATTTTTCTTCAAAAATATTTTTGTTCAACTGAAAAAATTCAATAAAAGTTTCAGTATGTTTCAGTTTTAAAATGGGGCTGCATAAATTTATTTAAGCTTTTAAGGGGGTAGAAATGTTGACACATTTTGGCCATTTCATGGAATAGTTTGACATCATAAAATTGGTTAAGAGTGTTTGGAGAAGTGGCAAAAATTTTAGTTTGAGAGCAAAAGAATAAGTTAACAACAGCATTCTTTTAATTTAAGAAAAATAATATAGGAGCACCATTCCTATAGTAAGCTTATAAATCTCTGCTATTGAATATAGGATCACTAAGGTGTTGCTCTCCTTCTATAATTATTAGCATTGCATTTCATAGGGAAACAATATAGATATATAAATATATTATGATACACTGGGCTTTACAGATGAATATCTTGATAATCTCAATGCCTTCTTTCCATCTCTATCAGAACTAACCAAAGTCTAGCAGGATTATGGAGGAAGTCCAATTTTTATATGCATTATTTATATCATATGAATTTGTAGCAAATCAAAGAGCATCTCAAGTAAAATTTTTTTTGTATCCATTTCATTTCAGGAAAGCATATCTCTGCAGTAACACAAATTCAGTAGTCCGATGCAGGGTAAAGTTATTTCTCCTATGAATCATCTAAAATTTCATGGTTGTAATAGAATTCCATGCTCAGAATACTACCACATGGCCATCAAGTTTATATCTTCACTGATTAAACAAGAAATTAATGTAAGAAATACAAGCACACAGAGGTAAAATACTAGAAAAACAATTGTAACTAACAGCTCTATCATCTTCGTTGTCCTCGTCTTCTTCCTGCATGGCCACGCTAGGGATTCTGTGCATATTGTTCAATCAAGATGTGGATGCTTCACCTGTAGAATGGATTAGGGCTTCAATGTCTACGACCCACTCACCGAAAAATTTTCGTCGCGCCTTCAGAAACCTTAGCAATGGAGGCAGTGAAGGCATCAGCATCTAGAAATGCTTTCCCAACATCCTGGTGCTCATCGGCAGAGGTTTGAATCCTCAGTATCCCTAGTAATAGGTCACGAGCAGCGACGACCACCACTGTTGTAGCAGTAGCGAGCTCTTGTTCTGCGCAGAGGTCCACACCATGCGGTTGAGACGTGATCACATCATTGATGCACTACCAAACCTAGATCCCCTTTGTGTTTGCATGCCTACATCACACCAGTAAAAATATAATAGTCAGATCTGTTACCCAGTACCCACATATCCTAAAAAAAACCCACGTTTCTAACCTCACTGTGCAAGTTTGTTAAGGAACCCACATCCAAACAGGCCAAAATTGCAACAACGAATGTGAATTTGGATGGTTTCATGAAGGAATCAGCCCACATGATGGAGAAGAATTGCATAGCTTTGGTTTTCTCAATAAGCCCTTTGTTGGAGAATGCAGAAATAAGAACAGTCCATGAAAAATCATCTCGGACAGAAAGTGTTTGTGCAGATGTACAGAAAGATGTTTCAGATGTGGGATCTATTCCACATTTGGGGCGTGGCTCAGCTGCTGAAAATGTACCCTAGAGTTGTTCCTGATGTGGATTTCATGTTCAATGTCGATGATAGACCTATGGTCCTACATCATATGGTTCCCAAGGAAAATCTTCCTCCTTTGTTCTTCAGCAACTGAACACCACATGGCAACATTACTGGATGCAACGGTAGAGCCTTCTTTTGCAGTGGCAGTTGACATATGGTTCTGGCTGAGAATGACATAGGGCAGAATAATTTGAAATTAATTGCAGAAACCGGGCAGTTCCAGGCCTGGTGCCTTCACATTCAGAGGTGTTCTTAACAGCGCCAAGAAGCCAACAACAAATTTTATGCAGATTTAAAATGCAAATACAGCTGATTTATTTATACAAATTTACAAGGACCGGCTTTCTTCATTTAAAAAATCATTCAGCTACCAACACCAAAGTCTACACTAAGGTGGATGCTAAATTACTTTCATGAGAATTACTAGGGCTTAATGACATTTAGTAATTAAAATCATAAATAAAATAATTAAAATAAATTGGAGATCTTGGATTTATTTTAAAAAATTATTATATAGGCTATTGCTTATAAAAGCAATATTTGTAATATTTACACATGCCAATGTTAGCATAATTTTCTTCTAACTTTATGTATAAGTTATAGCTTCCTAACTTGTTGGGCAAGTAATACTTCCTAACTTGTTGGGCAAGTTATAACTTCCTTNAAGATTGCTTGTAAGATGACTTGCTAAAGACAACATTTCAGCCTCTTTGTCATAGTCCTGTGAGTTATGCTTATTTTTTTTTATTTTGTTTGAATTGTTTAGCTAGTGGTTTAGATAGTATCATTCTTGGCAAGTAATTATTAGATTTTTAGATTGCTCTTATTGTTCTTGTTGCATGATAAAAAATTTCTATTAAAATTTTTCCATAGAAGTGCTTATGTTTAAAAGCCTTAAGAGCATTTTAGTACTAAATTTTATTATTGTGCAATGTATAAGAACTGCTATTGAGATTGTTGTAAGAGAGCCTCTGCATGTAGTCAAGCTATTGAACGATTCTATAGTCAAGAAGGTTCAGAAAATATTTTATATTTTGATAGGACCAGAATAGCTTCTTTTATCTTTAAAGTGAATCTCTGTGATATTTCAATCAGAAATTGTCAAGTCTTTTGAAGGTTCTGTTGAATGCAATTGTTGACATCCATTATCTAGCCAAAATGGAGTCTTTTACATGATAGTTTACGCAGTAATTTTTTTGGTAGAGTTGTGCTCAAATGTTTTTGCAAAATTTTATTTGTTACAAGTAGGTATTATAAGGACCACGTAGACTAGGCAATTGAACAAAATAGAAACTCTCAATAACTCATAGTACTTGGCAAAGTTGGCTAAATCATTTCATTTTCACAACCACACACTGCAACAACACACAAACATACTCACATTAACTACTAAGTCTATTTGGAGGTATCTGGGCCTTGGTGTTGCTAGAAGACCAGCAAGCACCTAAATCCTATTCGAGGTCACTCATTGGCAGTCGCGTCCCAAACGGTCACCAACACCCTTATTGTCTCACCATCCTAGGGGTTGGATTTGATTTCACTATCATGAAACACTAGTGTGATTAACTTCATTACTTCCCTAGGTGAGGATAGTATCATTACTGCATGGATGAACTCTTCATTTATACGGATGTTCTCACTAGTGGGAATTGAAGTCAACATCTTTACTAAGACATCATGATTAGTGGAGGAAGTCATCACCAGGTCATATAGGCTAATAGAAGAGTTCTTCTATTTCAAAGAATGTTTAACCTATTTCATGGTATTGAGGAAGTCCTTCTCATTGGTTGTTGGTTTTTCACTTTTGTTGAATTTAACTTCTTCCATTCATCCCAAGATGCAAACATTGTGTTTCATGATTTATGTCTTGGCCTCTTTCCCTTTTCCTTGTGGCTTGTTTTCCTACCTTGGTCCACTTATTAAAGCATTTTAAGCATTGGAGCTCATAGTAATGGATGAAATAACAATGGAATTTGATGGGCACACTTTCTTTCATGCCTTAGCTTACTTGTTATCTTTGGCTTTAGGCTGTAGCATAGACTTCTTACATTATTTGGTTGGTGATTTTTGATTATTGGGCTGTGAAGAAGTCGTTACATTGGCCACCATAGGAGGATGTTATTAGTTGTAGTGGGAGGGGGAACTCTAATGATGAATGAATCTTTTGAAGACATCACTGATGGTATCCTTACAATATAATGAGTCCTTGAACTAGATGAAGTTGAAGGGCATAATTCATTGCAAGGAGGTACATGAATCATGAACAACTCTTGTGCAAGTATTTTATTATTTCTTACATTGAATGCCACGATTTTGTATGGGTTTTTGTTTACATTCAATGGGTTTTTGTGTATCTACATTGATTATTTTTTTGACCTAATTGTATTAGAGGTGTCAAGCACTAGCTCTCAATTTTCTATCAGCTTCTGCAAGTCATCCTTCAAGGCTAGGAAAAAGTTGGTATCATGACTTGGTAGTTGATGATAGTCATAGAAATATTCAAGTTTGAAATAATTAAGCATAGGTGGTTCATCCTTGATTGCTAGAGTAGGATCCTTTTTGCTTTCACATAATCGATCATGCATCTTATGGGCATTCTTAGTTGTCTTCTTATATTGGATCTAGCCACTCTTAAGAAAATGGGCAAGGAAAGGGGTAATTTGGTATACTTTAGCTCATCTTTCCTCTCAAAGTTAGGCCTTATGTTTTTTGATGTAGAGGTCCTTGATGTTGATGGTTGGTTAGTTGTGACAAGGGCCTTGTGTTGATTTTTTCTTGACCCCTATGTAGTCTTGTTTTCTTTGGCCATAGTGGCCATGGTTACATGATTTTGTTTTCCCTTCTTCTTATCCTTCTGTGTATGTAGGTTTTTGTATGCTACATAGGAGAAGTTGTGGCTATCCTCAATAGTGTTTTATATGTTCTTAGTATATGAGAAAGCTTAACTAAGGGACTATGGGTCCAAGTAATACAGTTAATGCTTGATGAAATCTTTGACCATCTCCTTAAAGATGGTCAAAAGGTGAACTTTGGCTATAGGTTTAGGAATCTTGTTGAGTAGAGCATTCCATTTTTGGATGAACTTCTAAATAGGTTCAAGGGCATCCTATTTGATTTTCATCAATTGATCCAAGATGGTATCTATTTTTAATTTATACTTGAAATGATTCACAAACTATGATATCGAGTCTTCTAGTGAGGTGATAGATCCTATTGGTACTGGAAGATACTAGTTTAAAGCTTTCCTGATAAGAAACATAGGGAATATTTGCATTTTGATGTGGGGCTAAGCCTGTAGCAATAGGGACTCAGAATAGAAGATGGTTAGGTAAGATTTGAAGTCACTTTTATCATTGTACTTGGTGAACTATAGCATGGGGATGCATGAGAGAAGGGTTATTTGTGGGATACTCAAACTAATTGGATCATCTTGATAAAAGCCAATATTTTTTTACTATCTATGTAGTTAAATCTTTAAGTTTACATAACTCTTTTTTAAGATCTTGGATCATTTGAAAGGCCTAGTCCAAGCCTTCTTGAGGTACTCTAGTTGGTTGTGGAGTTTGTGCAATTGATTATGGTGTAAGTTGGGAGGCTTGTGGCCTTGTGATAGGTAATGGAAAGGATGGAAAAGGTTGATTAATCAATGTTGTAGGGGGGCTAAAAAATGAAAATCTAGTTTGTGTCAGTATTTGGGGGACAAAGGGGGGAAATTATGTATGTGGCATTTGGATAACTTGGGGTCCCATTAAGGGGCTCATTGTTATGGAGAAGGGGGAAGGTATGGTGAATACAACAAGTGATGACTATGTAGATCGAGGTTGCATCGTAAAAGACATGAAGAAAAATAGAGAGGTTGACTAAAACACATGTTGTGCCTAGTAAGTGGCTATAAGAAGTGTTGACCCAAACATAGTAGGATAAATAGGAGGATAAGAGGGTTGAGGAGCCTACCCCATGAAAGAGGTAGGAGAGGCTAAACTAGGTGTAGTGGCTTAGGGATTTGATTGTTAAAAAGGCTTCCTATGAAGTTGTCAAGTTTAGGTTCAACCTAAATTCATCATGCTCTTCATGATGAATATCTAAATTGACATCTTCATTCAACTCATCCATCTCTATCATTTGAGATAGTATGTATGTGTAAATCTCATTTAGTTATATTTTGTCATAAGGGAAAGGAATGTACGCTTTCCCATTCTTGTGGATCAGCTCAAACTCATGTTTGGACATAGCTTACATCCATGGAATGAATAGGATAGCTTGAATTTTGGTGCATATAAAGTTGTAATACTCTTCATTTATGATGAAGAAATCTAGGATTTGGACCCTATGTTTGATCGAATGTTTACGCTCAATAATAGTGTGGCCCTTAGGGTCATAGACATGTATGGCATCTTGGTGTGATGCCATTTTGGTTAAGCAACACAATTAACTTGCTACTAAATATTCAATAAAATTTTCAAATTAATAATCTCATTAAATATAACTATCCAAGGTGTAAATGGTTTCAGCTGTGAAAGATGGTTAAAACTACAACTATAGGTGTAGTGTAGGTAATAGTGATAATGTTGTGCACTATACTAGTAAAACATAAAATTAAAAAACATTTGAAACTTTGGATTTTAGAGTGCAAGAAACAAAGGTCTACATTGAAATGGTTAATTGTAAAAATCAATGCAAGATTATATTGAAGGCAAGTTAGTGTTGTTTTCAGTTTTGTTTTAGTTGGTAATGTGTTCAACCCACCCAACCTACAATCAAAAGATACACTAGTATTGGCAAGAAATACACATGTTGATACTATAAAAGGAAAGTTTGGTTTGCCTTGTTTACAAGTATGTTAGTATGTTTCTACTTATGGAAAAACTATGTTGGATTTGTTCTACAATAAAAAATGTGTTATTTTTTTAAAAGATATGGTAGGTATCTTGAAAATAATACATTGGCTTTTATGTGATAATGAAAAAAATGGTAATTTTATAAAGATACACTAGGTATCCTTGAATAAATATGTTGGATTTATGATGGAAAGTATGCTGGGTGTTTTCAAGAAGCCTAACAGAAACATTTCATAGCAAGAAGTGGGTGGTAGTTGGCAAAAGTATGGTGGATTTTCAAGATGTCAAAGGTAGATTCAAATAGACACAAAATTTAGGTTTTCACAAAAAAATATGCTGGATTTGGAAAAGTTCATCAACTACTATAAAATTTTTATAAACATTCAAGCTAGTTGGAATTAATATGTTGGTTATGAATTGCAAGAGAATGGATGTTAATGTTGGTTTCTTAGTAGCTTTGATCATGGATTTTAAATGTTTAAATTCATGAAAATTGATTTTAGAAAAATGGTAGATCAAATTAGGCAAAGAACTTGGGCGAAGGCCCTTCTTCTAGCACCAGAAGCTATAACACCTAAACAATTTGGTGCTAGAAAACCAAAAATTTTAGGTGAAAAAATTTGACTTTTGGATCTCAAAGGCCTCTAAGAAAGAGAATCCAAGGTACCTTGGATAGTCTTGTTGATCACCCAGGGACTTAGGAAGTGTAAATAGTAAAATTAAATTTAATAGAGAATGCAAATTTAATCCCATAGAAAGCACAAAATTTTGATTTGAAATAAACTTGCATACATAAATGAACTACCAATTTTATCAAAATAATAAAAATGTTGAACTAAAAAAGTTTAAATGTGTACAAGTGTATGCTTATATGCACAAGGAGCTACCCAAGTGATGCTTGAAGTCTATTGAAATTGATAGATTTTGTGCTGCAGTCGGTTGCACAATCTAGGTGCTTCCAAGCTTTAACTCCTAAAACTCTTTATAGCTTCTTTGGTGTAGATCTACTATATTGGTTGTAAAATGATTGATGATTGCTTAACTTTTTACTGCTATGCAATTGCAACAAGAATCTCTAATGCTCAGTCAACTACTAATTTTTCAAAAATTTTACAAAAGGCCCAAATGATGAAGTATCAAAAATCTTTGTAACGTGGTTGAATTTTGTTTAAATAAGCCTCTTGGTGTTGATAGATTGCTACAACTCTCTATCATGATTTTTGATAGATTATTGTAAATTGTAGGTGTGACAGGCCATCAAACCTCAACATATTTTTAAATTTTTGGTAAGTTTGGTGCATAAGTACCATAAAAAATATGTTGGCTTTGAAAAGTATATGCTAGCTTCAAGGAAATGCATTGTCTTCACCAAAGATACATTGGTCTGGTGAAAGATATGTTGGATTCCATGGAAAGTATGCTAGCCATGATATTTCCTAGCAAAATTACACTAGTTTTCTCTCCAATAAAAATACACTAGTTGTGATGTGATATTTGAAAGCCCACAAATTAATACACTAGCTACAATCTATTCTAGCATATTCATTGTCATGACCAACAAAAGTATCATGAAAAACCAAAATTTGAAAACCCCCAAGGAATTTTCAGCCCTCCCAAGCCTAAATACATACCCAATATAGCTTTTACCACTTGGGAGATGAGGCAACAATAACTTATGAGGCATTTTTCAACCATGATAAGTTAAAGTATGCGAGATTTCACCTTGTAAACTACAAAACTCACATTGATAATAAGATTTTATCTCAAGTTTAATGGTGAAGGTTACAATGCTAACAAGTTGCAACATGAAGCTTCTTAGTGGTGTTTCACCTCCTTTGTCCCTCAAGTACCTACTTAAACTTTGTTTCTACTATTTATCCCTCTTACAATGATGATAACTTAACCTTTGCTATCTCTACCATTGCTCATCATGAGGCCAATAGCCTCTCAACTTATTCCACAACCATATGTGCATACCCTATAACCTACCTTAGTTTCCCAATACTTAAATCATGTCTTTCAAATGATCCAAGACCTCACAAAAGAGTTACATAAAATCAAGGTTTCTACGACATAGACAGTAAAAATAATGGACTTTTATTAGGATGATCCTATTAGTCTAACAATCCCACAAATAATTTTTCCTTTAGGCATTAATATCTCATAATTCAAAAAGTACAATGTTGAGGGTGATCCCAATGCATACCTTAACACCTTTCATTTTGAGTACCTATTGCTATATGATTGGACTCACATAATCATGAGCATCTTCCCTGTCTCTTATAAAAAAAAGCCTTAGATTGGTACCACACATTTTCCAAAGGATCTATCACCTCAATGGAAGACTTGATTTCATAATTTGTAAATCATTTCAAGTATAAGTTGAAATCAAATACCATCCTAGATCAACTAATGAAAATAAAATAGGAGTCTCTTAAACATTTCTAGAAGTTCATCCAACAATGGAATATTCTACTCAATAAGATTTGTGAACCTCACTAAAATTCATTATTTGGTCATCTTCATGGGGCTAGTTAATGATTACATCAAGTCTAAACTATATTACTTAGACATATGGTCCCTTAGCCAGGCTTTGTCACAAACTAAGAATATAGATGATGTTGCTAAGACCAACCATGACCCTAGCTATGTGGCATATAAAAATCAACAAAAGAGGAAGGATAAGGAGTGGGGGAAACAAAACAATGTAGCTATGGCCACTATGACCAAATATAATAAAATCACATGGGAGCAAAAAAGAAGCCAATCCAAGGTGAAACACCACCAAAATTATTGTTGCAAATCCTACTTTTCATCTTGAGGCAAATTTTCATTGTAAATGTAAGATGTGTAGTACATAAGCTATAACCTTGCTTATTTCAACTTTTTGAGGTTGAAAAATGCTTCAAAAGTTGTTATTACCTTATTTTGCAACTAGAAATAGGTACCCCATGTCCATATCTAGGCTTGGGAAGGCTGAAAACACCTTTGGAATGGCTAAAAACAACATTTTCATGAGTTTTTGTATGGGAATAGCCCCAACTACACTAGAGCCATTTTTAGTAGGCATAGTAGCTATAGTAGTCACAATAGCTAGTGTAGTCATCACCAAGACTAGGCAGAGATGCAACGTCAATATTGTTGGGATGACCATTTCTCTAGTAATAGCCAATGCATGCATCCCATGTTGACAATGGCCAAATAGTAGTCTTCACTAGGCATGACACTTTCCAATAGGTTCCACAATTTCTGTAGTTTTAATTCATATTTTCATTTCCCAATACTTTTCCATTTCCCATTTCCACAGCCTTCAACAAAGTTACAAAATCCTTTTTACTATTTGAAACACTGTGAAATTTTGAGACCTCAATGGTTCAACAAAATCTCAAGGCTCAGTCAAGGATCTGCAACATGTCACACATCTCAGCAAGCTTTCTTTTTTCGGCTAAGGGCCTATTATGCTACATTACACAGTGCAGTGTAATAGGCTCCAGAAAGACTGAATAGAAATAGGGGATGCGCAATGACAACACTTCATTTTTGCAGGATTCACTATGTCACTCCTAGTTATGCTATGTTGCGTAATGTATCATAACCCAACGTAATGCAAGCAGATAATTGAGATAGTAATATTCAAGCATTGGCAGTTCTTACACCACGATACACTCCCCAGCATATTACAGCATAACCACAAGACGGTTTGCTACCAAAGCTGTAGCAAAGGTAGATTACGACACACTATGCTCCAGAGCGTAAAACAGTGTGATGCCACAAGCTTCAAACACAAACGAACAAAGTCAATAGCATTTTGTAGGTTCAGGACACACATCATCTAAACCGCATTTTTCTCTTGACCCTAACCCTATAAATACTCCAGGTGACAATGATCAAGTGGTTCGCAAAAACATTTTCTAGGAGCAATTTTCTTTCGTTGACAATTGTTGACAATCTTTAGTGAAGACTAGCGAGATAACAATAGAGGATTAGCAATCGAAAGAACGTTGAAGGTGATCGACAAGAGCTTTTTATCAGAAACTTTTAGTTACTGGACATTCTACTACGGGTCTGACTCCCTTGCACCCAGATTGGCTAGAACAAGGTAGATCAGCCTTTGCTTGTTTCATCTTTGAATAGCTTTCCTATTCTTGGCATGTGCTTCATCTAAACCGAAGTCTACCTACAATCATTTTATTCAACATATTTTTTATAAACTAAATCCCAGATCTCAGGATTTCACATTCTCTAAATCCAATTTAGTGCATCCTATCTACATAGGTTTCGCTATCGAATCGTTCACACTGTTCTCATTGCCTTCGAGATTACCGATATCATATCTCCTTGTCAAAATCGCTATCTTGTAATCCAGTTACCATAAAATTTATTGATTAAGTCAGTCGCTGTCTGATCGACAAGACTGTTTAGGGCACCTTGGATTTGTCTTCTCTAGCACGACCCTCCCATAGATCCGAGGTTGGAACTGTGTACACAGAACTTCACTTGGTATTTCCAAAAACCGATGTTTTCTGTCGTTACACTATTCATATTAAATGAATGGATTTTATTGTTGTAGTCCATTTTGGACTTACCACAAATTCCAACCTACGCTAGCAATAGTTGGTTGACTACACTAGCAGTAGTTGGTTAACTATGCTAGTAGTCGTTGGTTGACTATGTTGCTAGTAGTTGGCTAAACACTAACTATGCTGGCAATAGTTGGCTAACTACACTAATAGTAATTGACTGACTACATTGGCAATAGTAGTCATTTCAACTTACAATCGACATTAATTTATCAGCAATTAATGGAAATCAATAGTAGGCCCTAAAATGACAATCCTAAACCTATAAAAGCCTAACGTTCACATCATTTCTAGGTTCTAGACTTTGGGAATTTTTGGTGTCATATACAATCATTGACACCACTTGGCATTTTGACACTTTGGCATTTTAAAACCATTCTGTAGCAATACCATTTTCCATATTCATGGCCATTTCTATTATCCATCAAACCCATTTCCAATCCAACTACATTTCCAATACTAGAAACTAGCACTACATTGGATATAAGCATTCTCACATAGTTATCATTGCCACTAAAAGTGTAGATCCTGTCCCATTTTCATCTCTATTGGCAATCATCAAAGCCCATTACAGCCATTCATCCTCACCTGGCAATCGTTTGGTGGTAAAAGCTAAGACTATGCTAAGCATGGAGACTTCCACATAGTTTCCATTTCCCCAAATATGCAATGCAAATCTTATTTCCACATAGCCAATTTGATGAAAAGTGATGGAAAGTTTCAGTAGATTGAAGCTAGGAAGAAACTGGATCATAGAGGTTGCCTTCTCCAATGGACTTCAAGCTTTGGCAAGTAGCTTCCTGTGCCCTTAGCATAATACTATACACTATGAAAAACTACATTCTTAATTTAAAAACCATTTTTGTTTTTACATCATGTAAGTCCTTGGGTGATCGAAAAGACCATCAAGGGTACCGTGAGTGTCATTTTTCAAAGGCCCTTGGGGCTTAGGGTTAAAACTATTATGGTTCTTAAATATTTTGATTTTCCATTCCATTGATATTTCTGACACCAACAATTTTCAAGCACTAGAAGGAGGATGTTTGTCCAAATTCTTGGCCATAAATCCATTTCAACCATTTTTTCCAATGGCAAGACTTTATGTAGCAGCTACAGTAGAGTTGGGTTTTGTTGCAATTTTCTCATCTACTGCAAAATCCATTATGTTGGGTTTTGACTAAAATTTTCCCATCTACTGCAAAAGCCATTGCATTGAATTTTGCTACAATTTTCACATCTACTACAAAAACTCATTCTGTTGGATTTTGGCTGCAATTTTCCCATCTACAAAATCCATTCCATTAGATTTTGCTAAAATTTTTCTATCTACTGCAAAATCCATTTCATTGGATTTTGCTGCAATTTTTCCATCTACTGCAAAACCCATTCCATTGGGTTTTGCTGCAATTTTTCTATCTACTGCAACATCCATTCTATTGGGTTGTGTTGCTATAATACCCATTTCATTAAAATCCATTTTCTTATCAAGCGCTGATGGTAGTTGGCAACTATGTTTGTAGTAGTTTACTAACTACGTTGACAGAAGTTAGCAAACTATGCTGACACTAGTTAGCAAACTATGTTGATAGTAGTGAGTAGACTACCATTTGAATCCATTCCATTGAACCCCATTTCGTTCAACGCCATTCTATTAAACTCCATTCCTACTATGACATCCATTTCTGCTTAATAGTCATCTCCTACTGCCTTTTCATTTTTAGCCTACTGTGATAGTAGTTTACTCTACTTACTATGTTTTTACTAAAAATAGTAAAAAATCCGAAAAACACTATTTTCAACATGTCTTTCCAATAATTGACCAAACTACCTTTGACACTCACTAATAGTGGGTTCGATTAACAAGCCATGAGGATGTACAACCCCAAGGACACTGCTATCATTGAGTGTAGGTAATCTTTGAGGGTTAGGAGGAAGAGTCTTGTTTTTTTGGCCATAAATAAAGATCGTTACAACATCATTTCTGCCAAAATACAAGTTGGCCTTTTGATTTCACATCTAGAAGTAGAAACCAAAAATGAGCTTAAGCTCATACACCAAGGTGGGAAGGAGAATATCCTATCCCTATATGATCAAATTCTTCTCAACAACATCTAAGTTAGCATCCTAGCTAAATTAATTAAGATGGAGGAAGAGCATGAGAAGCATAGCTTGGAAGAGCAACATGAAGAGAAAGATTAGTCTTAGGTAAAATTTGAGCTTGAAAACCTCTTGGAAGGGTTGTTCCAACAAGCAACCCTGAAGGCCATCGAGCCTTTCCCTAATTCCTTTGTCTCTTCAACAAGGCATGTTCCACTAGCTTCATCCCCACCTTACTCAAGCATGTTTGGCCCTCCCCTCTTCATAGACACACATCGAGCACAACCAGTGCCATAGCCTACAACTTTTCACTTTGCTATGCCATCCACTACACTCTACAACCATCATTGGTGATTGTTACCACTACCAACTCTCTTAAAACTGTTGTCACATTTGACCATTTGATGGAACAGGTGTAAAAGGGATTTTGTTTATTGTATGGTCTGTTTTGGATTTGAAAAAAAAAATAAATTAAAAGAGATATAGTAGTTCTAAATTCCATTCTTGAGAGAAGTAAGCAAGAAGGGGATGAGCACTACCCATATTTAATTGAAATGAAAAATCCAAGTTAAAGAGCAAGAATTGGATGAAGCAAAAATAAAAAATTTGCTATTTATATTATTCAAGTTTCCTGCAATAGATCCGTTGTGTGTGCAATCCATAACTATTTGGAAATTTGGATCTTAACAATATTTTACAATTAATTATATAAGTGAAAGCCCTAAAATTTGGAGAACAAGGGATTACCCAAAAATCCATTATAGGAAATGAGCACATAATTTGAGGACAAAAGAAAAGAAAAAAAGAAAAAAACAAGTTACTGGATTCAAGTCAAGATGTGTTGGATTTACCCTGATACCAGTACTGCAAGAAATGGCAACGGCAGGGTTTTGATCCACAACAGCAGCCAGATGCAGAGCACCAGAGGGCAACGTGGCCTGAGTATCAATAGCAGCGCGTAGAAAGGGTAGTAGCAGTTGCAACCGTCTGATCTACAATTACAAAAATGTCGTCAACAGCTTTGCCATCTACCTCACTCCAGCCGAGGTCAATGCCGTCCGAGCCAAGCCCAGGGTTTTGAGCGTGCAAAGACAGGTTATCTACCATCCTCACATCATCCACATACTTGTGTTCCTCGGACTGCCTAGAGGCCAACTCTGGCAAGAATCAAACCACAAGTGCAGTATCGTCAGCATGTTGGACATCGGCATTTGGCCTGAAGCCAGAGCTTCCACGTTGATAGCAGCAGCAGCGCCAGAACATGGTAGCAGTTGTGACAGGACACGACGATGGCAAGGGTTTCTCGGCATTGAGAGCCGTGGCAAGGGTTTCAAGACCATTATGCACATCAGGTCGATGCTGTAATGACTATCTTGGATGCCAACCGCAGGTGCTCCACCGTAGCTGATTAACAATACGCCGGGGACCTCGGCGTGTCTGCTGGCGCTGCAATTTCTACCGTCGCGAGTGGGAGGTTATGGTCAGAGTCATTCGTTTTTTTTTTCTACCGTCCACTGTGGCCCCTGCACATGAACAAGTCCACTTTCTGTCTAGTGCACGCGTTCAGCACAACCACTGCTGTGCTTGTGCTCAGAAAATACACCACATCACAGTAGCACCGTTGCTCTTCACAACCATTGCCATAACGTTGAACTTCTCCTCTTCCTGCTCGGAAAGCTACGACTTGCTCCTCCTCGTCCAGGTAGTACACGGGGTTGCGTTCGCCGTAACCGTCGGCGTTCCAGGTTGTCCATGTGTCTGTTCGTTTCCGGGGATCTGCGTTATTGTTGGCACTAGCACTGTTGCTGCTGCTCGGAATAATTTTCATTTTCATAGTGATGATACATATAGACTCAGCCGAATTCGGAAAAATCGTAGGCATTCAGAGGTAGACACGTGAAACAAGAATCCTTGTGCCACAACCCAAGCTCTACGCATTTATTTACTCCTCAACCGTGGCTTCTTCGCGGATGCCTGTGTCTCTAGCGACTTAAATGTGTATTTCTGTTGTTTTCTGTTGCTAAATATTATTCAAACAAAAGAAGGAACATCATCGACTTCATCAAAGCATGGGTTATATGATCTTATTAAAAAAATTGGCTTCATTTTCTATTCATAGGTGTAGCACAAACGCCCAATACAATAGTCAATTGCTATATAGTTTTTGGTTGAATGTAGCTTGATTTAATTGTTAATTGAGAAGAAAGGGGGATTTATAAACATTTGGCAGTTAGACCTTTATTTTCTCTAGGAGTTAAAACTTCTTATAGAAGTTATAACTTCCTATGATAATTACAACTAAATCTCCATGAAATTTGTAATTACAAAGACAGTTGGCAACTATGGCTTGAACATCTCTTAACATCCTATAGTAGTTATAACTTCTTATGGTGATTATGAGTTAATATCCCTAGATATTTGTAACCCACCTTAACCCCTTATGATGTTTGTAACTACCCAAAGCTACTATAAAAAAAGCTTAATGGGTAGAATAAAAAAGTGGAGGAGCTTTTGGAAAAGAAGAAATTGGAAGATAACTTGTAAGATGGTCTGCTAAAGATATTGTTTTGACTACTTTGTTTTGGTCCTGTGAGTTCATTCTATCCTATTTTGTTTTTGTTGCTTAGCTAATGGTTTAGGTAGTATTAGACTAGACATTTAAATTTGGGATTTTTGGATCACTTTTATAGTTCTTTGTTGCCTGATAGTAGACCCCTATTAATATTTTCCATAAAAGAGCTCATGTTGGAAAGCTTCAAGAGCAATTTAATAGAAATGTTTATTATTATGCAATGTTTAAAACTACTATTAAGATTGCTGCAAGAGAGCCTCTGCTATAAACAAGCTAGCTGAGCAATTCAATAGTCTAGAGGGTTTAAAAAATCTTTGGTAGTTTGATAAGACTGAAATAGCGCTTTGATTTTTTTTAAAAGTATATTCCCTTGGTATTTCAATTAAAAATTGTCAAATCTTTGAAAGCTTTGTTGTATGTAATTGTTGACAACTAGCATCTAACCAAAATAGAGACTTGTATGTGGTAGTTTACGTAATAATTTCTGGTAGTATAGTAGGATTGTCCTTAAGAAATTTCTTGTTTAAGCCTATAAAGTTTGAACAATTCATAGATATTGAATCAGGAATAACTTTATTGTGAAGACTTTCTTTGTATCAATTTACCTTGCTTAAATATTTGAAATTTTTACACAAATCTAATTTTTTTTCTTTCTCTTTCCATTGAATCTTGCTTTATTTCTAGTTTTCTTGTGGAAATTTCTTCTTTCTAGGGGAAATTAGGAGTAGATTCATAGATTTGTGCTCAAACGGTTTTTGCAAAATTTTATTTGTCATAAGTAGGTATTATAAGGACCATATAGACTAAGTGATCAAACAAAATGGAAATCTCTGACAACTCACAATATTTTACAAAGTTGGTTGAATCTCTTTCATGATAGCTAATCACAGTTTTATACACAACCCAACTATTTCAACATTTACAATAGAAAACATATACTCACGTTTAACTACTAAGTATATTTAGAGGTATCTAGGCCTTCATGTTGCCAGAGACCAATAAACACCTAAATCTTCTTTGAGGCACTTGTTGGTAGTCGCGTCCCAAACAATCACCAACAACAACCCAAATGGAATCCATGATGGGATCCCATGCAACTTAGGTATCACATACTCCCTTTGTCCCATTTGTTCCTTAGATACCACCAAAAACATCTTTTTTCTTATTTGGACCACAAACTATGACCACGACACAAGTGCTTCCTTCCATCTTATAGCCAATAGTGAGGCCACAGGCTGTCCAATGTATGCCTCAACCTTTTGTTCAAACCTCACAACTAATAGGGGTACCCCAAGGCCTAGATCAGGCTTTCCAATTGATCTAGGACATGACCGAAGGTCTAAGAAAATTTAAAGCCTTGACATCCCAGATCATAAAGATTATGGATTTCTATCAGGATGAACCCATAAGCCCTATGGTCCTACCTCTAACTCTTCCCCCTAGTTTCCCTATGCCATAAATCACCGTGTACAATAGTGAAGGTGATCTGAACAGACATCTAATTACCTTTTCCTCCCAATGCTTTTTATTGTATGCATGGCTGCATATGATTATGCAGATTTTCCCTATTTCTTTAGTAAGAAAAGCTTTGGATTGGTACTATGTCTTGCCAAGGGGATCCCTATACTCCTTAGATGAATTGATTTCACAATTCATTAACCATTTCAAGTATAACATGAAACCCGATACCATTCTTGATCAACTGATGAAGGTCAAGAAAGGATCCCTAGAGCTAATGCAAAAGTTCATCTAATGATGAAATGCTTTGCTCATTGAGATACTAGAGCTAATACCTAAAACTTACATTTTAGCTATTTTCAAAAGGATAGTTAACAATTTCATGAAATCAAAATCATATTCTCTAGACTGATGATCTCTTAGTGAAGCATTTTTCCCAGGCTAAGAACATAGAGGATGTTGTTGAAGCTAGCTAGAATCCTACTTATGTGGTGTATAAAAACCAAAATGCATATAAAGATAAGGAAAAGTATAGACAAAATAGTATAGATGTAGCAACTATGACCAAGAGGACTAAGTCAACCAAGAAAGGGCCAAAAAATAACCATCCTAGGGCCCATGCTATGAATGATGACAACCAAACATCAACCTCTAAGGCCATGGCATCAAATGCCTCTAAGCCTAACTTTGCATAGAAAGACCGATCCAACTATACCAAATTACCCCTTAAGCCATCAAAGTTGTTAGACCAACTATTAAAGAGTGATAGAATTTAATACAAGAATATGTCTGAGATTGCACGTAAGAAGCATGATAGGTTATGTGAAATGGCAAAAGACCCTACTTGAGTAATCAAAGATGACACTCCACTATTCAAATACTTGAGGCTTAACTACTTTTGCCATTACCATCAATTACTAGGTCATGATACTAATTTCTACCTCACACTTAAGGATGATCTACAAAGGATGATCAATAAGGCTAAATTAGTATTATACACATCCAACCCCATTAGGCCTCAAAATTAGTCTATGCACATATACAAAGATCCCCTAAATCCTAACGATAGACCATATACCATAGCATCATTTGATGTCCAAAATGATTAAAGGCCTATGAGAGAAATATTTATAATTAGGATGCCTCCTCTCAATGAAAGGGGTCCTTCAACTTCTATTAGCTCAAAGTCCCCCTTTGTTATAAGGGTGCCATCACCAGCATCCTCCAAAGAATCCTTTATGATAGGGTTCCCAAACTCTCTACAACACAACATGCCCCAACAACAAAACAATCCTGCATGGTGGCCCATGCAATGTCTTCTTCCTCACAACCAACTAGGGATAGCAAGAAATCCCCAACCAAACAATGTAACAAGGTTGTGTATAAAGCCAAGAACAAGGCCAATAGGTAGATCAGGTCAATGAAGGAAGTGGATCCACTAAAGCCCAATCTCATTTCATCTATTCCCATGACTTCTACAATCCACATTGCTTCAACTAGTGAAGCATGGAAAGATCCAAAACCTAAAGAGGAGAACTAAGAGGCTAGGTAACAACAACCACCTAAATGTGAAGTTCACATTTTGGGATGTATAGAGGACATCAAACACAAAAAATCAACAACCAATAACAATGATTTCCTTAATGCGATGGAACAAGTTAAACAATCATTCAAACAAACGAAGACAACTTTGAGCTTGTATGACCTGGTCATGACTTCTACTACCCATCATGAGGCACTAGTTAAGATGTTGACCTCCATTCCTATTAGTGAGTGCATCCCTACTAATGAAGAGTCTATCCATCTAGTCATGGTACCCTCTTCATCTAATGAATCAAAGTTAACATTGCTAGTGTTTGGTGATAGTGAAATCAAGGTAAATCTCCAAAATGACAAAGTAACCAAGGTATCTCTTTTTATAACCATATGCATTGGCCAATATAAAGTAAATAGGGTACATGTACATGATGTGGAAACAACCAATGTCATACCCTATATCATCATTGAATGCCTAGGCCTAACTGAAAAAATGCAAGGAACCATGACTATAGTCCTTAAATCCTTTAATGGATAATGTGTTTTCATCAAATGTTACATTTCTTTAGATTTTGTGGTAGTGGAATAATTTCCCACAATGGCCAAGGTCTTGGTGGTAGAAGAAACCCTAGGATTCAACCTCATCCTAGGAAGATCTTGGCTGGCCTAGATGTGGGCTATGTCTTCACCTATTCACCAAGAAATCCACTTGCCTTATGAGGGAGGTAAAATCATTATTCATGACAAAGGTAGAATCCCATTAGGTATTAATAACATTGATGTATCAAAAGGGTCCAAATTGGGGTTTCAAGAAGAAACTCCTACTATTGACCATGAAATTGAATAAAATGACACAACCAAAGAAATAGAAATAAATATCAATGGAACCATGGATGTGCCATAGGAAGAATTACCCTTCAACATCATTAGTGAAGGTGACAGAGAATATAAGCTTATGTAAAATAAATCATAAACTTTCCCTAATATATAAAAGATTATGAAACACTTGCACAAGTGATACAAGATCCTAATTCTTCTCATACCCTATGAGTGTGTAGTCATTTGACTCTATAACATTCATAGCCTAATAGCTTGGTTTATACTTTACTTGTTAGTATCATTTTTCTTTGGTTTAAATTTAAATTTTTGGAAGCCTAGAATTTACTTTTTTTTTATTTTTCTTAATAAAAAATCTTTTAATTCTACATTCTCTATGGTCCACTAAGACCTTAAGCTATCATCATGGTCTACTAAGATCTTACATTTGCATCACAACTCAACATGGCCTAAAACTAACAAACAACTATTATAACTCATTTTTGTTTATGCCTACAAATTTATTTCTTAGCCATTTTAACCATCTATCACATTTGGCAAATGTATCCTTAGAACATAGATCATAAAGTAGCATTTCCACATAAAGAAAATTGTAACACTAGAATGTTATAGCCAGAATTCAAATTTAGAATTAAAAGAAAAAACAATAATGTCCATAACAACATAACCATGGCCACATAGTGTGGAAACTATGTTCAAAAAACTAAATTTTAAACAATAAACTATTTTTACTAACACTATCCATTCATCAAAAAATCACATGAACTAAAATAGGCATAAAAGAAGCAGCTAATGGAACTATGGAGTATCTGGTGAAGGAGATGGATCATCATTTTTATCCCCACACTAGTGCTAATGATGTCTTCAACTTCCTATAACATGACAAGACCAAAACTAATTAGCAATCAATAAGCATTAAAATTAAAATTAATGAAATTAAAATTAAATGAACTAACCTGATATGGTTATGGAGCCATAAGTTTTGTGGGGAAAGTCAAAAGACCAACTTCTAGATGGTGGAGGAGTTCATCTTTAGACAAATGAATCCAATCCACACCCCCAAGATCAAGACCTGTAAGGATGCTAATCTTATCAATGTCAATTCATGAAGGAGGCTCATGTGAAGATGTGACTAAGGTTGTTTCCCTTTAGGTAGTAGTGATCTAGCGAGTAGCAGAAGTAGTTATAGTCACATTGTTAGCAAATATCTTATAGAAATCCTCTACTTTAATTTCCATTATAAATAGCTCTAGCTTTCACCTATCAATAGAATCCTCTTGTAACCACTTAAAGTAAGCATCTCTTTCATCCTTATAAATCCTCTTGTGGTCCTTTTTTTTACAATCGCACTCAAGGACCCAAGTGCAATAGTCCTTCCACTCATTAACCTTATGATTGATGAGATCAATGTGAAGCTTTTGTTATAAAACTTCTCTAGTAAGAAAAACCTTTCTTTGAAGTGCATTCTAGTAGCAAGACCATAGTATCTTCTTAATGTACAAAGATTCTTTGTTACTTGCCTGAGCCTCTATAAAGTCTTTATTGTCCTTAAGACTTGTTACCACATTTTTCAATTTTTTGTTCTCCTCCCTCAATGCAATGAATTGTTCCCATAGGAACTCATTAGAATATCTACATTCTCACAAAGACTTAGCACATGAGAGTGCACATCTAGTGGCACCCTCATACAATTTATGTGAAACATTCTCTATATTCGGAGGTAAGGAAGGCAATGTGTTGACCTTTATTGGCTTGTTAGGATTCCATGTTAGGTTAGGAACTATAACTAACAACATGAAATCAATTTACAACCAAAACTACATCATCAAGAAAACAACGTAATAGATCAAAAACATAAAAGAAAAAATGAGTCAAAAATTTTACTGATCTCAGGAGCCATCTATTGTAATCGATTGATCATATATTTAGCTACACCCCACATAAACTCTATTTTATCAAGGGTTTCTACCCATGGTTCCATATGGAAGGTAGATGTGAATGCTTCTCCGTATGGCTCTTGAGCTACAACAAGCATAGTAAACAACCAAATCATCATGACCATTATTAAATATGAATCAATGAAGCATAGCAAGTACAATGCTTAGAACTAAAAATAAAAAGTGCTTGAAAAGTTCTTTGATATGGCAATAAAAGGTTCACTCATTTGTCAATCCTCTAGCATAACATCAAAGTGACCCATAGGAGGAAGAGGGGGTAAGTCATCATTCTACATCTCATCATCATCATAATGTCTTAATATCTCCTCTTCTTAAAATTGTAGCTCCTCCTCTTCTTGATGCCTATCCTCCTCTTTAGTAGTGGCTACTACTTCTATAGCCTCCTGCTATTGTTGCCTATCTACAAATGGAATCAACCATGAAACATAGGATATCTTCGCACATCATGAAAAGTCACAAATTAATCATAACACATGAACAAAGTAACATTAAAGTAATGAATGGCCAAAATACACCAATCTTAATTATCATATTTTTCTTGGGAGCTCCCCCAACCACTAGCATTCATTGTGCTACCAAATGCCTCTTAAGTCTTTCCCTAGCTATACCCTCAACCTCTGCATGTAATTTTCAAACCTTCTTGACAATGGTTGAAATGGTAAGAGGCTCAGCCCCCATGCTATTAGGAGATCTGCAAAATTTTCCATCAAGGTCCTTGGTAGTAATAGATAATGATTTTTCTGTGTCTTTTGATGGATCTTGGGCCCTAGTGGTTGGAGCAAGAAACTTCACTTAGGCCCTATCAAATTTGGATGGATCTTGGGCAACCCATTGTCAATCCTTTCTCACTACAAAAAATTTTGTGAACCTTTGCAAGTACACCATGAAGAGTGTAAAATGCACATGAAAATTTGTGGTGAGGTTCTCATGGAATTTTTGGACATCTGACTAAAGCCCAGAAGCCAAGTGTGTAGCCTAATTGAATTAGGTGTCCTCAATATGTACATACTTCATGGTCCAAGCCTATTCCACAACCAAGATCTTTCCCTATGATAATAACTTAGGAAATGATTGAGATTGGAATAAGGGATAAATCTCCCTAATCAATGATGATTTGATGTCTTTTAGTGAGTATCACTTAAAACAACGAGTGTCTAACCACTCTTCCACTTCTTTTCAATGATCCACCTCTTTCCCCAGTTTGACAACAATTGACATGTCATCATTCAGGACACTAAAGAGATCATTGAATGTGGATTCATTAATGTCTAAAATAACACTCACACCATGAACATGGGTGATGAACCATTGAACTCCTTGGTTAAAGAAGTTAAAAATGTTCAACATTTCTTTAGTGGAAACAATTAGGCTTAGGACCATGAAGAGGTCAAATAGAACCACATTGATGACCATCGCAAGTATAGCATCAAGCACCTAATCAGATAACCAATCCTATGAGGATTCCACCTCACCAAACATAAGGATCAAGGTCTCTTTCATACATCTTGAAGTGATAAATGTAACTTTAGTAGATGGAGTGGCCACTACAAAATAGCAAAAGATAGCTTTTTAGCCTTTTCATAGGTGCAAAAAATTATAACAAATATAATTACATAAACAAAAAAAAAACCAAAATAGCCTAATAACCATATAACTAGAAATATGTTACCATAAAAATAACAAATTAATGACACTTACCTCGCCTATATGACTCAGGAATTATAGGAGCTCTAGGTTGTAGGTCCATGTCTAGATCATCAAGAGATGGGCTCGTCCACTAGCTATCTATGCTCCTGTTTGCTAGGGATCTCTTGTAAGCCTTAGGGTGATGCTAAATGCCACTCTTATGGTCCCCATGCAATTGCTCCAACACTGCAAGCCTCATGTTTTTGCTCTTAGTGAACATCTCTAGATCTATGTAAGCTAGGAGCAAAATGTTATTAGCCTTGATTCAACCTTGATCATTGATCTTGAACCTACAAGTAAGTAAAGAAAGAAACTATTTATAGTTATAACTTGAAATTCACAACAACAAATAGAGAATTTCCACAATAACAATACTTCTTATCCCTTATATATGATAGACGATGCCTAGAGGGTTTTGGAATCACATATGAACATGATGGCCCACTATCAAGGTATTGTTCAAGTTATACTATAAAAATTTAATTGTATCCCAAATTTGAGATAATTTTTGAGAGCCCATAATAGTTGAGTTATCAAATGTTTTCCATTCCACACCAACATCAGGTTTATCCATGATGAATTTCATAATTATACAAGAGGATCTAGGTAGGATGGTCTTCACAATTAATGCCACCACCTTGAACATCAAGTGTGACCAAACTATCACATTGTAGTTCTTGAGTAGGTATGCTAGGAAGCTTGAGGCCCCCTTCATAAACCATATCCCATGCTGATCCCACTCCATGTCAGGTTTTGGGGACTTAGGTGTGTGCATGTTGAGGCAACAAAATAATCCCACCATCTCTATTACTATCAGGAAGGATTTCAAGAATGTTTTGAAACACTTAATAACAATGGTTATAAACATGATAACTTTAAACCAAAGCCTTACAACCATTAAACATAGAAAAAAGAAACACTTAGAAAAAAACTGAAACAGTTTACATAAAATGGTAGCTTAGAAATAAAACTATAACAATGACAATCAAAAACATGAAAATGATAGTTTAGGACTAAAAACATGAAAATTTTAGTATAGAACTAAATTCTCAAACTTTCATAAATAACTCTACACTTAGAAAATATTTCAACACACAATGTGAGAATACAATTGACATTTAATCAAATTTCACACTTAGCACCTAAATGACCAATGGGAAAAAATATGAAAAAATTTCTAATTTGATTCAAACCAATTCCAACCCCTTCAAAACATCCCAAAGAATCCCCAAGACCATGGTACATTGATAGAAAAAATGTTTCACAAGCTTAACTTTGCCCATCTTCAGGGGGTAAATGTGTCATAATCTTGTAATCATGATTTCACATAACCAAATAACAATAGCGATACCTAGTTAACCACTTAACAAAATTTGATAATTCCATAGCCATTGGAATCATAAAATAATGAGCTACATCCCCGTATAAGAAATCATTAGATACCTTAACCAATTTTTCAAAACAAATTAGGAAAGTTACATGATTATAGCCATTAACATAAACCCTCTTTTGCACAAGGATGGCAAAAAATCCACCAAAAATCTGGTTGAGCTTCAAATGGAGTGAGTCCACCACCATTTGAAAGCTAAAATCAAAAATTATGCAGTCATGACCATAGAAAATTTATAACTCTTGTCCTTTTTTCAGAAAAAATTCTTGAACTTCCATGAAATCTGAAAAATGCAAAGAACCCTACATGCACAACCCAACTCAAACAACCATAACTTCATCATTTCAACTCCAAATTATATGGAAAAACAACATTTTGGAAGCTCAAATATATTCCTACAAAAATAATAATAAATTTTTATAATATGCAACTATTTACAGAATAAAAAATACAAAATTTTGCATGCCTTCTCAACTAAAAAATCATAAAACTTGTAAAATTGTAATTAGCCTAATTAGGAAACATAGCCAAAATGGCTAAAAAAATCTTGAATCATTTAAAAATTCATCAAAGAAAGAAAATAGGATTTCATTAAAATTTAATTTTCACAAGTCCTTCATCTTAGATCTAAGGAAAATTGTTCCATGTTTGTAAAATTGGAAAAAGAATCAAAATAGCAAGCCCATTTTTTAAATCCAATTTACAAGATCAAAAACTACCAAACAACCTTAGATCCATGTAGACATAGCCAAAATATGATGTAGGATTTTTTTGGAATTTAAAAATAACAAGTACACAAGTGTAGATTTAGGAAATGGATTAGAAACCAGAAAATGAAATACATGAAACAAAATAGAAAACTAGTGAGAATGGTCTACCTTGGAAAGGTGGAAATTAAACTCACTCCAATCCTTGGGCATGGTAGATGAACTAAGTTCATTATTAGTCAAATATATCACCTTGTTAGAAGCCTCCATCAACCATGGGAACTACTTTCGATCATTCAAATTTGGACTATGTTTAATGAAAGATGGGACTATGCTAGGCTAGTGTAGTCCCACCTTAAGCTTAGCATAGTCCACACGAAGAATTCCATAGGAGTCCAAAAATCACTTAGAAAACACCTTTGTTGACTACAAGACCTTGTTGGAACACACTAAGATCACTAAACCTTGCATTTGAGTTAAAATTCATCATTTTTGGGCTCTCAATCCTTGACTATGCTAAGGAGAGATTAGGACTATGCTAGGCTAGTGTAGTCCCTCTCAAACCCCAGAATAGTCCATACCAAGTTGTGAAAAAAATACAAAATCTACTTCCAATGAACCCTAGAGCATCATCAAATCTTGACAGAACATAGAATCCATCATTTTCTATTTTTCTGGCCATCAAATCTTGGACTACACTAGATAAAGTTGGAACAACACTAGGCCAATGTAGTCCTCATAAATTTACCAAAGCAACTTGTACTTCACTTCTAGAAGCCTTGGGGCCTACTAGAGTTTATTCTAGTAATCTAAACCCATTTTTGAACCTTTTCAACTTGACTACACTAGCAAGGAGACTAGGACTATGCTAGGGTAGTAGAGTTCCTATCCAAGCTAACCATAGTCCCCTCACACATGGTCAAAATTACCTCAAAAATACCCAAATCAACTCTCAGGAGTGCCCATAACTCTTCTAGAACATGCCAAAATCCTTGAACCTTGGAAAATAAGCCAAAATCCATTCTTGTTCAATATTTTTCAAATTTTGATCCTTGAATATGCTAGGGGCTACATGCCTCACATAGTCCCATGTTTTTTAGCCATCCAAGGCCCTAGCAAGCATGAAAAGTAGTAGTTTCTACACCAAAACCTTAGCTAGTAACACCAGTGATCCCAAAAGCCCATTGGAATAGTTTATTGAGCCCTCAAAACTAATAAAAATCTATTTCTTGCTTCTAAATACATTGAGAAAGCTAGGGACTATATCGGGTTACCGTAGTCCCACTAGGAAGGAAATATGTGACAACAAAAACTAACAAAAAGTAGCTCAGAATGATCTAAATTCAACCTAGAATGACTAGAATCTTGTTCCCATGCCTCCCAAGTGCAATTTTTACCTCTTTGGCTTAGAAACCAGTTGAACTCATGAATTCTCTTATGACTATGTTGGGGCTTGGTAGCCCAACATGGTCATCACTAGTAACAAGCATTTGCCATGTTTTGAAGGTTCAAATGATGCCAAAACTTGTCAATCTTCAATTCCTACCCCCCTACACTAACTATTTAGACCACTAGAAGCTCAATAATTGTCATAACAAGCCCTAGAAACAATCCTTGATGGTCAAATATGCTAAGAGAAGGTGAGACTACGTTGGGCTAGAGTAGTCACTAGTAGGGTCTAGTGTAGTCAGAAAAAAAGGTGCTAATTTTGTTCTAAAATTGCCCCAAAATGATCTCCTCTTATGTCCAAACACTCCTAGAAATCTTGTAGCTCATACCATGGTCTACTAAAGCCAAACACTAGTTAAATTTTGATCAGTATTAGCAATATAACCTTGTTTGATCACTATTAGCTAATTTTTTCCATATGCATTTCATTTTTGTGAATTTAACCTTATTTTTGGCCTTTTTTTGCATTATTGACCTTCTTTATCATTAATTTATTTTATATAGCCTATATATAGCCTCATATTTTATCATGTTCACCTTACTTTCTCTTTTATGGACCTTAAATGACCTTATATGGCCTTTGTTTAATCTCATTGATCATTATCTATCTCTTACTAGCCTTGGTTAACTTTGTTTGCATTGGAGTAACATATGTTTACATTTTCATCAAAGTATTTTATGTCATTTTATCATGATTTACTAATTTTTACCTAGGTGTCACTTAATATTCTTATCGTTGCTATGTAGGATTAAAGCATGGAAGCTTTGAAGCAAATTTCCTTGCCTTTACGCCTAAGTGGACCTCATAGTGATGAATGATATATTGATCTTGATTATTTAGATCATAAGCCTGAGAGTCTTCTGAACCACATAGCCTCAATTAAAAATCCTCTAGAATATTCTAAAAACCTAGTTAAAACCCTTATTCTAGAGGCTAGTAACATAACTAAAGACTCTTTGTTTAAGGTTCCTATCACAACACATAGTGGTTAGGAGAAAACCCTTAAGCTAAGTCTCTCATTGGAACCTCAATAAGCTCAAGACATCACCAAGGTCCTACAAGGAAAAATTAAGACCTTTGCCTAGTCATATCAGGATATGCTAGGCTTAGATCCATGTCTAGTCTAATAGAACATCATACTTGATCCTAACATTAGACTAGTTAAGCATAAAGTATGTAATATTTTACCTAACTTAGCCTTGGTAGTTCATGATGAAATTACCAAACTCTACCAAGCTAGTTTCATTAGAGTTATTGACTATGCAAAATGGGTATCCAACATAGTGGTAGTCTTGAAGAAAAATAGAAGTAGTTGTATTTGCATCAATTTTCAAGACCTAAATAAAGCAACCATCAAGGATGATTTTCCTTTATCAAGTATTGATCAACTTATTGATACTATGGTTGGACATGCATTATTATCCTTTATGGATGGGTTCTTAGGATATAACCAAATTAGGATGAATTTAGAACATTAGCCTAGCATAATATTTGATAATCCCTTGGGGAATATTTTGCTATACTATGATGTCATTTAGCCTTAAGAAAGTAGGATCAACCTATCAATAAGCCATGATCTATATCTTCAATGATTACATGCTAGGTTTGCTCAACAATTACATAGAGAATATAGCCTTTAAGTCCAAAGTGGCTAGTGACCATGCTTATGACCTAAACCTTCTACTTAAATGATGCCTCAAGTATGAGCTTAGATTCAATCCTAAGAAATGTATCTTCAGTGTTAAAACTAGAAAGATGGTTGGCTTTGTAGTATTTGAAGTAGGGATACATGTTGATCTTGATAAGGTTAAGGCCATCTCCAACTTGGTAGTACCTACTAACCTTAAGGACCTTCTAGGACTACAAGGTAGATTACAATTTATTTGTAGGTTTATTGTTAGTCTTATAGATGAGTTATAATCCATGAAAGACTTACTTAAGAAATGAGTTCACTATTAGTGGATAACTTAGTGCCATGAAGCCTTTGAAAACCTTAAGCAAGAGTTGCTACAACTACTGATAGTATATCCTCTACAAGAGGGTAAACCATTTTGCATCTACCTTTGCATCTCTAACACATCCATTGCCTTTCTATCTTATCAAAAAGATGATGGTTTAGTAGAAATGCCAATATACTACCTTAGACATGCATTAATTATCCATGAGAGTAGATACTCTAATTTAGAGAAGTACTATCTAGCACTTGTCTTCTCATTGAAGAAATAGAGACATTACCTCTTTAGGAGCCAAGTCAACATCATTTGCAAAGACAACATATTTAGGGCCATAACAACCAATATTTATGAGAGTAGTCATAAAGCCCAATGGAAACCCATAACAATGGAGTTTTACATTCATTATGTTTCTCAATCTTCAATGAAAGGTCATGTTATAGTTGTATAAATTATAGTTTTCTTGCTAATGACTAATCAACCATAGACCTTGAGTTCCTTAAAAAACATGTCAACACCATTAGCCAGTGCTTGAGGGCTATAAGGTATTCATGCACTTTGATGAAGCTTCAACTACCCATGGGGCTAATGCTTCTGCCATCATGATGTTCCCATATCCAACATATACCCCGCAATAAGAATGTTGTAGCCAATGCCATTGTGATGCTAGCCCATAGTGTTATGCTAGATGTTTAGCAAGTTACGCATCTTAACTTTGGATTGTGATATCCCCATTACATAGAGCACTAAGAATACCTTTGTGGACATAGTTCATTCTTCTCCTATAAAGGAGTGGTACAATGATTTCAAGTTTTACCATATGCATGATGAATCTTTACAAGGCCTAACTACTATTTGTGGTGGACATATAGGACCTAGAGCCATGGACACTAAGATTATATGCTTAGGTTATTACTAGACCTATATAAAAAATGATTGCCTATAGAAGGTAAAAACTTATGACACATGCCAATGGCATAGCAACCTCATACACGTACCACTAGTTGAGTTACAAACTACTCATATTACTTGGTCATTCCAATTATGGGGATTTCATATCATTAGACCTATAACACTGAAGTCTTCCACACGACATATCTTCATCATTACTATAACTGAATACTTTACTAAGTGGGTTGAAGCTATTTCCCTAAGGAAGACTACATCTGAATAGGTTTGTAGGTTCATCTTGGACAACATAGTAGCTCATTTTGGTATACCCATGGACATAGTCATAAATAATGGACCATAATTTAGTAGCAAAGAAACAAAGAATTTTTGTCATGACCTAGACATTAAGAACTCTTTCTCATCACCTTATTACCTTTAGGTCAACGGATAAGTCAAAGCAAGCAACAAGGCCATCATCAACTTGCTCAGGAAGATGCTTAGCAATAGCAGGTGCAAATGGCATGAATGGCTTGTCCATGCACTTTGGGCCTATAGAAAAACATACCATATCATAATAGGTGTGAACCCTTATGGAATTATTTATTATTTTGAAGTTGTTTTACCTATTGAATTGTAGGTACCATTGATCCAAGTAGCCTTATCTAAATTCATCAATGATGAACAAACTAAGGAGTTATGAAACATGGATCTAGACTTGGTGGATGAGTAGTAGGTGAAAATACTTACTCACAATGAGGAATCTCAAGAGAGGTGGAAATAAAAACACCATTACAACCTAGGTACATGCAAGATCAAGGAAGGAAACCTAGTCCTTAAGGGCATTCATGAGCATGTGAAAATCTCAATCAACTGGGAAGAAACTTTCTTGGTCACTAAGGCCTATAGCAATAGGGCCTACTAGATAGTAAACATGAATGGAAATGAGCTAGCCAATCATTCATAACTCAAATCATACTACATGTATCCTGTAGTAGCCAAGACATTAATGATCCTCAATAAGAGAGCATGATCTCTATGATCCACTATGATCCTAAAGTGGCATCATACCTTGTCAAGATCTTAAATTAGCAATGTAGCCTAAAAAGGCTTTTAACTGGAAACATGTGACTTCAGGTAGCTAGATTTGCTAAACCATCCTTTGTGGACTAATGTATTCCATTGTAATAAGATGATTTCTATCTCTAGTTTTCTAGTTCTCTTGGAGTTGTGTTTGCAGGATGAAGCTTGGAGCCATCACAAGGACATAACTCATGATGGTAGAAAGTAATCACATAACCTCAATGCATAAAATTCAATGAAGTTGTTCAAGATTACTTGTTCCACATCATTTCCTTTAAGCCTAACCCCATTTCCTAAACATAACCTTTCATACTTTAAGCAATAGTGTTGACCTATGTTAACACTCATGCATCATGACCATATGACATCTCTTCATTGTGCTCTACCTCCAAGTCCACTTGAATGTAACACATTTCATTCAGTGCGAAAAAACTAAGTCCATTAGGTGTAACACACCTCATTCAATGGGAAAACCTCCAAGTCCACTTGAATGTAACACATATTGTTTAGTGAGAAAATGCTAAGTCCATTAGGCATAACACATCTTGTTCAATGGCAAGACCCCCAAGTCCACTTGAATGTAACACATCTTGTTTAGTGAGAAAATGCTAAGTCCATTAGGCATAACACACCTCATTCAATTGGAAAACCCCAAGTCCATTGAGTGTAACATAGCTTACCCAACAAAAAACCACATCAAAATCAACCTTGGTAAAGAGCACATTGCCAAGTGGCCAAAGAAACCTTGGAGTGAAGTTTCAGTTCATCAAATGCATTTGCCAAGTAAACCAAATTTATAAATACAAAGTGCATAGCCTGAAATTTTTGACCAATATTTGTTATCCATCATGACCATTTCTTGACAACCTTATTACTATTTCATCATCATAGTCCACTTCATCATCATTAGCACTCTTGAGCATGATTCAATATTACTGAATCAATCACAGAGAAAAGACATTTATGATGGACTTGCAATGATGTTTTTTATTCTTTATCAATGTCTCTCAAGTTAATCCTCTAGAAATCAACAAAGAGTAGCCAATGAAACACCATCAAAATTAATGTTGCAAATCTCACTTTTCAACTTGAGAAAATGTTTCATTGTAAATGAAAGATGTGTAGTACATAAGCTACAATCTTGCATATTTTAATCTTTCAGGGATAAAAAATGCTTCAAAACTTATTATTGCCTCATTTTCCAACTAGAAATAGGTACCACATGTTCATATATAGGCTTGGGAAGGTTGAAAATGCCTTTGAAATGGCTACAAATGATATTTTCATATGTTTTTGTAGGAGAATAGCCCTAACTACGCTGGAGCCATTTTTAGTATGCATAGTAGCTATAGTAGTCATAGTAGCCATAGTAGCTATAATAGCCAACATAGTTGATGAGTCACAATATCCGACCCCTGATATTAGACCCTCGATATTAGATATGCGATATTAGATATGCCAAAGTGATATCAGACATGCAATATCGGAACTTGTCTCATTGTCTATAAATAAGAGACAAGGGCACTTGGTTCCAAGGGGAGTTTGTCTTAGTCCCTTAGCTGAACTCTTGTATTTTTTCCCTTCCAGAGTTAGAATTATTTCTGAATGCCTACAGTAGGAGTCATAAAGTGAATGGATCTTTATTTAATCCTTTTGTACTTGAGCACACCTTATAACCAGAAATAAAGACAAACTTTATGATAAACCTTGTAACATTCAGAATAGCTTAATTGTTGCATTTCATGTTATTTACTATTATTCAATGCTTTCAATAGTTAATCAATGTTATTTCCATTGAATTATTAATTATCAATGAATTAGAACACTTAGGACAACCACTTCGAGCATACATGGCCATTTTGGTAACGCAGTAACAACTAGTGTTTGGTAATCCCAGTAGTGTTACACTGATTCAGGATGTGTCAAGAAAGTGGAAACAGATGTTGGTGTTAGGACTAGTTAGAGCATTGTTAATTAGTTAAATTAAATTAGTTACTCAATCATTTCATTTCTCCATTTTAAGAACCAGGAACATAAAACATAAAAATCATAAAAATCATATACCTCAAGTTTACTTAACCATACAATTGTGCCTTACAAGTAAGCTTGGGAAGACAATGATTGCATAACCCATCCTTGTTCTGCATAAGTGCATAAGCACTTAATCCTTGGAGTTTGATTGAATCATGTGTGAACACTCATATTCATATGGTTGGGAATAGGGATACCTCGCCACTCATCATTGGTACCATTGCTAGGGATTTTGTTGTTTGTGTGCTGATTAGAACTTAGGAAATCTTTCCATCATTGGAACAAACCCTTAGGGTTAGTTATCCTATAGTCATTGAAAAAGATATTATTGCACACTAAATAATAAATCATGTCTCCTTCTTCTTATGAGAGTGCTTCAATGCCTAAGTTTGACACCAGGAATAATTGGAGGTAGAGTGTATAGGATAGTTTGCCAGTAACCCAATAGTTTTGCTTAGTATACACTCATCCTGATGAGTATATACTTGACTTTACCATCATCCTCCACTAGGATGAATAACTACATTGGCTTGATTTAGAAGGTAACATAGTGTTACCTCCTAATCGTTCAATTCCAAGTATGCTTCTTCATGCTCTCAGATGAATTGGTATGCATCACTTACAATTGGAGTACATTGTGCATAAGTAAGATTTGAGGGATTATTGAGCCATGGAGGCACAATGCCAAAGGGACCTATAATAGAAGAGACATTACAAATCTATGAAGGAAAAGTGATCTCAAGATGTCATGTATGTCCTAAGTGAAAATGAGGATGGTGAACCTACCTCAGGAGGTTTTTCCCAAAACCATGTTCCTCCCATTGACTTTGGTCAAGGAGTTGTGTATCAGAATCTTCACTCAGCTATTCATAACCCAAGTTCTGATACCAATGTACACAAAGGGTCTAAAAAAGGAACACAAAAATGTGACATTGATGGACATTCCAATCATAACCACGACCAAGGCCTAGACCACCAAAGAGAAACTGACATATCCTTCCCCCTCTCCTTCAGGATTTGAATGTATTTGCAAAGGAAAAGACCATGAGGATAGTGGTAAGAAAAACAAGGATCATAGACAAAATAGTCGAGAAAGGGGACAACAGAATTATAGAGAAACACATCATGAAAGGAGGGAGAGTAGGGAACAACATAGGCATCATAGACACCATATACAATATGATCATGATGAACCCCTACTCAACAACCAAAGTACGTTAGATATAACAGAGGCCATTAGGATTCCAACAAGGCATCAAAAGGATAGTAGGATCAAAATACTAAACATAAAAAACATCACACAATTTGAATGGGGATACAACTCTAATCCTCAAAACCATCTACAAGAATTTCATGATGCATGCACCTTATAAAATATAGAAAATGAGTAGTAGAAACTAAATTTGTTTTCATGGACATTGATCAAGAAAGGTGAAAAGCTGGTACCAGTCCTTAAAACTAGAATCCATTCATCGATGGAGTACCACGTTAGAGCTATTCAATGAGAAATATGAAATGTACTCCCAAGTGTACAACTTGTGTAGGAAAGTCTAAGAATGAAAACAAGGAGGATAAGAACCCTTGGATGCTACCATAGGCTGATATTATGCATTATTACACCGTTGCCCTAGCCATGGTTGCTTGTAAAGGGAACAACTATGCCATCTCATGGATGGGCTTAAGTACGAAATGGGAAGAAACCTTGGGACTTATGCCCAAGGAAGGCTATCTGAGCTCAAAGCCCATGAAATACATAGATTGTTGGAGAAAATTGCTAAGGAGGAAGGTGAGTTAAGGAAAAGAGAAAATGCAAATGAATACAATAGAGATCCTTCCCTTTAAAAGAAGGAAATTATATTTTGCGAGGATGAAGAAGAGACCACTTGAGGAGATGATGAATAGAAATACTTTGCCCATTCCAAAATTTGCATCAGAAGTATTAGCAAAGGTAGATCAAATGTGGAAATCTCTAGATCATAAATTTTAAACTATTCTAAAAGTACTAGAGGAGTGTAAAGAATGAAGTAGTGACTGAGAGAGAAGGAAAAAGAAAGAAGCTAAGCATGCATGTAACAAGGTTAAGGGAAAAGTTACTATCATTGAAGAGGTTATGGATTCAAACATAGAAAATGATTGTAGATGTGAGATATGCCAATATGACCATCCTAAAGGATTTTTCCCAGTAGTATTACATTTACAAGAGTCTAAGGTGTATGCACTAAACCCACGATTAAATAGACAATAAGCACTCAAAAGAATACCTTATCCTCAAGGTAACCTAAGGTAGTTCCACCAACCCTTGACATATCATCTGAGTGGAGTCCCACCACAATTGAATGAATAGTATCAATAGTGGCAAGACCCAAAATCATGTGGGATGCCACTACCACGTCAACAATACCCTTATCATCAACTTGACCCATATGAATACTATGTTCAACAACTGATCTCTCCACATGACTCCACTAGTCATGTAACTCCTCAACCTCACTACGAGACCTAGGAGTACTATAGAACTCCTTGTTCTAGGAGTGATGTTTCAAAAATATACTATCCTTCTCATTCAACTACACCTCTTCCACCCTTAGCTCCATTACCACCTACTCCAACTATGTAGGGCGAGCTCCCTACCTAGCCACAACAATGTAACGCTACAAGGGCTATCAATCCTCAACCTACTGTTGGTTACAGTGGGTATAATCAAATTCAAATAGCACCAAGCCAAGACTACATTCACAAGTAATTAGGGAACATTTGCATATAGGCAAATGCCGTTTGGCTTGTGCAATGCCCAAACAACATTTCAACGTCTAGTTCTAAATATATTTTAGCAACAAATAAGGAATGGTCAAGAGGTCTTTATGGATGATTTCTCCACCTATGGAGCAGACTTCGAAGAAGCATTGAACAGATTAGAGCAAGTACTAAAACAATGTGTAGAAATCAACTTAAGGCTTAATTGGAAAAAGATTCATTTAATGGTCCAAGAAGGCATTGTATTATGGCATAATATTTCACAAACAGAGATAGAGGTAGATCCTGAAAGAATTAAAGTCATCCAAGGAATCACTCGTCAACCTAAAATTGTAAAAGATATCTGATCATTCCTTGGACATAATGGCTATTATGGATGCTTCATTGAGAACTTTTCGAAGATTAAAAAACCATTGGTAAAGTAACGAAGAAGGACATAGCCATTGAATGGACCAAGGAATGTGAGCTAGCTTTCCAAACCTTAAAGTAGAAGCTCATAGAAATACCCATTCTATAAGCTCTTGACTAGTCTAGATGATTCAACATAATGACTAACAAGTTCAACTTTGCTTTAGGAGCCATACTTATAGAGTTAGATAACCAAAAATGACCCTATTACATTGACTATACTAGTTAAAGTATTGTTGGTACATAGCTCAACTACACTAAAATAGAAAAAGAATTAATGGCTGTGGTGTTTGTACTAGAGAAATTTATGCACTATGTATTAGGCTATAAAATATTTGTACACATAGATCATAGTGAAATATGGTTTCTAATGAATAAACAAATGGTGAGCCCTCACATCATACAATAGCTGATGATCTTACAAGAGTTCAATCTCATGATGATCAATTGTAAAGACACCAAGAATGTTATTGCTGATTATTTATCTTGGTTATGACGGGACAACAAAAAGAACAAATATCCAATTTTTGACTGCTTCCCTGATGAACTCTTCTTTGCAGGTGTAATAAACAATCAATTAACCATAGTTAAAAATTGGTATAGTAGCATTCTTACCTATCTTCTCACACAAGAAACACCACAAGGGCTAGATGTTAAAAAAACAATAATTTCTTCACCGAGACAAACATTTCATGGAAATCAATGGACACCTTTATAAAGTATGTTCTGATGGCTTGCTATGATGGTGTGTTCCCAATGTGGATCAATTACAAGTTCTCCAAGATGCTCATGAGGGTCCTTGTGGGGGTCATTATTGTGGGAGATGAATAGCCATTAAAATCTTGCTTGCAAGATATTATTGACCTACATTGTTCTGGGATGCTCATCATTTCATCGAATCTTGAGAGCACTACCAATGTGATGGGGGAATGACTATTAGAATGGAGGGTCCATAAAAATGGATTCAACCTTTAGAACCCTTCGACATTTGGGGTATTAATTTTATGGAGCCTATCTCACCAATGTCCAATGGAAACGCCTACATTGTTGTTGCTATTGACTATTTTACAAAGTGTGTAGAAGTAGCCACTATTACTAACTGTACATCATCTACCACTACATGACTTTTTCAACAACAAATTGAAAATAAGTTTGACATGTGTCATGCACTTATTTCAAATAATGATACACATTTTACAAGTGTAACCTTCCAAAAATTAATGCAATTCTTAGGAGTTGAGCATAAGATGAATACACCATATCATCCTCAAGAGAATGGTCAAGCCAAGGTCACAAATAGGGAGATCACAAAAATATTGACAGAAACCATTAGAAAATATAGGTGAGACTAGAGCACCAGACTGAATGACACTCTTTGGGCATACCACTCCACATAGAAATTCCCTATAGGCTACTCTCCCTATGAGTTAGTATATGGTAAACTTCCAATACTTTCTATCTAAGCTAAGCTCCATACACTATCTATAGCATATGACCTCGACCTCGACCTCAATCTAGCATAGAAAGAATGATTAATGAATTTTAACTTGCTAGATGAAAATCAATTAGCTACCCTATTATCCAATGAACTACACAAGGCCTTCAACAAGCAATGTCATGACCTAAGAATTAGGAAAGTTACATATCAACCAAGAGATAAGGTTCTTTATTGGAATCCCACACATGTGCCACAACAAAATCAATTTCAAATGTTGTGGGAAGGACCTTATATCATTCATGAAACTTTTTCTTTAGGGGCCATGATGATTTATAAACTTGAAATCCAAAATAAGAAATTATTGGTCAACATCCAGCAAACCAAACCATTCCATGAGCCCAAAATGGCTAGTACTAACACTACCTCTATTAATGGATAACCTTTCTCATTATTTCAGATCTTGTCCTTCCAACTCAGTCATGGGGTAGATGGCCACCAATGCTAGTCATTCTAAGCCCTCGGTTTCTTTTGTCTTTTTTTGTTTTGTTTTACACATTCTTCATCTTTACTTGTTTTTGCTTTACACCATTGTTAACATTTTTACTATTTCTTTCTTTATTACATTTTGTATTAGTTACTCTCACTCATCATATAATAAGTGCTCATGATGGTGGATTGCACTATAATGATGTTGATTGCTAATGTTTGGTTTTCACCTTTGCCTTTTAATGTTGATGCTAAGATATGGGTTCTTTTGATAAAATAGGCAATGAGTCCACATCATCCATTCATTCATAAAACTCTATGGTCTCCCTTTGTTTTGGAAATGTACTATCCCTTTTTTCTAAGCAAACTTATTAATGAAATTATCGCTTTGTATTTTTTAAATCAACGAAAGATTCAAATGGGTTGCAAAGGATGTGACTTCAAGGGGATTCAATGAATTTATGTTGGCTATTCTCTTGGGTACTTGGATGTTTTTCATAGGTCTTTTTCCATTCCACTATTAGCTAATATCAGGAAGTTGAATGCATCAAATAAGTCTTTGCATGGTGTGGTTCTCACAAAAAAAATAGTGGGAATTCAAAGCACACCCCTTAGACATTATCAAGAAACATGGGCTACAAGCACTAGTTATGGAACTAGAAAGATATGTTACCCATTCTTGAAGGTTCCCTCTAACTATGGACCTTCCTCACTTCCTGTTTCTCTCCTCTTCTCCTTTTGGATTGGTGGTTTCTTTGTGAAAGCATTCTCGTTGCTTCAGGAGGATGGGTTTGTCGAGTCTGTTGATGGGAGGTCACTAGATGTGGTTAGTTTTAATATGGATATGGGCCA
The DNA here is from genome assembly GCA_015680685.1 of Gnetum montanum. NCBI lineage: Eukaryota > Viridiplantae > Streptophyta > Gnetopsida > Gnetales > Gnetaceae > Gnetum > Gnetum montanum. The sequence goes on along the minus strand of MNCI01030961.1, from coordinate 97,917 downwards.
AATTCTATTAAGTCACCTTAATCACATACTACACAAGGGACTTTACATAACCTTGATTTTTGAATTTCATTCCATTCCATTCTCCCTTTCTGTATTTCTTTCCATATTTCACCTCATTTCCAATTTTATGATTAGTCTATATCTTGGTTGATACATTGTTATTCTTTGGTAACTTCTTGTGGGTAAGTTCTTAACCATTGTTCCCATATGACACTCCTAGAGCCTACGAACTTTTTGGTTTGTGGGTTTGTCAAGACATAAAGGGCATAAGCTTGCTTTGGGGAGGACCCAATGGCATTCCTTTTTGGTGCAACTGTTAAGTTCTTTCTCCTAAACATTTCCTGTAAGCAACTATTTCTCATTTTTTCCCATCCATGAAATCCATTTTTGTTTTTTGTTTTATTGGCTTCCCCATTATTATCTCTCTCATATTTCTTATTCCTTCTCTTTCCACCCTATTGCTATTAGAGGTTTGCTCTTAGTTGTGGGGGCCTGTCACATATTTTTCCATTTCATTACTTTTCTCACCCCTATACCTTGGGTAGTTATTAGTTACAAAACTCTAACTCAGTATCTGCTATACCCACTACTTAGCCAAAGTGCTTCATATTGAGGCAAGGTATCAATTATATTATATCTTATCTATCCTTGCTAATTCATGATTGTGTTTTGTGTGCAGATGGCAATCACATGAACAATGGACTGGGATAGGATGAAACACTTAGGATGGATTGGAGCTGGAGTGTTTATGCAAGGAACATGCTTAATCATGTAGCCATGGATGAACAATGGTGTGAAAAATTTTGACATTGGCAGTAACATACCTCATTTTCTTTTCTCTTTCTCTTCAAGCTATCAAATAAAGATCCAGATGGCATCTATGAACAGTGTTCACCACAATGGTTATGAACATCAATGTTGTAATATGTTTTTTGATCCATTCACAAGGAACTTTACATTTGTCATTCCATATCATTGTCAATTTTCATTTAGTAAATAATCCCATACCTTCCCAATACTTTGTAAGGAACTTGAGGATGACTTTTCATTTAATCGTGGAGGTATGATGAGTCACAATATTGGACCCCCAATATTGGATCCCTGATATCAGACCCTCGATATTGGATATGGAATATCAGAGATGCCAAAGTGATATGGGACATGTGATATTGGAACTTTTCTCTTCATCTATAAATAAGAGATAGGATCACTTGGTTTTGGGTGGAGTTTTTCTTAGTCCTTTAGTTGAACTCTTGTAGTTTTTCCCTTCTAGAGTTAGAATTATTTCTAAGTGCCTATAGTAGAAGTCATAAAGTGAATGGATCTTTATTTGAGTATTGTGTAGCTAAGCACACCTTCTGACTAGAAATAAGATGAACTTTATGATAAACCTTGCAACATTCAAAATAGCTTAATTGTTGCATTTAATGTTATTTACTATTATTTGATGCTTTCAATAGTTAATCAATGTTATTTCCATTGAATTTTTAATTATGAACGAATTAGCACACTTAGCACAACCACTTTGAGCATATGTGGAACACTTGATAACCTAGTAACAACTAGCATTTGGTAATCCCAGTAGTGTTACACTAGTTCAAGATGTGTCTAGCACATGGGAATGGATGCTAGTGTTAGGACTAGTTAGAGCATAGTTAATTAGTTAAATGAAATTAGTTACTCAATCATTTAATTTCTCCATTTTAAGCACTAGGAACATAAAACATAAAATTCATAAAAATCATATACCTCAAGTTTACTTAACCATACAATTGTGTCTTACAAGTAAGCTTGGGAAGATAATGATTGCATAAGCCATCCTTATTCTACATAAGCGCATAAGCACTTAATCCTTGGAGTTTGATCGGATCATAAACGAATGATCATATTCATATGGTTGGACATATCGGTACCTCCTTGCTCATCAATAGTCATTTCCAAGACTAGGTAGAGATGCAGCGTCAACATTATTGGGATGGACATTTCTCCAAGAACATCTCACACATTTATCCCAAGTCAATAATGACTAGATAGTAGTCTTCACTAGGCATGATACTTATTAATGGGTCCACCATTTTTTTAGTTTTCATCCATCTTTTTATTTCTCAATACCTTTCCATTTTCCATTTCCAAACCCTTTAGTGAAGTCACAAAAGCTTGTTTACTATTTATAGTAAATGGATGACTTTTATGAATGTAGTCCATTCTAGACTTACCACAAATACCAACTACGTTGGTAGTAGTTAGCTAACTATATTGAAAATAGCTGGTTGATTACATTAATAGTAGTTGTCTGACTATGATGGCAGTAGTTGGCTAACTATGCTAGCAATAGTTGGATGACTACACTAGCAGTAGTTGGCTAACTACACTGGCAGTAGTAGTCGTTACAATGCATAATCAATGCTGATTTGTTAAGAATCAATGGTAATCAATGATAGGCCCTAAAATGGCAATCCTAAAGCTATAAAAGCTCAGTTTTGATACCATTTTTAGGTTTCGTACTTTGGGAATTTTTAGCATCATATACAATCATTGAGAACACTTGGAATTTTAAAACCATTTTGTAGCAACATCATCTCTCATTTTTATAGTCATTTCCATTGTCCATCAAATCCATTTGCAATCCAACTACATTTCCAATAGTAGAAATTGGCACTATGTTGGATGAAAGAATCCCCACATATTTTTCATTGCTATTGAAAGTGTAGATCCTATTGCATTTCCATCTCCACTAGTAGCCATCAAAACCCATTGTAGTTGTTACATCCTCACCTACTAGGGTCATTAAGTAGTATTAGTTGGAACTACACTAGGCATCAAGACTCCCACATAGTTTATATTACCCTAAATGTGCAATGTCAATCTTATTCCCACATAGCTGATTTGGTGAAAACTGATAGAAAGTTGTAGTAGAAAAAAGCTAGGAAAAAATCAGATCATGGATGTAGCGTTATCCAATGGACTTCAAGCCTTAGCAAGTAACTTCATGTGCCCTTAGTAGAATACTGTATATGGTGAAACTCAATCTTTATTTATATTCTTCTATAAATCTAGTGGTTCATGTTGTTCAAATTTTAACTTCCATTTTCATTTCCATGTTGATTGCTGTAATTATAATCTCATTTTCCGTTACCATTTTGAATAGGTAATTTTCTATTTATGTTTCTAGTAGGCTATTTTGAATAGGCCAATTCTTTCCACATTTCCAATTAAATTCATAATTCCAAAATCATTTTCATTTTTACATTCTAGGAATCCATAGGTAATCAACAAGACTGTATAGGATACATTGAGTTCCATTTTTCAAAGGCCCTTGGGCCTCAGGGTTAAAATTATTTTGATGTTTGGATCTTTTAGTTTTCCATTCTAGAAATTGAGATTTATATCACTAACATAAGGCCCCTAATATAACCAACCAACCATCAATATTAGGGGCCTCTACATCAAACAACATATGGCTTACCTTTTAGAGGAAAGATTGGTTAAAGTACACTAAGTTACCACTAAAATTGTTTGAACTCCATGACTAGTTGCTTAAGAGTGGTTATATCCAATATAAACAAATGATAGATAATTCCTATAAGAGGCATAATTAATTATGTGATATCATCAAGGATCCCACTCTATCAACTAAGAATGACCCACCTATATTAAGATACTTCAAGCTTGACCAATTTTATTACTATCATCAGTTGTTAGGTTATGACACCAACTTCTATTTATCCTTAAAGGATGGGTTGTAGAATATGATAGATAATAGAGAGCTAGTGATTAATGCCTTCAACCCAATTTGGTAACAAAACTAATCTATGTAGTTGTATAAAGATCCATTGAATGCAAAAAATAGCCCATACACAATAGCAACATTCAATGTAAGAAAAAATCCAAGACCTACTAGGAAGCCATTTGTCATTAGAATACCTCCTCAGAATATAAGGGGCCCTTCAACTTTAGCCAATTCGAGGACTTCTTTTTCTTTAAGATTACTATGACCAACACCTCCCAAAGAGCCCTTCATCATTAGAGTTTCCCAATACCGCTACCACAAAATCTATAATTCAAACTAACCAACATCCTCCCATGGTGGCTAATGTAATAAATTATTCACAACCCAACAACAAGAAATTGCATAACAAACAATAGAAGAAGTCTACACCAAAACCTAATGCCAAAGATGATAAGAAGGTAAATCCTTTGAAGGAGGTGGGCCCATTAAAGCCCACACACATTTTAGCCATTCCTAAGAGCTCTAATGCTTAAAATGCCTTAACCAATCATCTAAGGAAGGACCACAACAACAAGAAAAGAAACTTGTAAGACTCGGTAATGACTTCTTTTGCATACCATGATGCATTGGTTAAAATTTTGATCTCAATTCCCATTAATGAGGACATCCCTGCTAATGAGAAATCCATCCACACAGTGATGGTATCATCCTCACCTAGGGAAAAATGTCAATTATACTAGTGTTTCATGATAGTGAGGTCAAAACTAAACACTAATATGTTGAGACAATAAGGACCCATCTCTTCATAACAATAAGGATTGGATACTACAAGGTGCACAAGGTGAATCTAGATGATGGAGAAGTAACTAATGTTATATCTTACACCATTGTTGAATGGTTAGGCTTAGTAGAACACATGCAAAACACTTCTACTTCTACTCTAAAATCATTTAATAGATCATGGGTTTCTATAAAATGATCTATTTCTTTATATTTCATAGCGAGGGATAAATTTCCCATAACAATCAATTCTCTTCATGGTGGAAAAGACACCAAGATTTAACCTCATCCTAGGATGGCCTTGGCTAGCTCAGTTATGAGATGTTTCCTCATCCATCCACTAATAAAATCACCTATTTTATGAGGGAGGTAAAATAATTATTCATGGTGAGAGTGTGGTTCCCTTGGCCATCAACATAGAGAAAGGGTTTGAAGTAAAGTTTTAGGATGAAACTCCTACTATCAAGAATGAAGTCAAGAAGCTTGATGGAGTAAATAGGGCCAAAACTGGCAATAAACAAATCATAGATGCACAATGGGAAGAGCTCCCATTTAATGTGGTTAATGAGGAAAATAGGGAGTAAAATATTATGTAATGGATATCATACACATTTCCTAATCTTTCAAAGATTAAAAAAAAGCTACATAATTGATGTACATTTACTACTCACTTGCCTCTATGGAGATAACAATGTAACCTTTTACTTTTACTTTCTTAGATTGGTTTAAACTTTGTTCACATGCATAATTTTTCTTTACCATATTTTTTCCTTGTTTTAATGTGTAATTTACAACTTATGCTTATTTACAATTTGCCTTTCCATTTATGCCTTATATTTTTAAAACATAAAAATACCATAAACATTTTAAAACTTAAAAAAACAATAAAATTTTTAAAATAGAAAAGCCTTATAAAAATATTCAATACCCTGCTAAGGCCTAAAATTGACAAAAACATGGCCTACCAAGGCCCTAAACTAGTGGCCTATCAAGGCCTTAAACTAGCAATATATTTGTAATCTTTCTATTCCTTGTTTGTATCACAACTATTATACCTTAGTTTACACTTTTTTTACCTAATTACTTTGCATTGTACATGTTGGAAATATTTTTATCTTACAACCTTATATTTTACCAACATATCCTTATTACATATGTAATCATAAAATGAAAATAACATAAATAAAACTAAAAATCCTCAAACATATAGGAAAAAACTTAAAGAATAAGTATAATCAAAATGTCCATAACCCATAGCTGTAGTCACATAGTGTGACATGAAACATTACCAAAACTACATGTTGTAACCTTTGTAATTCCATCCATGAAACTTGAGGCAAAACTTCATTATAAATGTGAAGATGTAATCCATTAGATGAAATCTCACATAATTTATACTCTTGAGGCTGAAAACTATTTCATAAGTGGTCAAAGCCTCATCCCCTAAGTGAAAAAAGTCACATAATATCTATATTTGGGCTTGGGAAGGGGGGTTTTACAAATGCCTTTTAGGATGCCAAAATTTGCATTTTGATGGGTTTTATGGGGGGAATAGCATCTTTCTATGCAAGAGACAGCTACATGGGGGTGTAACTCACCTACCCCTAGCATGGAGGGGTGTAGTAGCATCTATGCTTTGTAAGGAGGGTTTTGGCATTACCCATGGCCAATATGTGGGGCATAACCCTTACCCCCTAGCATTGATACATCGCCCTCCTTAGTGTTGATACTTCATTCCCCTAGTGTTAATACTTCATGGCTAAGATCTCAAAATAGAATTAGCTTTATTAAGGATCCTACACATCAGTGTCATTGTTGGAAGTCCCTGTGTTGGTGGCAAGATCTAATGTGGGTGAAATTCCCATTTACTATTTTTAGTAAATGGAATGGCTTTGATGCCATGGGGTTATAAAACGTATCCCATATAGTAAGCCCCCTTGATATGCACACCCACCACACCTACATGTAGACAGAATTTGTAGCAATCAAGTTATAATTTGCAACATCAATTAAGCATAATTTATAGCAAAAATTATGGTCAAAACCCTACATAAACTAGGTTCCAATACCATGAAACAATTCCAAACTTTTGGCATTTGCATACTTTGGAATTTTTGGCATTTCAGAGCTCTTGTAATTTTGAAAAAATGTAGCTTCTCAAATCCCCTAGCATGGAACCCCCATAACTTGTTATTCCCCTTTGAGATTTATGAGCCTTTGGTATCCATGCTAAGCTCCTAGAACCATAACTCCCAACATTTCTCACTCTAGTAGCCCAAGTTCCTCACATCTCTCATCCCCCCTACATAACAAATGTAGTAGATCTAGTGTGGTAGCATCAAATTTTCAAAAGCATTGGGAGTAGCAAGAGCTCTAGATTGTTGAGTTGATCGTAGCAACTTCAACGAACTCTAAACCCCCACAGAAGTGAACCTCTATCTTGCTACAATAGGTCATCTTGTACACATTTTATATGCTTCCTTTATTTTTCTAAAATAAAGTTTGTAGCTTCATTTATGTACAATTTTCATTCATCAACTTTATCTTGGTGCACTTTACATTCAGATTTGTATGTTGTGTTTACATTTTTTTTTACCCCATTTTGCATCTCATAAGTCCCTAGGTAATTTTCCAAACTATCCAAGGAATCATGGATCTTATTTCTCATAGACACATTAGGGATATAGGGTTAAAGGTTGTCATGCTAGGAGTTCTTAGTTTCTCAAGCAATAAATATTTTTAGTTACTGTAGTCTTTTCTAGTGCTAGAAGAAGGCCCTCTACTTGATCTCGTTGTCTAATCCTATGTGCTTATTGCCAACATTGATCTACAAGTTCTAGATCTGAAATTTTTAGCCTAAACCTTTGAATCTACATAAAACCCAACACTACCCCCATAGTCTTATAGCAAAACCTAGTGTGAAAATTGTAGGTTTTTAGGCTTCTAAAATTATCATAATAGCTATTGTGAATTTTATAGCTAGCATTGATTTTCTATTTCAACCTTTACCTCTTTTGCTACTAATTTTTCTTTAGTGAGGCCAATGTTGGTGGATTTACCACATAAATCCCCATCCCCCCTTGCTATGAATTTTTGCTAGTAAAAGCAATGTTGATAGCCATGTTGAAACCTACGTCTATATGTTTTTTATATTAGTAAATCCCCACTTTCCAAAAAAGTAAACCTCCCATCAATGTTGGATAGAAAGGTGTTAGACCTCCCATCTTATGCCTCTTTCTTTCCCCCTACTACACCCAGAGTAGGTCAAGCTAGGAAGCCTAGAGTGGGTGGAGTTTGATATCATCATTTTCCATTTTTAGTAAATGGGTATACCCTTTTGACAACCACCTTAATATTTATAGTAAATAACTTGTTTTATCTATTTTTGATCATTTTTAACTTTTTTTCATTTCCACTTATTGGAATTTCCACCTTTGCTCATCCATTTATAGTTTGTATTTAGCCTTATTATTTTAGCATTTCCACCATGTTATTTAGCAAGTCAACTATTTTACCCTTTTACTTTACTAATAACATGTTTGACCAATAAGTCATGATGTTGATTAACCTCAAAGACCTTATTGTGGATGAGCGTAGGCAATCCTTATGACTTAGGGAGCAAAGTCTTGGATGTTTTATGATAAATGAAGATCACTACAACTACATTTGTGCCAAAATCTAGGCTAGCACGCTAATTCCATGGATGGAAGTAGAGGAAAAAATAAAATACAAGCTCATACACCAAGATGGGAAGGAGTATATTCCTTCCTCATATGATCATATATCCCTTATTGAAACTTGTGCTCACATCCCACCTTAGTTGATTGAGATGGATGGGAAAGATGAGAAGGTTAGCTTGGATGAATACCAAGAGAAGAAGGAGGATGATTTTAGGATGGAATATAAACATGAAAACATCCTAGGTGGGTTGTTTCAATAAGGCTGTAGTGCCTACCTCCACTCCCTTTGTCTCCTCCATGGAAAAAATTCCACCATGCTCTTACTTGATCATGTTTAGGTCCCCACTAGACATAAATATGCACCAAATAAAATATATGCTTTAGTCCATCACATTCCACTTTTCCATGCCATTTGCTACTTAGCCTTAGTTTGTATGCCCATCATCAATGGTGGTCACCACCACCAATCCTCTAACCACTCACTTGGGATCCACCATGGAACCCTAAGTAGCCCAAGGGTAATATACTTTCTTTGTTCCATTTGTGCCATAGATACTAGCATAAACATAATTTTTTTGGCCCACTAACCACTATGATAACACAACCCCTCCCCTATATTCCACAATTGATAATGAGGTCACAAGCCTTCCAAAAAATGCCACAACCTTTTGTGTAGACCCCTCAATCAACATGGGCACCTCATGGCCTAGATAATGCTCTCTAGATGATCCAAGACTTAACAAAAGAGTTGAAGAGCCTTAAGGAACCTACATCTTAAGCCATTAAGGTTATGGACTTTTACTAGGATGATCCCATTAGTCATATGATCCCATCCTTGAAGCTTCCTCTAGGTGTGCCCATCTAGAAATTCATGAGATATAATGGTAAAGGTAATCCCAATGCTCACCTTATAACCTTTCAATCTAAATGATTATTGTTGAATTCATGGCTACACACAATCATAAGGATATTCCCAATGTCCCTTATATGGAAAGCACTTGACTAGTACCAAGCCTTACCTAGAGGATCTATATCCTCTCTAGAAGACCTCATATTACAATTTATTAACCACTTCAAGTACAACTTAAAGCCTAATATTTTACTTAACCAACTAATGAAAGTCAAGTAGGCATCACTTGAACTGATGCAGAAGTTCATCCAATGATCAAATTCTTTGCTCAATAAGATACTGGAACCTATAGCTAAAACTCACTTATTGGCTAGATTAAAGGGGATAGTTGATGATCTTATCAAGTCCAAACTATATTACCTTGATCCATGATCACTCAATCAAGTGTTTTCCTAGATTAAGAACATAGAGGATGCTATAGAGGCTAGCCACAACCCTACCTAAATGGCATACAAAAATAAACATATGTGAAGGGACAATAAGAGGGGTAAAGCAAACAATGTGGTGGTTGTAATGGTAGCTGTAATGACAGAAAACGTTGGTAGCTAGAAAATACCAAACCAAAATCCATGTACATAGTCTTAACCACGGATCCGTGCAAGGGCCGTGCTGAAGAAAACGAATCTGCGGTGCCCTGAACGGTCTTGTCGATCAGACAGGGACTTACTCAATCAGTAAATTAATGAATATTACGATAATGTGTGTATTATATAGATATTCCGCAAAACAAATTGATTCGATGAATTGTGAAAGGAGTAGAAAATGATGTAAATAAACCGGAATAATGATAATGTCAATGTGGCAAGGAGGATCAGATTTAAGAAAGATGCACAATTCCAAGATCTATGTTTTGACCCGAAGACTGAGTATATTGTATATGAAGTTCCAATGGCAAACTCCGCTTATCTTGTGTGAAGCATACACAAAATAACAAGAAAACTGTTCAACAAGGAGTACAGAATGAAGCTTGGTCTACCTCGTAAGCCAAAGATGGGATGCAAGGAAGGTCAAGCCTGGATGTCTATCGATCAACTGTTTCTGATCAATAGATCTTGTCCACTGCACCAGATGATCTCTTAATCTCTGATTTTCTCCTTTTGTCTTTGATAGTCTCTAGTCAAACTACCAATGATCGCTAATGGAGAGAACTGTATTTTCACCAAATACTGATCGCTCCTGCTGCCAATGCTTAGGCAAATGTCTTCGGTCTCTGCTTAAAGGCGATGCCCCCAAAGAAAAGCTCAAGATGATCCCCTTTCTTTCTTCACCAACTGGAGTATTTATAGGTTTGGTAGTACGTGGAGAAGGCACAGCCTTGATGACACGTGTCTCGAACCTTCAAAATAACGTTGACTTGGTAAACTTTATGTTGAAACTGCTCATGTCGCATCACGTTTTTGGGAAAAGGGGCAAAGTATGCTGTCAACCACTTCTGCTGATGTTGTCTCATGATTACGTTGTGATACGTTGATGAGCGTATTATGCGTATGGATAGTAGGTGCGTGTCTGGTGTTGCCTTAGTTGACTGTAGGCTATATTACACTCATTTACACTAGATAGCGTGGTAGAGCGTAATAGAGCATGGAAGTAGTTGATTCAAGCTATTTTATGCTCATTTACACTCATTTACACTGCAAAGCGTGACAAAGTGTAAAAATGGCCAACTTTACAATAAATTATGCTTGTGGACGTTGCATAGCGTAATGAGCATAAAGCGACCAATCTGCAAAAAAGAAGAAAAAATCAATCTGTTGTGCTTCCTTGGACTCTGACTTTGAATTCCTTGAAGCTCATTACGCTGCTCTACATAACAAAGCGTAAAATCAACCCTGAACAAAAGACTTAGCGGAATATGCAATATGTCTTAGTCCTTAAACTTTGTCAAATTCGCCGAAGTAAGTTACTTTTTGATATCAGGCTATGTTAAGCAGAGGTACGCTGAGCGACACTACGCTATGTTGTGTAATGTAGCATAAAGAGAGAAAACCATGTAAGGTTGAAATTTGCAAGAAACTTGGAGACTTGATGCTGCGCGCCTTTTGCTCTGTCTTCTGGATTTTTGTCGCAAACTTTTGTCCGAATCGTAAATCTACGCCTTAGGCCGATTCGCAATTTCCATGGTGTTTCAATGGCCCCTCTTTGTTGATGTTTAGAGGGCTTTCCCGAAAGACGTCGACAAAGAATACAAAACACTGAATGGGTAAAAGTACCAACAACGTTCATCAACAGTCACTCAAGTGTCGCCTTGTCAATGTAGAAGTGTAGAAATGAGGGAAACAGGAGGTAAAATGGTACGGGAGGGAATTCTTATAGAGGTAAGAGGAAAGAGATTCGGGGAAGACTCAAGTGAGGTTCAGGGAAGACTCAAATGAGGTTCGGGGAAGACTCAAATGAGTGAGTGTAGTTTTTCATGCATAAGCAATTAGGCTTTCTCCTACGATTGCATTTGCATGGAGTTATGCCATCATATCGTAGATGAAGGGGCTTGCATAGACGAATTGCGTTGCATCTGCACGACCTGGATGAGTTGTGTTTCATCCATTTTGCCAACCCCAATTTTTTTTTGTGTATTCTTTTGCGTCATTTGTGTAAACTAGATTTTTAGGATGTAGACCTCGTGTTAAAATGAGGGTTTATACAACAGTATTGCATCTATCGCCATTGTCAGAGACAAACCTTGTACTATTACAAGGGTTTGAGCGATTTCGGCTGTATGGCTAAAGTGTAATTTTGTAAATTTTCCTATAGTTTAAGCATGCAATTAGAATCTAGATGGTAACGTGTTTATTTTCTATACAGTATCATGGTGAAACCCATCCTAATCGTTTTGGACATAGTCAGGGTTTTATGTTGTATAAACCCTATCGTACCCAATGTTCCTCCCCCTCAGACTCGGTTGCAGGGGAAGGCTATATTGTTTTGGAAAGGTGCACTAGAGTTTTTATATTTTTTGCTACGTAACGACAATATTATTGTGTGGTCGCATTTGTCGGGGGATGTGGCTGGAGCTATTTTGGAACATCTATTAGTCAGTTCTACGCAGGGCGTCCTGGCTTTCCTGACAAACGAGGCTATTGATAATTGTCATCCTCAAGATTGCAAACTTAGCGCTAGAGGATTGAGGTGCTTAAGTTAGATCTAGGAGATGCCTAGATTTAGCTGTTATCATGCATATAATACTTTGTTCGTGGCTCGTCATGTCTCGACCTACTTTCACAATCCTCCAGGCACGGTGTATTATTCGGGCAGGTAAGTTGTTTTACTGGCGGTATTGTCAATATGTTTCTAATGTCTAAATTTGCAAAGCATCAGATAGTAATGTGCTATATGATACAGGTTTTTCATCAACGAAAATGGATTAGTAGGCAATAATGATACATTGACCTAGATCAAAATGGCAATAAACGAGTTACCATCCACTAGCAACGTATGCGCTGGTGTAATGGGGCAAATGGCCTTCAACATTCCTGAGTATCCCACCCGTTACATTGATTCCTTCAAGAATTGTCAGAATCTCGGGTGGTTACATGAGGAATGGACTTTGAACCCGCTCCTCACCCTTGTGGACGTACAAAGGAAGCTCCCTCCATTTCCTTTGCCATTTGGACCTGGTAAGGTTTCATGGCTACTATTAGTTACAGGATATTATATTTTTTTTTTGTTTTGAAATGTTGTGTAATAGTGTTCTCGCTCTCTTGTCATGTGCCTTGTGTTATTAGTTAGGGAATCCCAGGAGATTACCATCACGATTTTTGGCAGTGAGGCGAACACCCTCCTCTTTCGTTATGGCGACATAAGGGAGGCACAATGCTGGCTCGGCCACACGGTGGCCCCAGTTGCGTTGGTCACCAAGTTGTGGGAAGCGAGGCTGATGCATTTATTCCTAGTCATAACGCCCGATGTCCCTGCAAGCGAAATGTTAACCCTAGTTAACTCCTTCAGTGAGGGAGCTGAGCATTTTTTTCACGCACGTGCGTCACATATGTGTAAACTTTCATATCAATGCTCAGCTGTTTACTAACCTCTTCAACATCCCCTCTGACAGTCTTCCCATAGAGGAAAAATTGAGGAGAAGCATCAAATGTTAGGAAGAGCTGGAGGAGTGGCTGGGGACTAAGAAGGAAACCAAGGGGATCCCTTGTGAAAAGATCGAATTAGAGGTCGCCAAGACTATTTATCCCCTCTTCCGAGCCCGAGCTTTCCCCAAAACACTCTTGCAGGGGAAGTTCTTTACTATAGAACAAGCCCATATTATGTGAGAGGTGATGGAGGAAGGGACCCAATTCAATTGGTCAAGCTGTTTTGCTGAGGGGTTATGCACTAAAATGATCAGGCTCCGCAAAAAGCTCGAGTCTCATTTCAGTGTGCACTTCGTGTTATTCATAGCTTGCCTCCGGTGTTTTGCCAAATTTTTGGTTGTCCAGAGGAATGGGGTCTGGGTGCTACAGGATCGAGACCAGTTATCCAAACCCTGGATTTCTCATCTCTTCAACACTACCCGGTCACAAGATCCTCTGGAAGGAATTGGAGAGTCGCTGTCTATAATGACGAGGGATGTGGTGGCACCTCGAATGTAGGGCCCTAACAGCATAGCTAGGATGCTTCCCACTTACACTGGTGATGCATCATGGGGAAAGCTCCTGGCTGCAGAGATAGTAGACACCTCGGTTCAGCGTAAAAGGCCTCGCTTAACCGAGGCACCTGTGGAACCAGTAGGTGGCACGGGCAGAACTATGCAAGTTAGACTTCAATGGAGTAAACCTCCCCCTGGTAAGCATAAAGACATAGTAAAAGTTATGGCAATCATTGTATTACGCAAATTTATTCAGGGTATTCTAAATTATTTAAATATGTTATGTGACATAAACAGGGAGACCTACAGAGCGGTTGACCCCTAAAATAGGGGCAGTCATATTATGGCATGGGGAAAGGGCCCTAGTTTTGGAAGAGGAGGCCCTAGCTATTGGAATGAGTGACACACAGACACTTGTTCATGAGGAGAGAGAGGAGGCGGAAAAAATTGACTCACTCCCCACTATAACAGGTAGAGGTAATCAGTGTATTAGAATTTTTCAGGAATTATATTAATAACTAGAAATTTTGACTTAATTACGCTACAGATGAATAAGGTGCATCCCTGTCTACCGTTGTTAGCAGAGTGTGGGGGGAATTCCCTGATAAGTTTTCCTTCATGGAAGGTATGTTACTGCTATTGTACGCTTATTTTATTATAAGGTTGAAATGTTTATTTATGTTTGATAATATTTGTTATCAGGAGCTCGCCTTCGATGGGACCTACAGAGCCCATTGACCTGGACATAGTCGAGCCTTCATCGGACGACGTGGTCATGCCTTGCAACATTTA